>JBBPBO010001986.1:59256168-59282531 GCA_037974295.1 Cicer cuneatum | reverse complement strand
ATGAAATGTCATGATATATAAAAAGTGAATTCTCATGATATATATCAAATTAAACTAGCTGTACAAAATAATCTTTAGAATATGTATAAATAATTGATTGAATTAAAATTAATAGAAAATATACATTATTGATTTATCTAATATTCATGATTGATTTTAATAATTTATTTAATTAAAATTTGTAATACTTAAATTTATAAATTAAAAATAAAATTCTCAATTTTAGATTAAATTCAAAAATAAATAATCCATCATGAGTAATAAATAGAGTTTGATTTCTATTTAGAAAAATCCATCATATATTTTACTTGCCTATTTACTTAATTTAATATTAGCTCGTTTCCTTGAAAATGAGGAGGATAAAATCAAACCTAAAATTTCTATCGATTTTTTAAAATTTAAAATATAGAATAAGCAAAAGAATTACAAAAAATTAGAGTTAAATAAGTTTTTTCGTCTCTATAAAATTTTAAAAATTCATTTTTAATTCCTATAAAATTATTTTACAAGTTGTTTTAGTCTTTGCTAAAACAAAACATACTTCAACTTTTAATTTTTTGTTAACATTATTAAAATTTCATTCACACAAATATATAATAATATTTTTAACTTGAGTTGAATATAAATTTT
Source organism: Cicer cuneatum (assembly GCA_037974295.1). NCBI lineage: Eukaryota > Viridiplantae > Streptophyta > Magnoliopsida > Fabales > Fabaceae > Cicer > Cicer cuneatum. The sequence continues at coordinate 59,281,901 of JBBPBO010001986.1, read as the reverse complement.
TTAAATATCATATATTCAAGATAAAAGATATTAAAACACAGACATAAAAATCAAGTTTTGAGCTCATTTTTTGTGTAAGAACTTATTATAGTATTATAAACATGTATTCAAAATTATCATTAAAATATGTGATTTTTTTTACATATAGGGATGCTTCAACAAAAAATAAAATAAAATATGTGATTTTTTTTACATGAACTAAAAGCAAAATTTTAAATGAATTAAAAACAAAATTTTAAAAAGACCCAAACTTCTTTAATCTAAAAAATTATAAGAATATGAAGTATGCTAATATAGTAACAAAAATTTAAAAGTATTTAAACTAAAGAAAAAAAATTATTGATATCAAATAATTGAAGATTCAAACTAAATTTTAACCATATAGTCATTGTCTTTTTAATATATCTTAATTTTTTATTTTTTAAGAAAATGTTAAGATGTGCCTTTATATACTTGTTAGTGTCTGGAAAATTGTGTATTTTTTTTTCTTTCAACATAGATATTAATATTTATGGAATACTTAACATTTGTTCTAAATGCACATGTTAGCTTGACTCATATTTTTATCTCTTTTAAAAAATTTATTACTCGCCGTGTGTTAGAATATCATAAAAAAAAATCTCATTGTTCAAGTCTGTACCAAATGATCAATTTTATTCCTTCATTTGTCTAATTCTTTTAATCAACTTTGTGTATAAAAATAGAGTGTGTTGATGAGTTTTTTTAGCAAAAGTTTTAAAAAAACACAAATTTATTTATGTAACTATAGAAATAGTAAATTGTTTGACTAAGCATGTGTAAAAATATAGATAATTTGAATTTTCAAATGTTATGGTTAGTGTTGAAAATGATAAAATGTATAATTGTTCGTAAATGTCAATTCCATAAAATAAAAAAAATGATAAAAATTCATCTGAATGCACAAAATAAACATTAACAATGGTGATAAATCTTTTAGCATTCATAATTTTTTATATATCAAACTAACAACACACTTAATTATAAGATTTGAATAAAAATAAATACTAACAATGGTGATGAATCTTTTAGCATTCATAAATTTTTATATATCAAACAAACAACACAAGATTTGAATACCATAATACAAATGATATTTTGTTTTTGTTTAGTATTAAAAGGTTCAAGTTATTCTATGATAATGACTTTGAACTATTTTAAATATGTTAAAACTTATTAAAATATTGAGCTCTCGTACTCTTGACAGTGAAATTATATGACGGTGAAATTATATTTTAGTCCTAACAATAAGGTGTGAATATCATTTTAGTTCATGGATTTTTTTTAGATTCCACGTTTGCAATTTTATATATTGATCGAGATATTTTAAAATTTTAATTTAATTGCAGTTTTGATTTCTTAATTTCAATAATTCGTGAAATTAATTCTTATATTTTAAAATTAGCAGTTTTAGTCTCTTCCTCAAATTTTTTAACTAAAAAAAATGATATAACATATTGTAAACGACGTGACATATGATACAATGATGTTGAATGACTAATATCTATGAAATTGCAATAAAACACTCTAAAAACTTCAATTTAAACTTTTGAATTTTTTTCAATTTTGTCATTTAATTAATAACATATAAATAATTAATACGTTTATATGATTATACATCATGAGATCCTATGTCCCGCTCTTTCAAATATGTCAATTACTTTTTTTTAGTTAATAAATATGAATGAGAGATCGTTCTTAAGTCATAGCTCAATCGACAAAAATGTTGATATTGTTAAGTTAGACATTATATCTCATGTTCAAACTCGGGCCTCACATTTGTGTGTGAGTTTCTGATAGTAAATGTCGCGGCCTACAATTTTGAGTGTTTTTCGAATTAAATTGAGTCACCACCAAAATTTATTTTAAAATATAGAAAACATTAGAAAATCCTTAAAAAAACAGAAAAATAGTATTTGACACCAATAAAAAACATTGAGAAACCCTTAAAAATTAGAAAAATAGTTAAAATACGGTTACCTATAATTAATTATGAAAAATTAATGTTTAACTTATATAAATTTATTTCCCTTTTAAAATGCAAATATAATTCTTTTCTATGAAAATAATTTAGAGATAAAAGTGTATTTAAAATATAGAAAAAATAATAATAATTATTATTATGCTTGACAAAAGTGCGATTTTGCTCCTACATGTCTTCCCGGTGCAATGGATAAGTCAAAAATTTGTAGTTATTAGGTAGAAAATACATACGTGTTAATTATTTTTAAAGAAAATGTGGTTTGTTATTCATAAAAAAAGTTGTTTTGACGAAAGAAAATGAATTTGTTTGATTTGAATAATTATTTTATAATGAGAGTATTAAGACTATCAAGTTGTATAATTTGTATCTAAAAAACTCGTGGATTAAAAAGATATCACTAGACTGTTGGCCTACCAAGCACTTGGCCGCCGCTCCTACCGCACGCCAAGCGGGCGAAACGATAGTTATCCTTACTGTCCTCTATGCCGAGGCCCCTTCCCATTGCTCTAGCCATAAGCTATGGCAGCTCAAAACCAAAGGGGCCCCCCTTGCTAGGCTAGAGTGGGCTGAATGGTCAGCCCCCCATTCGAATTAAGGGGTCTTTAGCTTTTGCCAGATCTAGAGAGATACTACGAGTTTTCCATCTTAAATTCCATCGCCACGACCATCTGGTTCATTGGTACTACCAAAAAGTCTTATACTCATTTAATAATAAATTTATTAGTTTTGGTTATAGAAACGAGTTTTAAAAAACAACATGTGTCTTAACAACTGAAAGACTAAAAACATGTCACATTTAATTAATCAAATATAAAAGTTGAAGTCGATTTTAGATTAATTTATCTATAAAACAAGTGTTAGAACTATAAAGTTGTATAACTTGTATCATAATAACTCAAACCTTAAAAAAAATCACATTTAATTAACTATTACTGATTAAACATATTATGTAAAAGAGTTGGACTTATTAAAAAAAGAAGGTAGCCTTTTTTCTATTTTGGCGCAACATTCCTTTGTTACCTATTTCTGGTTCTTGCTCGGAGTAAGAAGGTTTGATATATGAACTTGTATTTTTTAAGTTTAATTTTTCATTCTTATTTTTTTTAGTGCTTAAAAAAATTTAGATTTAAAAACTATATTTTTATAATAATAGTGATTTTAGGGTGATAATATAATGAACAAGCAAATTTATTGTATCAGAAAAAAAATATTTATCTCAATACTATTAAGAAAAGACGTAGATTTTTTATAACCCTATAGAGATGATAAACTTATAGGTATTGAAGCAAATTGAAAAATAGCTATTGAAGCAAGTTGAACAATCCATGGCATACTCTAAAGTTATATCTAAAATAGTAAAATTTAAATACTATTTTAAAATTTTAGATTTTTACGTTAAACATTTCTTTCCATGGTTAATGGTTAAAAGAGTTTGTTTTTTGTGTGTATGGTTATGAGTTTCAATCTTATTTTACTTTGCTTTTTTGCATATCTTGTGGTTTAGTTATATTCGTGAACATGTGATATTTTAATTTCAATTTTATTTATTTATTTATAGAAATTCAGTTAGTTGAGTCACTTATGAATTATTTATTTTAGAAGTTACATATTGATACGAAATATTTTACGGGTAGCTACATATTCCTTGCCTTATAGGAAATTCCATACATATTGATGAATAAAGTTTCATTTAGGATATTCATATGTCATGTCAAACTCACGTGAATAATTTATTTATAGTTTTAATTTTAATCACAGATTTTTATATATAAAAGTTGATAAGTATACGAAACAAATTTTCCACTTAAATCAGAGATAATTATGAAATATAAAAATTGTATAATTTAATTTATTTATTTTGATTTATTATATGAAATTAGGTCATTAATTTTTTTGAAACAAGAAACAACTAGATGAATGGTCAATTATTTTGATTATTGATGATGTAGATTAAGTTGTAAATACAAACTATTGTCGTTGTTAAGCAGTTCTTTAAAATTTTTAAATTTTTTTTAACTAAAATTTGAGAAATTTTCAATCTATATTTTTTATTTAACCACTTCACTTTCAATTTTAAATAATGTAAAAAAATTGTAATATATCTTTTTTTTTAATTTTTATTATTGAAAAGTTGTACCCTAAAGAAAATTTCCCGGAATAAGTTGGGAATTTTGTGATTTTAATTGGTTATTAAATTTAATTTATAATTCATTTCGTTTTAAATGCAACAAATTTTTTTTTATAGAAATATAACTGACAAAGAAATTGTAGAATTAAAATTAGTTGAACATAGAAATTTGAAATGTATCTATTATTTGTCTATTTAATGAATTTTAATAGTTAAAATTACTTGAAATTAAGTTTAAAGACATATAAAGCGGTATACAATAAAATGATCGATTTTGTGAAATTATAGAAATAAAAAAATAAAATTGTAATTAATCGTAATTTTAATTTGCAAAAGAATGAAGATCCATGGTGGATGTGGGGTTTTAAACATGGAAACACATACGGTACTAGTAATTTGCAATTTACACACTATTTTGCGATCCAAACAGGTTATTCTTCTTCTTGTTTGAACACATCAAGCGACACAACATTGGTGCGAAAGAGAGTCACAGTGCAATACATCAAAGTGGAAAATTGAATCGACATGTCAAAGAATCAAATGGCTGCACCGCTATCGCGGTTCGGCGTACTTGTGGCGCAACTTGAATCCATAGTCTCTTCTTCTTCTCACAAATCTCCCGAACCACTTCTCTGCTTCGATCTCCTCTCCGATCTCATCTCCGCCATTGATGAGGACTCTAAGGTCATTTCCATTTCACCATTTCCGTTTTCATCGCATTCCATTTCCGTTCGTTCTCCTTTCGCTTCTTCATTTTCCCGCATTTTTCTTTACGTTTATATGAGATTTGTTTTAGATTCCATTGATCCGACGAGTTACTTCATGTTCGCGATTGCATTTTCTAGTATCTCTTTTTTTATAGTAGATTTACTCTGCATTTGATTGCATCAGTTCGGAGTAACCGTTTTTGTTTTGTTCGTATTGTCATGTGATTAGATTAGTTAAACTATTGCTGTCAAATTCGATGTATGCTGAACAGAACAGTTTGAAAATTTGAACTGGTAACCTAAGGACTGTTTAGATAAACAACTTAACTAATCATTTATAGCATAAACAATTTATTTGGTTTGAGATTGCATTGATCCTGCGAGTAACTTCGTGTTCCTCACTTTGTTTTCATTAGGTCGCGATTGCATTTGCTAGTATCTCTTTTTTTTGGTAGTAGATTTACTCTGTATTTTGGTTGCATTATTTCTGATTAACCATTTTTGTTTAGTGATTAGATTAGTTAAACTATTATTGTCGAATTCAATGTATGCTGATCAGAATAGTTTGAAGATTTGAACTGGTAACCTAAGGCCTGTTTGATAAACAACTTAATTAATTAGTTATAGCATAAACAATTTATTTGGTTTGAGATTGCATTGATCTGGAGAGTTACTTTGTGTTCCTCACTTTGTTTTGATTCGATCAGGATTGCATTTGCTAGTATCTCTTTTTTTTTTTTTTTTATAGTAGATTTACTCTGCATTTTGTTTGCATCAGTTTGGATTAAACCATTTTTGTTTTGTTATTATCATTATGTGATTAGATTAGTTAAACTATTGTTGTTGAATTCAATGTATGCTGAAGAAAACAGTTTGAAGATTTGGATTGGTAACCGATGCATGTTTGAATAGACAACTTAATTAAGTGCTTTATAGCATAAACATTTATATCATATAAGTGCTTATGTTTAACTTATTTTTGTAACAAAATATAAAATAAAGTCAAACTATTTTGATATAAGTTATAAGCTGTGTTCATAAGTTATCTTGGAGAGCTTGCAAAAGTAAGCTCAAAACAATTTAAGAACGTATCATAAGTTGTTTCTATTGGCTCTCCCAAACAGTATCACAAATGCTTACTTGGTCGAGTTACTTTGTGTTTCTCACTTTGTTTTGATTCGTCCATGATTGTATTTTCTTCTGTTTTTTTTTTGTAGTAGTTTCACTCAACATTTTCTTGTATAAATTCAATCTATGATAAACAGAACAGTTTGAACTCTGAAGATTTCAATTGGTAGCCTAAGTATAAGATGAAGCTCTTACTGATTTTTAAGAACTGGATCTTATATATAATCTAAAGCTCTACAACTACCAGGAGCTTCATTGTTATTCATTTGTAACTTCTCTAGAAAGACTTTGGACATTGGTTATTGACATGTGGTATCTGATTATCTAAACCACTGTATCAAGTTCAATGTATGCTGAACAGAACAGTTTGAAGATTTGAATTGGTAACCTAAGGTTCTGTTTGGATAAACAACTTAATTAAACACTTATAACATGAACACTTATCATATAATTGCTTATGTACAACTTATTTCTATAACAAAAGATAAAATAAAGGCAAACTATTTTTATGTAAGTTTTAAGTTGTTTTCATAAGACATCCTGAAGAGCTTATGGAAATAAGGTGAAAACAACTTATGAATATGTTGTAAGCTGGTTCCATAAGCTCTCTCAAACTGTTTCACAAATGCTTATGTCAAAAGATAAGGTTAATAAGCTAATTCAAACACACCCTGTATCTAAGATGAAGCTCTTACTGGTTTTTTAGAACGGGATCTTATATATAATCCAAAGCTCCACAATTACTGGGAGCTTCAATGTTATTCATTTGTAATTTTTCTAGAAATACTTTCGGCACTGACTATTGACATCTGATGTTGAAATATTTAATCTCCAGGACAATATTTTGGTGTGGCAAAGGAGATGTGAGGATGCATTATATTCACTACTTGTTATTGGTGCACGACGGCCTGTGCGCCACTTGGCTTCGGTAGCGATGGCAAAAATCATATCAAAGGGAGATGGGATATCAGTTTATTCTAGAGCAAGCAGCCTTCAGGGATTTCTTTCTGATGGGAAGAGGAGTGAACCTCTGAAAATTGCTGGTTTGTCAAAATTAATATTTCTTGAACTTTTAGATGGATATTATATTGGTTCATTGTTTATGATGGATTATTCTGATAGATGTTGAACATCCTTGTCCAAAGAAGGCTACTATTTTTTAATTATTTATTTTATGATGATGTTTTTTCTGTCCATGTTTTCAAATAAACTTATCATCATAAATTCATAATGCAATGCTTGTATACTTTGAAGCAGCAATAAGCACAACACGAAAGAGAAGCCACAAACACAACTCTATTCTATAATAACATGTTTAGGGGAAAACACACACCCTTAAGAATGCAAACATTCTACTTCAACCACACAAACCCAAAGGAGTCAGGACTGTATGCCTTGCACACTGTCTCAATTTTGTGTGTCATTTCCACTGCAAGTGCAACCTTCATAACGCCTAAAACCTACTCTACAGTACCAGGGCACACCTTGTGCTCCCCAAGAACCCCTACAAGGTTGGTCCAAAGGGAAGCCGTCTATTTATAGCATGTTTGGTACGGCGTTAGTAACACACACACACCGCGTGTCCATTGAATCCTCTATCTCTAGCTTCCATGGTTAATATGTTTTGGGAGTTGGGATGCGAGAAAATGTGTTGTCACCACAAATCCAAACAAATGCTTATTATGGTGCAAGCACATGTGTTATTTTCTTAGGGGGGCCAAGAACAGAACATTATGAGAAACCATAAGCACAACCCTATCCCAAAGTAAATGTAGGAATGGAGAAACACCCAACTGAAAACTGTACCACAATATTTTGACCTCCTTGTTGTTTTCATTGCTAAAACCTGTGACCACAGGGTCCCACGGGCACAACCTTGCATCTGCTTCAATTAAGAGAATATGCTTTTTGATTTTTGATTTTTTTGCATTTTCTCTCTGAAATAAACCAAGTGAAATGCCTCAAAACAAGCCTATCACAAAACAAGTCAAACGGTAAAGAAGTATGGACTGAATCAAATCTCTAAATACAATTAGTTTTCATTTTGATTTTGCACGTTTTCTTTTGATTGTTACTGTTATGGCACAACTTTTTACACCATATTCGTGTTATATTTCACGTTGCATGTTTTTTATATTGTATTGCATTAATTATTCATATATTTGAGATTTCTTTTATTTTTAGCCTGCATTTTTCCTGAATATGATGTTATAATCTATAGGGGCGACACAATGCATGGGAGAATTGTATAAGCACTTTGGCAGAAAAATTACTTCAGGTTTGCTTGAAACAACGATCATAACAGCTAAACTTATGAGATTCAATGAGGTATTTCCTTACAGCTTGCATGTTTATGTTTAAATCTCTGAGGCACAGTAAGTGGTCTAATACAAATGGCATATAAAAGTTTCCCTTGGTTGGTGTTGTTGGTTTATGCATACATGTTTCTCTTGCCCAAGAGTTCTAATTTTTTTATTCTACCTTTTAATTAGTTTTATCTTTTTGATTGTTTTTCCATTGTTTGTTCAAGTTGAAAGTTTCATTATTTGATGTGTTTTAATATATATTAAGATTTAAGATGCCTGAAAACTAACTGTTGAGTAACAAGATATACTTTGTAAAGCTTCAATATGAATCATAGCAATTCTCTGAATATTCTGTTTTTCTTTTTCATTAATTGTTTATTAGACGGAATACGTTATATAGAGTGCTAATCATACACCCAAGTGTAGGTTAGCACTAACTGTCCAAAAGCTAATCCTGTGCATAGGTATGGCGAAGGATAAACCTACAGCTGTCCTCCACAGCTGTCTAACTACAATTAATTGCACTTTACAAGTATTACACTAGTATTACTCTAATACATACTTCTTAGCTAAAACATAATGTTCATTAAAAACTTTGGCTCTAGGTTGTGGAGAATGTATGTTTACCATCACTAGAGAATTTTATAGTTTAAACCAATGTCACCTTCATATGATAATGAACAAGAAGCATTGACTAAGATCACAAAAATAAAAAGACAAGGTTGTGTTAAGGTCCACAAATTCGAAACTGGGTCTCATTCGCTGTTTTATCATCATCTTGGATTTAAAATTTTCAAATTTTGTTATTTTCAAATGGTCCAAATCCAGTGAAGAGCATAAGGGTATAATGGTATCCATAAAAAAAAAAAAGAAGGAAGAGACATAAGTTCCTCTCTGCCACCATTACACGACACCACAACACCGTGGCACCCAAGGCCACCCTTCTCCCTATCCTTCTCCTACCGTCTTAGTTTAGAATGCAATTTCTTCTCCTCCTCCTCCTTCTTCTATGGTACGTGCTTATGTCTTTGTGCCATCAAGATTCTAAATGACAATGACCTCATCACGGTGAACCTCTCCACCTTAAAAAAGCCTTCCATCTCCATCACTTCCTCCATGCTTGATTCTTTGGCCTTAAATTTCGTCTTCATGGTGGTCCTCTCTCTTGGTTTCTCCTCCACCTCCTTATGTGCTGCCCTTTCCTCTGATTCCTTGCCTCTATCGTCGAGAAACACCCACGTCATCGGCCTCCTCGGGAACCAATTTCATCATGAAATCCTTTCTCGCCACGACAGGCTCTTCTCCTATCTCTCTTCCAACCTCATGTTTCATTGGCTCTGTTGGTACACATTTGTAATTTTGTTTCCATTCTCTCCCAATTGTCTTCAAGTTCAATTGGTCCTTGGGTTCTCGATTCTATTACTATCGATTAAACGATCACATTGCGGGTGATAAATCCTTGTATTCACTCTATTATAGTAATGTTCTTTTCATTGTTAGTTTGGTAAGTCAATTTTTTGACTCACCTTTTGAAGGCCACTGGGGTGTTGTAGTTTGCATCTTGTAGTACATTAAAAAAGATCCAAGAAAAGGTCTTGTCTATGAAAACAAGAGTTGTACTCAAGTTATGCGATATTTGGGTGTTGATTCTACTACTGTTAGGTGACCACTTCTGGTTATTGTATATTCATTGAGGGCTTATCTCATTGCAATGTAAGAAACCGAATGTGGTTGCTAGGTCAAGTGCAGAAACAAAATTTGAGTCGCGGCATCGATTGCTTCTGAACTCATATGGCTCAAGCAGTTATCTGGTGCTTAGATTTGGAAGGTTACGACACTCATTTTGTAATAATCAAACTACATTGCATATTGCCTCAAATCTAGTATTTCACGGAGATTAAGCATATTAGAAAAAGATTGTCATTTTATTAGAAGATTTTATCTTGAGACATCATTACTAGTCATGTTAGTTCAAATGATCAATTGAAGATGTTTTTACTAAGTCTTTGAGGGTCCTCGTATTAGTTATATATGTAACATGATTGACACATATGACATGATGTAAATATGTAGTTATGGTTGATCAGTCTCATAAATATAGAAAGTAGGGTAGCGATAGTATTTTTCATTTTATTATGACTCATTGTATATATGTCATAGCTCCATTATATAATACATATAATTTCTCTTATTTTCTTTCTTGTTTTCTCTATTTCTGATAAAGAAGCACCTTTTTCATTGTAGTTAGCTCTGCTTTCTTTTAATAATTTTGTTATGCCTCTCAAACTTTAGGAGTTTGTAAGACAAGAAGCATTATATATGCTTCGGAATGCCCTAGAAGGCTCTGGTGGTAGTGCTGCTTCAACAGCATATTCAGAGGCATTCCGTCTGATAATGAGGTCGGCCGCTGGGGACAAGTCATTTGCTGTGAGAATAGCTTCTGCAAGATGTTTAAAGGAGTTTGCTAACATCGGTGGTCCAGGCTTAGGTGTGGCTGAACTTGACAATTCAGCATCTTATTGTGTCAAGGCAGGTATTTTGTCTCAATTTAATCTCTTTCACATATAAGCACAGCAATTGATTGGTGAAAAACATAGTAATATTTATGCGTCTTTGTGCTGCTACTTCTGATAGGCTCTTGAAGATCCTGTTGCATCTGTTCGTGATGCCTTTGCTGAAACTTTGGGTTCCTTGCTTGCTCTTGGAATGAATCCTGAGGCACAGGTTTCTATATATATACTTGTTTTCTCTAGTTTTTCGTTGACTCTTACGTCCTTCATAATGTTCGCCCTCTAAATTGTACTAGATTCAACCAAGGGGAAAGAGCCCTTTACCTCAAGCAAAAAAGCTAGAAGGTGGATTGCAGAAGCATTTGATTTTGGCTTTCACAAAAGGTAAAATGCTTTTGTTTGGATCATTGTATTTTCTTTTGGCTAAGATGGTGAGAATATACTATGGTGGGTCCTTGCTTAATGCGACCCAACCTCCCCCCTCCCCTCAAATTAAAAAATAAAACCTTCGTGGGAAAATAATGAATCCACTCCTTTGTAAATAATTTAATATTTAAGACATTCACCCTACCAACCCTTCCTTTATGAAACTTTTCAAACATAAATAGATTCCAATAGCATTATCAATCGCAATTTTAAAAAGCAACCATTATATCATAAAATGAAAAAATGATAATATTTTCACTACCTTTGTCTAAAATATAACCTAGTAGTTTGGAGAATTTTTATATAGTCATACACAAGTTGCCAAGGCTGTACCAATTTTTTGGGGTTACCATTAGTCTTAAAGGTTATGAGTTCTTAATTACTACATATGTGAGTGTAGTTAGAACCTGCTTGTTTTTTTCTTAAAGCTTAAAATTTATTAAAGAAAACCTAACCTAGTAAAAAAAAAAAAGAAAAACAAAAATTGGGGGACATAAACCTAACCTAGTAAAAATAAAAAAAAAAGAAATGCCAAAAGATGTTCTTCAAATCATGCAAGTTTTCTGGCCCTTCGACGAAAATCATATACTATTGTTTCCTTCTGCATATTTTTTTCTTTGCCTTAGAAGTTACCTCTGTAAAAGACTCTTTACAGGTAGTAGAATGATTCTGTAAATCATTAGCATCATTATCCTTAAATTTTTTTTGCAAAACCTTCAAATCATGAGCAATCCTGAGATGTATATTATCATCAGTGATAATAGCATTCAGATATGTTATATCATCCACCAAATCTCTTGAATTTAAATTTGCTTCCAAATCCGAATGAATTTGATGATTTTCGACAGCGTTCTTCTCTGAAATTGCATCGCTCCAAAAATCTGTAATACACAGATAATGAAGATCTTTTTGTTGTTATGTGCTATCTGCATTAGGTAAGCTGGATCTGAAGACTTTGTTAATTACATTTGTTTCTGGACATAAGTCGACATCATCTTTTCCCGAAGGGAATAAATCTACTACCACTTTCTTAATTGAATCTGAATCAAATGCTTCATCATGATTCTTATAAATTATTTCCTGATCAGAGGGTGAAAATTCTTGAATAACCGTGTTGCCTCCTAATTCAACGTTAGAGATGTGATATACAAAAGAAGAATTAACAACACAATGAGTACTAATACCGTGATTTTATTTGTTTGTTAGGGCCTGCTTGTTTAAGATTAACAAAATTGATTTTTACATTTATAAAAATTGGTTAGTTTTTTTTAGAGATTTTATTTAAAGCATAAGTTAATACTTGTTTGTTTTAAGCATGAAAATCATTTTTTTGATATTCCCTTTCATCTATTACACTTAGGACCCGTTTGATGATTAGAATATAGAGTTAGATAAAGATAGGATATGATAATACTCATTCTATCATGTGTTTGATACCCAAAAAGTAAAGAATGGAGTTTGTATTTCTTTAGATAATGTACTTTGGTATTTTATGGTATTTTATGTGAAGAGAGCTTTTTATACATGCTTTACTACTGTACTAAATAATGTAAAATATAGCACATAAAACTTGTAGAGAGTCCCACATTGTATACTAATACAATTTGAATAGTGTTTATGAAGAAAGTAATAAACAAAATACTTTCATATATTTTTACTACAACCTTAGGCTGTTTATATAGCAAAAGAAATTACAATGGTACTACCTCTATCCCTAATTATAAGCACCCTTTAGGAAAAAAATGTGTACCTAAATATAAACACTTTTTCAATTTACTAGGTGCATTTATTATTATTTTCCATACATACCCCTTATTAATATACTAATTTTATTGGAATATGAAAAGTCAAGTTTAATACATTCAAATACAAATGTTATTTTAGGAAAATTAACACATAAAATGAACAAATTAACTACACTACCAACTTTTCTTAATAAGAGCGAAAAAACAATGGGTGCTTATAAAAAGGGACAAAGGTAGTAATAATGATAAAATCATAAAATAAAAGTGGCTTAATTGCAGTTTTGGTTCCTCTATTTTCACCAATTCACGGAATTGGTCCTCTAATTTAAAAGTCGACAATTTTGGTTCCTCCTTCATATTTTTGAACTAAAAAAAAGACAATTTGACATATTTTAAATGATATGACATACAATTTCATGATATAGAATCATCTAAATACATTATTTATTCATATGATATTAATTAAATTACAAAAATGAAAAATTTCCGAAGTTAAAAGTTAAGTTTTTATAAGATTTTATTGCAATTTCATGAGTGTTAATCATTTTATATCATCATATCATATGTTATGTTATTTAAAGTATGCTACTTCGCCTTTTTTTTTTTGAAGTTAAAAAATTAGAATGAAGGACCAAAGTTGTCAGATGTTAAAATAAGGAGACCGATTTCGTGAATTGGTAAAAATAGAGGGATTAAAATTGCAATTAAGCCAATGAAAATAAACAGAATAATATAAAATAAAAGAGATTCAAATCTGATTTCCCTTGATTCTTCAGTAGTGGTGGACATCCTTATCTTACAAGTCGGTTTTGTAAATATGCGTAGGCCTAATCCAAAACTGAAGCTGGTATTAGAGCAATAGAGCCTATGCATCAGCTCACCTACCACATTATCTCGTAACAAACCAATAGTGTTTGGTATGAGGGGGTGTGGAGCACCTCTTACTTTACAAGCCGATTTTGTAAATATGAGTTAGTCTCAATCCATAGTAAAAAAAAGCGAATAATATTTATTAAAATTTAAAACAATAAGGCCAATAGAAATGTCCTCATGTATCTAAAAATTACAAATGTACAATAGTCTCTTTTTTGTTTTTGATAAGGCTTCCAATTATCCTGTACATTCTCTGTCGTCGTGTAATGACATTAATTACTTCGATTCAGCAAGTGGAGTACGTTCAAGGCATGTTCGGGTTGGCCTGACTCTATCTTGGGTATTCTTCTTACAGGTAAATGTTGACATTTCTTTGATTGGTGTTCAGCATACCATTTGTTTAGAGGCATTATTCTAATCTTATTGTTAATATTTGTAGGTTGGATTTTTTTTAAAAATATTTGTAGGTTGGATAGCATTGTTATTTCATTTTATTAGGAGCCTGTTTTGCTTTATATTTTGTCAAGGGTCTACTTGCCCTTATTCTGCTGTTTCTGTATTTGGCCATTATTGAGTTCGTTTGCTATTTAACAAAACCTAATTGTTTTATTTTGTCGTTATTTCTTTATTCTTAATTTTGATTTGTTATTTTTTTTTCGGAACACTGATTGCTGTTCATCCTTAATTTTATGCTTTAGATTTCGTGGGTTGTTGTTGGCGTTATAGCCGTGAAAAAGTATTTTGCTTTAATGCATTATGATATGTGATTTATATAATTTCGTAGTGAACTATTTGCATTATCTTTGAGTACATCTGGTGCTCAAGTCTTCTCTATTTATTTCAATAAGATCTTTTGGCTTATAAAAGAAAATAATTTTATATATTTGAAGATTGCTTCCTTTAGTAGTTTTGTCTTGGTTGTGATTTTATTCTCTGGCAATTTTTTTTTTGCAGGCAATTCGTATAAAATATCTGCATCCAGATAGTGAGCTACAAAATTTTGCTTTGCAAGTTATGGAAATGCTCCGTGCTGAAACTTCTGTTGATGCCCATGCATTGGTATTTTTTTCAATAATATGTTCTTTTTTATTTTTTCTTTTGCTTTTGGTTTGTTTTATGACGTGCATTTATTGAGATAACACGGCACATATAAGTCGTAAAATTCGGCGTATGGGTCGTAATACTATATCAGGGGAAGATGCTAGCAGGCCTTTGATTAAAGCAAACTGCTACAGTTTTCAGCCACTTGTTTGCTGTTTGATTTCTAGTTTAGAAGTTGTTGACCAGAGCATCTTAATCTTGCTGCAGGCATGTGTTCTTTATATCCTTCGTGTTGGTGTAACAGATCAAATGACTGAACCTACTCAGAGGAGTTTTTTGCTTTTTCTGGGAAAGCAGGTGTAGTTTTCTTTATGTCCTTCTTGCTATGATTTCATCGTAATGACATATGATGAATCTTTTGCCCCCTCCCTCTTTCCCCACTTTTTGGCATATAGCTCGAGTCACCTCAAGCTGCTCCTTCTATGATGGTAGCAGCTTTACGAACAGTGTCATATACTCTGAAGACTTTGGGAGAGGTAATGCGATTTAGGTGCTATTAAAGAAGTAGGGAAGTATGGATGAGATGTCTCAAGGTGTGCTTATCTCAATTTGTCGATTTGCAGGTTCCAATTGAATTTAAGGAAGTTCTTGACAACACTGTAGTTGCTGCTGTGTCGCATTCTTCGAAGCTAGTGAGCACTTGATAGTGTGCATACATACATACATACATTCATTGATACATATATTAATATTATTTATGTCCTTAATTTTGATTTTATTCTTGTTTTGGTTTAACATGCCATCTTCCTCGTACTCTTGGGTAGAAATGTAAAAAGTAAAGGTGTTATGGTCTTGTAGATAGTTTCTTCATGGAAAGCGTGAAGGGAAAGAAATATGATGGCTGAAATTCATTTAAAATGGCCATCTTTGGAAGATAAATGAAAACTCCTTTGTTTTTGTGTTCTGCACATAAGAATTTGAAGGTTTTCTGAATTTGGGTTGGGTCTAACACAACCCTACAAAACCAACTTGTAGGTGAGGACTATCCACCATTTATAAACACTTTGCCGGTCTTATCTCATCCAATGTGGAACTCTTAACACCCCCCTCATGTCCAGAATTGAACATCTGGGCGTGACCTGATAGCAGGTGGCCCAATAGATCTTGAATAGCCTCTGGTACTATCTTAGAATTTGGGTTGGGTTTAACACAACCCCACATAATCGGCTTGTAGAGTGAGAACTACCCATCGCTTATAAACACTTTGCCTGACCTTATCTCATCTAATGTGAGACTCTTGGCAATGGTCTTCGAGATTTAATTGTGCTTCCTTTTCCAAATTATTGGGTTTTCTTAATGAAAATTAAGCTCTATTTTGGTTAGGAACATGTGATGCTGCTTGATGGCGGTAAAAATTGAAAAACTCACCAGGGATTAGGCATTAAGGAAAGTTGGAAGAGGTGTTTGTGTATACAATTTTGTTAGGATGATGGTTGAGAGTTGTTAAACATATAAAAAATACGTTTGCCTGATACATGGTGTTGACATATAGCCATCAGATCTGATATGCTTGTGGTTATTAGTTGATTTTCTATTTAAGTTTATTTGTATTTTGGGAAAGAATCAAATCACTTTGATTTGATTTATTTCCTAATTTATTTTTCCTTTATTCTTTGCATTCATTAGATAGCTGACAGCATTGTATATATATATGTTTGTACTGTTTCAGTTTCAATAATAATAAGAAATTTTCCTTCCCTCTTGTTTTAACCTAGCTGCGCCCTAAAACACATGTCACAAGAAATTGAAAAAAATTATTCCTCCAATACTACAATACTAGAAAAAAAATCTGGTGACCCTAAAATCGTGTCAACCCCTACCACAAATGATCCACTATCCATAAACTCTGGTTTACATCTTCCAATCCAAAAGCTGAATGACATAAACTATGTTGAATAGGCCTAGACTATGAAAGGGAAAGTTAGGATACTTGACTGGAGACACTCTTCAACTAGAGAAGATCGATCCAACCTACCAAAAATGGAAGTCAGAGAACTCCCTAATCATTGGGTGGCTGATTCACTCAATGGGATCTTCCATTTGGAAGCCCTACCTATTCATTTCCACTGCAAAAGTGGTGTGGGAAGCTGTACGCGATTGTTATTCTGACTTGGAGAACTCCTCACAGATTTATGAACTTAAGACTCGTTTGTGGCAGTCAAACAACGAGATAAAGATGTCACAACATTCTTTAATGTCATGGTTGTCCTTTGGCAGGAGCTTGACCAATGTTATGAGGGTGATTGGGAGAATTCCAGAGATGCAAACAGATTTAAGAAAAGAGAAGAAAATGATAGGGTTTATACGTTTCTAGCAGGACTCAATCTAGAACTTGATGAAGTCCGTGGTCAAATTTTGGGTAGAAAACCTTTGCCTTCCCTGAGAGAAGTATTTTCTGAAGTAAGGAGGGAGGAATCTAGAAGGAAAGTTAAGTTGCAAAACTATGATAGTACAAGGGTGCAAGAAACTGAGAATTCTGCTATGGCTGCAAAGGGATACGAAATAGATGGAGAAAGAAAAAAACGACCTTGGTGTGATCATTGTAGACGACCATGGCACACTAAGCAAACTTGTTGGAAACTTAATGGAAAACCAGCCAATTGGAAGAAGAAGCCAAATGGAGAGGGTAGGGCCTTCCAAGCTGCAAATGGAGAAAATGTGGAGAATAAAGTCAACTCTGAGGCATCTCTTTTCTCTAAGGAACAACTAGAGCACCTATATAAGCTCTTTACCTCTATGTTAGTTACTTCTTCATCCTCTCTTGCTCAAAAAGGTGTCTCTTTCTCTTCTGCTCTTTTGAGTTTCAAACCTAATTCAAAAACTCCATGGATCATCGATTCTGGAGCCACTGATCATATGACAGGTTGCTCAAAATTGTTTTCCACTTATTGTACTTGTGCATGTCATAAAAAGGTAAAGATAGCTGATGGTACTTGAAGAAAGTAAAAGGCAAAATACTTTCATATTTTATTACTACAGCCCTAAGCTGTTTATATAGAAAATAAAATTACAATAATAATACTGAGTAATAATGACATAATCATAAAATAAAAATAAATAGAATAATATAAAATAAAAGAAAATCAAATCTAATTTTCCTTAATTCTTCAACACTCCCTCTCAAGTTGGTGCATAGATATCTGTCATGCCCAACTTGGCTATAAGTCGCTCAAAATTGGGTCTTGCCAAACTTTTTGTCAAGATATCAGCGGTTTGCTGGTTGGAAGTCACAAAAGGCAGGCATATAATTCCGGCACCAATTTTTTCTTTTATGAAATGGCGGTCAATCTCAATATGTTTGGTTCTATCATGTTGTACGGGGTTGTGAGCTATACTTATGGCTGCTTTGCTATCACAGAACAATTTTAAGGGTGAGTCAACTTTCATTTTCAGTTCATCCAAGAGTTTATAAATCCACAAAAGTTCACAAATTCCTTGAGCCATTGCTCTAAATTCAGCTTCTGCACTACTTCGAGCAACAACCCGTTGTTTCTTACTTCTCCAAGTGACTAAATTTCCCCAAACATAGGCACAATATCCAGTAGTGGATTTTCTATTCAGTAATTGATCCTGCCCAATCAGCATCTGTAAATATAGAGACTTCTCTGTCATTAGTTTTCTTGAAGTACAAACCCTTTCCAGGATTGGATTTCAAGTACCTTAAGATTCGATTAACTGCCTCCAAGTGTTCTTCATAGGGAGAATGCATGAATTGGCTTACAACACTCACAGAGAAAGCGATGTCAGGTCTAGTGTGGGCTAGATAAATAAGTTTGCCAACCAACCTATGGTATCTTCCAATCTCAACAGGAACACTGCCTTTCTCCCAAAGTTTAGTATTTAATTCCATAGGAGTATCTGCTGGTCTACCCCCACTCATCCCAGTTTCTTCCAAGAGATCTAGGATGTATTTCCTTAGAGAAACAACAATTCCCTTCTTTGAGCGTGCAACTTCCATACCAAGAAAATATTTGAGCGCGCCTAAATCTTTGATCTCAAATTCTTTTGTCAAGTTTTTCTTCAATCTTTCCATCTCAACAATGTCATCTCCTGTGAGAATAATATCATCTACATATACAATTAAAATTGCAATTTTACCAACATTAGAGAACTTCACGAACAACGTATGGTCTGATTGTCCCTGCATATATCCTTGCTTTTTGATGGACCGAATGAATTTCTCAAACCAAGCCCTTGGAGATTGCTTGAGACCATAAAGGGATTTTTGTAGTTTGCATACATTTGAACCAAACTTATCTTCAAAGCCAGGTGGACTATCCATGTATACTTCCTCTTCCAAATCACCATTCAAGAAAGCATTTTTTACATCAAGTTGGTTAAGAGACCAATCTAAATTCACCGCCAAGAACAAGAGAACTCTAATAGTGTTTAACTTGGCAACAGGAGCAAAAGTCTCTAAGTAATCAATGCCATATGTCTGAGTAAACCCTTTAGCAACCAAGCGTGCCTTGTATCTTTCAACTGTATTATCAGAATTATATTTCACAGTAAATACCCATTTACAGCCAACGGTATTCTTTCCTGTAGGTAACGTCATGACTCTCCAAGTTTGATTCTTCTTAAGAGCTCTCATCTCCTCAAGAACAGCTTCCTTCCACTTTGGAATTTTTAGAGTCTCATGTATATTTTTTGGAATTTCTACAGTAGACAACTTAGAGGTAAATGCAGCAAATGAAGAAGACAATTTTGAGTATGACACATAATTAGACAAAGGATATTTAGTGCATGATCTAACAGGTTTTCTAATTGCAATAGGAAGGTCTATATCAGGATACTCGACATGACTCTTAAGAACAGAAGAGGACTTACCTGTATCAACATGATGTGTTGGATTATCTATTGGTTCAGAATCTTGGAAGGGTCGGAGAATGGGTCCTTCATTTCTTTGTTTATGGTTTCTTCTTTCAAAGACATTTCCCTTCCAAGTAGGGTCGATGGTAGTAAACCTGCTTTGTGTCTCTTTATTTGAGTCATTATGTTGTGGCATTTTAGGTGGTCCTTCATTATGATTAAGATCAAGAATTTGATCAGTGTGATTTTGATTTAAAATTGTCGCCCCCGAATCTGTCGAAACCTCATTCATAAGTTGATTGAGTTCCAATATGGATTCTTAGGCATTTTCTTTTGGTGCATCAATATAAGTCTCAGAATTTTGCGACACTATATCACTTAAAGTAATGATGTTTTCATAAGTAAAAGATGAATCTTCCTTATAATTTCCCCCCTGAAGATGAATGTCAGTAAAAAATGGTTGATTTTCCACAAAAGTAACATCCATGGTTACAAAAATTCTTTTTAATTTTGGTTCAAAACACCGATACCCCTTCTGAGTTAGAGAGTAACCGGTAAACACACATTTTATTGCTCTTGGCTCGAGTTTGTCAAGTTGTTTATGTTCGTGAACAAAAGCAATGCAACCAAAAACTTTTAGTGGCAAATCAACAGATACACTAGTCAAAGGAAAATAATTTCGAAAAACATCAAGAGGGGTATGAAAATCTAAAACTTTAGATGACATTCGATTAATTAAATATGATGCAGTTAAAACAGCTTCACCCCACAAATATTTTGGAACCTTATTTGCAAATAGTAAAGCTCTAGCAACCTCAAGAAGATGCCTATTCTTTCTCTCTGCAATTCCATTTTGTTGGGGTGTATTAACACAAGAACTTTGATGAACAACTCCATTGACAAGAAAAAAATAAGACAAAAATATATTAAAATATTCTTTACCATTGTCACTTCTGAAGACTTGAATATTTGTTTGGTATTGAGTGTGCACCATTTTAAAGAAATTTTTGACAAACTTGTCCAACTTCTGATTTTTCTTTCAATAGATAAACCCAACAAATTCTAGTATGATCATCAATAAAGGTTATAAACCATCTTTTATTAGAAAAAGTGTTTATTCTATTAGAACCTCAAACATCACTATGAATAAATGCAAACGGTTTTGATTTTTTATATGGTTGTGTAGAAAAAGAAGTTAGCTTGACAATTTATATCCTCTGTTAATTTAGTAATGGATAACAAATTACATGATAAATTGGGAACATGTAAGACATCTTTTAAGGTTAACACAGGTGACAGAATAACAGAACCTTTCCCTGCAATGGCTGAAAGAGAGCCATCTGCAATTTTAATTTTGTGGTTACCTGCACAAGGACTATAAGAAGAAAACAGACTCGACTCTCCAGTCATATGATCAGTAGCACCAGAATCGATAATCCAAGTATGGCTGGGAGAGACACTAAGTAAAGCAGTATTTGGAAAATTACCTCTCTGAGCTATAGAGCAAGAAGGAGTTTGAGACTCAAGGAGTTTGTACAATTGATCTAATTGTTCCTTGCTGAAAGGAGATGGGCTTGAAGGAGACTGCTTCTCTTGATCAGAGGTACCAACTTGGAGGGCATGACCTTCATTTCCTCCTTTTTTCTTCCAATTTAGAGGTTTTCCATGGAGCTTCCAACATGTATCACGTGTGTGCCATGAACGTTTGCAATGTTCGCACCGTGGTTTCTTGCCATCTCTCTTCCCGTCTTCATTCTTAGTGACTAGGGCAGAGCTTTCAACCTCAACAACAGAAGGTGTCTTACCCATCATAACACCTTGTCTTGCCTCTTCTCTTCTAACTTCTGAGAACGCTTCCCGAAGTGATGGCAATGGAATCTTTTCCAATATTCTGCCTCGGACTTCATCAAGTCGCTTATTAAGCCCAACCAAGAACATGAATACTCGGTCGTTCTCATGTCTCTTAAGAAACAAAACACTGTCCTCACAACACTTCCAATGATCATCATAGCAGAGATCCAATTCTTGCCATAGTGTCATCAACTCATTATAATAGGTAGTGACATCTCTATCTCTTTGTTTGGCATGCCACAATCGTGATTTGAGATCGAAAATTTGAGAAGAATTCTGAATATCAGAATATGTTTCTTTGACAGCCTCCCAAACTTCCTTCGCAGTAGGCAAAAACATAAAAGGTTTTCTAATCGTTGATTCCATATTACTAAGCAGTCAAGCAATAATAACAGGGTTCTCAGATTTCCAAAACCTGTAATTAGGATCAATTGTGGCAGGTATTTGCACCTCTCCTGTGAGGAAACCATATTTTCCCTTACCATCTAGGATCAATCTTGCGGTTTGGGACCATTCGACATAATTTTTTCCATTAAGTTTTTGGATTTCAACTTTGAGGGCATTAGAAGTTCCCTCATGGTCAAAAAAATTGGAAAAACCGTTGTTAGATAAACCATTCCAACTACCACTGCCCCTTGGGCCGCCGCCAGTGCCTAAACCGGTGTTGTTGGCTACTTCTGATTTTTCACCCAAACCATAGTCGCCGCCAGTGCCTAATCCAGTGTTGTCGCCTGAGCCGCCGTCAGTGCCTAAACCGATGTTGTTGGCTACTTCTGATTTTTCACCCAAACCATAGTCGCCGCTACCCGTAAGGGATGCCTTCCATGAGGTATTGTGTGCCATAGCTCAGTTGTTGGTTAGAACGCAGCAAACCCTAGTGGGTTGTGAAAAGCTTTACAAAACCCTAACCAATAGCTCTTGATACCATGAAGAAAGTAAAAGGCAAAATACTTTCATATTTTATTACTACAGCCCTAAGCTGTTTATATAGAAAATAAAATTACAATAATAATACTGAGTAATAATGACATAATCATAAAATAAAAATAAATAGAATAATATAAAATAAAAGAAAATCAAATCTAATTTTCCTTAATTCTTCAACAGTACTTTTCCACCATGGCTGAAGTTGGTTCTATCCCTATTTCTAAAACTCTAACTCTTCACAATGTCCTTCATGTTCCAAATTTGTCATGTAACTTGCTGTCCATAAGCAAATTAACACAAGATCTTAACTGTTTGGCTATTTTTAACCCAGTTAATTGTCAAGTTCAAGAGTTGAGAAATCGGGGAGGATGATTGGCAGTACTAAAGAGGTTAATGGTCTTTATCTCTTCGATGATGAGGCTGATCTTAAAGAGGAGTTTCATAGTAATTGTCTCAACTCAGTTTTGGTTCATAATAATGAAGAAATAATATTATGGCATTATAGGCTAGGACACCCAAGTTTTTTATATTTGAAACACTTATTTCTCAAGTATTTTAAGAATAAAAATCCAGATCAATTTTTCTGTGAAGTTTGCCAATTTGCGAAGCATCATCGTTCTTCCTATTCTCCTCGGGCGCATAAACCATCTAGTCCATTCACATTAAGTCATAGTGAAGTTTGGGGACCTTGTAGGGACCCTACTCCTAATGGAAGAAGATGGTTTATTACCTTCATAGATGATCACACTCGATTAATTCGGGTTTACTTAATGAAAACAAAATCTGAAGTTGAAAGTATCTTCAAAAGTTTTTTCAAATGATTTTGATCCAATTTCAAGTAAAAATCAAAATTCTCCGTAGTGATAATGGAAGGGAATATTTTAATAAACACTTAAATGAGTTTTTCCTACAACAAGGTATCATTCATCAAAGTTCATGTGTGGGTACTCCACAACAAAATGGAGTGGCTAAACGAAAAAATAAACATCTCCTTGAAGTTGCTAGGGCATGGTTGTTTCAAAATAAGGTTCCAAAGTATCTTTGGGGAGAAACAATTCTCACTGGAACATATTTGATAAATAAGATGCCTACCAAAATTTTAAATTACAAAACTCCGTTTGATGTTTTCACAAGTCTATTTCCTAATAATAAACTTTCATACACTCTACCCCTAAAGATATTTGGATGTTCTGTTTTTGTTTATATTCATGATCTAAATCAAGGAAAACTTGAGCCTAGAGCAATAAAATGTGTTTTTATTGGCTGTGCATCCAATCAAAACGGATCCAAATGTTTTGAACCTATTTCCAAAATGATTTTTGTGACTATGGATGCCACTTTCTTTGAAAAATCTCTTTTTTTTTGGTAATCATCTTCAAGGGGGGATAATAGAAGAAGATGATGTTCAATAGTTTAAAATTGCAAATCTGGATTTTCTAAACAATTTGGAAAAAACAGATTGTGAGAAAAGTAATATAACAAAATCTTATTTGAAAATACTAGAAATTGAGTAAAGTAACAAAACAAAATCCTTGGGTGAATCTAGTCAAGAAAGCCATGAACATGATATTCAAGAAAATGTCTTGACAGAACCAGAAATTGAGAATGAGACAGTTGAAATTGGTAACAAAGTTATCCAACCCTTTGACCATGTATACTTCAGGAAAAAAGTGCCTCAGAGAAGAGAACCTCAACATTGCCAAACATCCAAGGATCCAACAGGTAAGAGTCTTTTTAATTCTGTTGTACCTTTCAAAATTCTGAAAATTCTGATCATAATAATCTTGTCTTTGTTGAACTTGTTCCCAATGATTTTGTCCCTTCAGAACCTACCTTTGATGATTCTAGTCTACCCATGCTATTAGAAAAGGGATAAGAGAATGTACAAAACATCCTATCTCTAATTTTATATCTTATGACAAATTGTTCCTCACTTTTAGAGCTTTTACTTGTGAACTGATAAAAACAGAGATCCCAAGAGATATACAACAAGCTCTAAAGGTTCCTAAGTGGAAAGAAGCTGTCTTTGGAGGAGATGAGTGCTCTTATAAAAAATCAAACTTGGAAAGAGGTGGATCTACCTAGAGGAAAGAGAACTATGGGGTGCAAATGGGTGTTCACCATAAAACACAAGGCTGATGGATCAGTAGAAAGGTATAAGACCAGGCTAGTTGCCAAAGGCTATACGCAAACTTATGGTATTGATTACTCGGAAACTTTTGCTCCTGTTGCAAAACTTAACACCGTTAGAGTTCTTTTATCTTTAGCTGTTAACTTTGATTGGCATTACAGCAACTAGACGAAAAAAATGCGTTTTCACTGGGATGATTCTAATGAAATAAAAAATTTGAAGGCATCTCTTGCTGCTGAGTTTGAAATTAAAGATCTTGGGTCTTTAAAATATTTTTCAGGAATGGAAGTTGCAAGATCAAAGAAAGGGATTGTTGTATCACAATAGGAATATATTTTAGATCTTCTAAAAGAAATCGGGATGATGGGTTGTAGGCCAGCTGATACTCCAATCGATCCTAATCAGAAAATTGGTAGTGATGGCAGTGGTGATCCAGTGGATACATCTCGATATCAAAGATTAGTTGGAAGACTAATTTATCTATCTCATACTTGTCCAGATATAGCCTTTGCTGTTAGCTTAGTGAGTCAGTTTATGCCCTCGCCTCACAAAGAACATTTGGAGGTTGTTTACCGTATTCTAATGTATCTCAAAAGTTCTCTCGGGAAGAGACTGTTTTTCCAAAAAACTGATCAACAAGGCATTGAGGTATTTACTGACACAGATTGGGTAATACTGCACATTTGTTTGGGGGAAACTTAGTTACTTGGAGGAGCAAGAAGCAAAATGTAGTAGCTAGAAGTAGTGTTGAGGCAGAATATAGGGCAATGACTCAATGTGTTTGTGAAATCCTACGGCTTCAAAGAATCTCAGAAGAGCTTAAACTTCCTATAGCTCTTCCAATGAAGCTGTATTGCGACAACAAGGCAACAATTAGTATTTCTTAAAATCCTGTTCAACATGACCGAACCAAACATATTGAAATTGATAGACATTTTATAAAAGAGAAAGTAGATGCAGGTCTGATTTGCATGCCTTTTATCCCTACTTCACAACAAGTTGCTGATCCTTTCAGACCCAGTTTTGAATTTCTTGTAAACAAGTTGGGCATGCTAGACATATATGCACCAACTTGAGAAGGGGGGG
>JBBPBO010001986.1:59133495-59256058 GCA_037974295.1 Cicer cuneatum | reverse complement strand
GGGGGGGGGGTGTTGACATATAACAATCAGATATGATATGATTGTGTTTATTAGTTGATTTTCTATTTTAGTTTATTTGTATTTTGGGAAAGAATCAAATCACTGTGATTTGATTTATTTCCAAATTTATTTTTCCTTTATTCTCTGCATTCATTTGATAGCTAGCAGCATTGTATATATATATATGTTAGTATTGTTTCAGTTTCAATAATAATAAGAAATTTTCCTTCCCTCTTGTTTTAACCTAGCTGCACCCTAAAACACACATGGTATTAGAGCGTCTTTGATTAATTGTTTTGAATAATTTGATTTTTGTTGCCTCCATTTTTTAATAAACTAATTAAATTTAAGCACAACGTAGTAATTTTATATACTTTAAGCTCTATTGGTTGGTTATATAGGGATCATGTGTATTTACTAAAGATATAATTAAAATCAATATACTAGTCATGCACCCAACAGTGATTTTAACCCTACATATTCAAAGTATTTTGCGATGTCCAACTCCTTGACACTTGATATTAACCCCGCAGTTGGGAGTTTCTATTTTCCACATAATTCTAGAAGCAATTTGGATTCCTTAAAAATGTCTGCTTTTATTTTGTTGCATGCCTTTATCCAATTTGAATCCTTTTGCTCAAGTTCATGATTTCATGTTTGTGCTGAATATGGAATGACAACATAATTCTTTATCCAGGCTTTTATGTCTT
Organism: Cicer cuneatum; assembly: GCA_037974295.1. NCBI lineage: Eukaryota > Viridiplantae > Streptophyta > Magnoliopsida > Fabales > Fabaceae > Cicer > Cicer cuneatum. Next base: position 59,255,348 of record JBBPBO010001986.1, on the reverse strand, counting down.
GTTTCTTTGTTATATCTTTTCAAAATGTGTATATTGTTAGGTTCGCATTGAAGCTGCTTTAGCATTACGTGCATTGGCTGAAGTTGATCCAACTTGTGTCGGTGGTTTAACTTCATATGGGGTGACCAATCTAACTGCTTTAAGAGAGAGTGTTTCGTTTGAAAAGGTAAAATTCTTCAAACTTCATGATAATTTATATTTCAATGCATCCTTTTATTATTTATTGATAAAGTAATTTTTATTAACAATGATTTGAGAAGAGTACAACAGAAACCCTCCCTAGTGTAGCACAACAAAGTCCAGTTCCCTTGGTGGGCCAGGAAACAAACCTTAGTAGTAGTAGCAAGGTCCAGTGCTGAAGCAGAGCATAAAAGCCTAGCACAAGCCACTGCTAAAAGCCTAGCAAGGGAAAAAACAAGAGCCTCACTGTCTTTCACATTCCAGCCCAAGACCAACGGGCAGATATTCTGACAAATCCTCTGCCCTCAGCACGGATTACTTTGCTCAGAGGCAAGTTAAGGGTGTTTGACAAGTTCTAACTTGGTCATCCACCTTAGACTTGAAGGGGGGATATTAGGAATAAACACTGGGCTATTTTGTAATAAGAGCAGGGACTGGGCTTTGGCCCAGTTCTCTCATTTCTCTAAGTCAGAATTCTGTTAGAAGTAGTTAGATGATGTCAGCATCTATTAGAAGTTAGTTTAAACTAACTCTACTATAAATACATCAATGTACTCTCATTCAATCAGATTAAACTCCTATGAATTCTCAATCTTTCTCTCTCTCTCCCCTTTACTTTCTATGCTTCTCTGTTTTTAATAATTTCTGTTGAGTTTTAACTTTACTCTGGGGATGTTTAAACATGTTTCAGTTCTTCAACTAGTGGCGGCTTCCTCTATAATTTTTTCGTCTTTTGAATTGACATTAATTCTTTTTCTGCAGGGTAGCAATTTACAATTTGAGCTCGATTCTTTGCATGGACAGGCTACTGTCTTGGCTGCTTTAGTCTCTATCTCACCAAAATTACCTCTTGGTTACCCAACAAGGTTAATTGTCTCTCCTCTCCCTTTGTTTTTTTCATAACCGGATGAATGATATTTGTTTTTGTACCAATGAATTAACTCCTTTCCCTTGTGTATACATAGTGTCACTAAACCTTTGATTTGAAATCCATATTTGGGGATGGAATGAAAACGGATAAAAGCCTGAATTTGATTAAAATTAAAGGTGTTTAATGATTTGAAAGAAACAGTTTCTCAATTGTATATAAAATTATAAATTGGTGCCAGAACTGCTCACAAACCCGTAGTACTGTATAGTTTTGTAGTTAGTTGATATACAAGTCAATCAATACCTCCATTTATCTTTATACTCTTCTATTCATTGTTGTTTCCCATGAAAGGACATCGTATATAATTCATTGCTGTTACAGGTTCTGCTCTTCTTGCATTCTTCGTCCACACAAATTTAAATTTTTCCTCCTTCACCACCTATTTTAATTTCCATTCTTTGTTTCACTTTGGTCCTTATGCTAGATAGCAACAGAAGAATTACCATTTATGCAGTTCAATGCTTGCTTAATTTTCTGTACTAATATGTGGAAATGTGTTATAACCAGGCTTCCGAGATTAGTGTTTGGGGTTTCAAAGAAAATGCTGACAGATTATAGTCACAATCAGTTGGCAGCCACAGTTGAAAAAGAAGCTGGATGGTTGCTTTTATCATCTTTATTGGTTTCTTTACCAAAGGAGGTACGAGGTTGTTGATAATCAAGGTTTTTCTTAAGCTACAACTGTTTCGAAACTAAAAATTGAATGGTAAAGGAAAGCGTGTGAAAATGTTTGAGATCAGCATTACATTAGCCTTAGTATTCCATAACAGTGCTAAGGAGAAGAATCCAGTATCCAAGGGAGTCAGTCTTAGTATTTCCAAATCTTTTCAAGCACTTGTCCAACTTCTGTAGTTATATATCCTCTTGAAATTGTAACAGGAAATTTGTATGTGTATTTCATAAGACATGATAATATGAAATGTGAATGTTATTATTAGGACTTCATTTAGGGATATTCCCAATAAATATTTTGAGCAAAAGTCCCATGTTTTAGGGTTTTTCCTTTCCTGCAGGAGCTTGAAGAGGATGTCTTTGATATTCTTGCCTTGTGGGCTACACTCTTTACTGGGAATCCTGAAAATGAAGTTAAGAAAACTGATGATTTAATGTCAAGGATATAGTAAGTACATCTTAAGTAGTATCAATCTTCTATGGTCATGCAATGCTTGTCGTGATCCTGTATGTTTTCTGTAATCAATTGATTTGATTTTTCCCTATCAAGTATCAACCGAACTATTTGCACTCATGTGGTGAATATCATTGTTAAATGAACAGAGAGAGAACATTGTTTTTATTCACTGATGCTTAATACCGAAAGGAAACAGCTCATAATATAGGAGCAGAGTTGGTTCTAAACTAGGAAACCGATCTGCATGAATAAAAGAAAAAAAATCGTAGAATAGAATCAGATAACAGTAGTTCTATTGGTACCAATTTGATACAATCCTAATTAACACTAAGGAAAAATAAGGAAACAAAATAAAAGGAAAGAAAGACAAAAGAAAAAGGAATCATATATTTGGAGACCTAAAAACAAGACCATATCAAAACCCTCCCCACAAGTTGGTGCACAAATATCTATCATACCCAACTTGCTCACAAGAAATTCAAAGTTGTTTTTGAACAACTCTTGAGTTTTTTCCAATACACCCTCTTGGGCTTGATGCATGGATATAAATAGAGCTTGACCTTGTAATCTCAAGGGACAAATTTCAATCCCCTCATGGACATAGTAAAATGACCATTAGTGCTACCTTAATAAATAATAATTTCTCCTACCCCAATGTTTTTAAAAAAGGTACTAGGAGCTTGCCACAGTAAGTGATTAGTCTTTCCGGCAACCAAATTCATAAAACATATTTTGAGCCTATTATATAATAAATAGTAATAAATCCAAGTGAAAACTGATTAAGACTGAAAAAAGTAAATGATATAATTAACTCTTTTTAGTGTCGTTCTAAAACCCAATATAGTATTTTGATCTTGTTGCATAAGTGGGGGTTTCACTGTGTTAGACCAGAATATATGACTTTAGCCATAAACAACTTTCCAGTCATCTTTTTGTTAGATAGCCTGTTTCTCTACCTTGTGTTCGTTTTTGAATAATAACTAAGAAGTAATTCTGATTGTGCATGTGTTTTTGGTGGTCTACTCGTATATTTTGTAGTGTGTGGTCTGCAGCTGTTCACGCACTTACAGCATTTATAAAATGCTTTATATATCCTGATGTCATGAATAATGGAGTTCTACTTCAACCAGTTCTTGTATACCTTAACAGGTACCTTCGCTGTTATTATTTATGGTTGTAACTTCATTTGACAGTTGATAGTAATTCCTAACCTATGTTGAAAGCAGTGCATTATCATACATATCAGCATTAAAAGCCAAGGAACTTCCAAATGTGAAGCCTGCAGTGGACACTTTCATCATCAAAACTTTAATAGCTTATCAATCTCTTCCTGATCCTGTGTCATTTAAAAATGACCACCCTCAGATCATTCAACTATGTACATTTCCATTCAGGTAACGTTTTTATTTATTGTTCATTTAGTATTTTGATGGGTTTGACTTAATTTGTTAATACATAAAAAAGGTGTTCCAATTTTCTTTTGTCCATTAAGTAATGATCCTGTTAAAATTCAGTGTATGTTTTAATTATTCCTTGATTGTACAACATTTTAGGCTAATTGTTAGTAGTCCTAGTCAATACAACTTCCTCGGCATTGAATGTAATTATTGTAGCATCATTATAAATAGAAAGATGTGTGATCTCATTAGAACACAAGACACATAAGATTACTCATATTTTACATGGTATCAGAACAAGTTATGATTTTGTGACCCGTCTATGTGCTTCACTACTGCTGTTGGCGGCGGCAAATGCCGCCGGCAGCACCACCGGTTTTAGTCTTTCAATTTTTTGGCTTCATATAGTCATCTATTGCCATCAACTCTGGCCGCCTTTCTAGCAACTAGCCACGACACTACAGCTGCCTCAAAAGCGCTGCCTTCACTGTGCGTTTTTCCAGTGACTTTTTTTTTTCTTTCAAACACAGCTGTGCTTTACACCAGCTGTCACTGTTCTGTCCTTTTTTATACCTTGTTACAGCTGTGCCAACACCAGCTGCCATTTTCTAGTGCGCATCCAAAACCAACGAACATCGCCGCGCAATCCTCCGGAGAACACAATGGTGCTTTTCCCATTGCCAACAGACACTGCACACGCCATCACGTGCGTCTCTCTTCTCTATGCGTGGGTCCCACGCGTCTCCACCAAGTCTGCGCGTGAGAGCCTATGCACCTGTCTCTGGCCACCTTCCGCGGGTCTCTTATGATTTGAGGATTATATTGCAACCTCTCATCTTTCAACTCCCTCTTCCGCATTGTATCTGCTGTTGTGAGAACTTAGTTTCATGGACAGAGTACCATTTGCTCAGACAATCATTTTATTCTCACATACGATCAATCCAATGGTGACTCTATTCCCACATATGAATCAAATTAGTGGTGCCTTTTATTCCCACCAACGATCAACCCGGTGATGCCTCAATTCCCACATATGAATCATATTAGTGACCCATTTTATTCCCACCGATGATCAATCAAGTGGTGACTCTTTCACACATGAATCTTTAATGGTGCCTTCTCTTCTCAAACTAGTCAAACTTAGTTTCTTTTTCTTTTTTGTGATAAAATGTTTTGATGTAACAAGCTTAAAGCATAGAAAGCTTTAGTTTGAGGGGGAATGTTAAAATTCAATGTATGTTTTAATTATTCCTTGATTGTGCAACATCTTAGACTAATTGTCAGTAGTCCTAGTCAATACAACTTCCTCGGCATTGAATGTAATTAATGTAGCATCATTATAAATAGAAAGGTGTGTGATCTCAATAGAGACACTAGATTGTGATCTCAATAGAGACATGAGACACCTAAATTTACTCATATTTTACAAATCATAATAAATGTCATACAACTGATGTTTTGAACTTGTAAAAAAGTATGTAAAAATACCGCAACAATGCCTTTCTAGTCATTCTAAATTTGCTAACTGATGTTGTTTTCATGATTTTTCTATTTTGGATCGTATCGTTTTGGGTTAAAAGAAGAAATAATGATGAATTAAACGTAAGGAATCATCCTCAACAAAGATAAAAAGTTAAAATCTCCAAACGAGAAGGAAAAAAAAAATGCTGTTCAGTCCCTCATTTTTTTTATGGTAACCTCCTTAAGGAGATCAGTTGCTTACTCCAAATAGAAGCAAAATGCCTAACTCTGATCCCAAATCGACCATTGTGCCATTGTAACCTTTTTAAACACATGAAAGTTATGCTCAAAGCATACAGACCAAATTGTAGTGAAGGTTGTACATTACCATAAGAATTTAGCTTCTTCAGTCCTACTAGAACCATCAATGCTAATTGTCAAAAAGTTGTCCAACGACCCAAGTCACACTCAACATACACTAAAATAGAAACTAACGAGTTCAAAGGAAAACACCAGCAGAGCAATGTAAGACTAATTGAAGAACTAATTCCGAATTAGCACCAGATGTCTAGATGTAACACATTTGGGGTAATAGCTTTTTGTGGCATATGAACTTCCAACAATCAAGTACTTTGAAGGATATTTGATTCTCTTCCTAGTTGTACTCTTTCACCTTGCTCAGCTTACATTTCAGTAACTCGTAACCAAACCGTTGCTGCGAAAAAAACTGGAAATGTTGCAGCTCACCCTTTTGACTTAATCCTTTTGGCCCCTTCGTTTTTAAATTTATCTGACCAAAAAGGAAGAGGTTTTGGAAAACAGGTAGTAATTTATTTTCTCATTTCGCTTCTGAAATTTCCTTTTCATTAATAATAAAAATTAGAAATTTGGAAGTTATAAGAATTCCTTCTTAGTAGTCAATGAACTGAAACAAAAAAATCATGTTTTTCATTTATTTTTAACTAAAACTCATAATGATAAAACAAAGTGCCAATAATGGATTCTCAGTAAGAAAGGTAGATGAGGGCCGTTTCTTTTAAGAAAAATAAACAAAAGAAGTATCAAAGAGGTAACCATTAAATTAACAATTAAGGAAGACTAGATAATAACATTTAGAATAACATTTAGAACGGTCAGCATAAAGGCCCATCAAGTATAGTTGAAATACTTCCTAAATTCAATATTCCATGGTTTTGATTGAATTGAGCTAAGTCTTTTAGTTATACTTCATGGCTTTTTATTCTAATTGTTCTAAATGTTATTATGTAGCTTTCGTTAGTTGTTAATTTAAAAGTCACCTCTTTAGTACGTCATTTATTTATTTTTCTTAAAAGAAACAACCACCGTCTTCCTTACTGAGAATCCATTTTTGACACTCTGTTTTATCATTGTGCATTTTAGTTAAAAACAAATGAAAAATATGAATTTTTTGGTTACAGTTCATTGACTTTTAAGAAGTAATTCTTATAACTTTCAAATTTCTATTTTGTATAATTAATTAAAAAAGAAATTTCAGAAGAGAAATCAAGAGATAAATTACTACTTGAGATGAAATAAGAATTTTCTAAACCTAAAAACTACACGTATACCTTAAACATTGGAAGGATAAAGGGTTGTCTTTGAGGCTCTCACTAAGTGGGTAGATATAAGTAGCCTTTACCCCCGCAAGCAGAAATGTTATTTTCTGAATTTGTACCGAGGCTTGCCGTCTACCTTAAGTGCTTTAAGATAAAGGATGTAAATTTTTCCAATTTCTCTACATGTCAAAAAGGTATATTCAGTTGAAGAAATGTCCTTGAAATTGTGGGTTTGTTACTCCAATGAGATAAAGCTGACAACAATTTACACATAGTAAAAGATTCTCTAGTCTATCACTTTTTTGTTCTCATTTTTGGACGATATGAATTGATCCACAACAATGAGATGTTAAATCCTTCCTAATTTGATGAAAATAAATACCAAAGAAAATATTCTTTTAGAAGGTTTGATGCTGAAGGAACATGAATTGTATGAAAAAGTGAACCATGTTAACTCGTAAATTGTATAAATTAAGAACTCAAAATCAATGAAGAAATTCTGCAATAATGGGGCATCTTATTGTCATAATGCTTTAATGAAAGCGGCCTCTAAATGAATGTTAAATGATTTTAATTTTGAATTTGGATTGGACCTAACTCAACATTACAAAACTGGCTTATAAGGTGAGGAATGTCTTGCACTTACTATTACGTTTTTAGAACATATCAACAATGTGAGACTCTCAACGCATCCCCTCACGCCTAAGATTAAACTTCTGGAACATGAACCCAGTGGCTGATAGTGGGTAGCCTAATGGATGTTGGATAGAATCTGATAACATCTTGGAATTTGGGTTGGGCCTAACTCATTCCTACAAAATTGGCTTGTAAAGTGTTGGATGTTTTTCACTTGCAAATACTTTTTCAGGTCATTTAAAAAATGTTGAACTCTTAACACTTTTCTTTCATTTACTTCATCTATGTAACTAATGATTAAACTAAATCTTCAGTGATTGATCTGAGTATTTGTTCTTGCTTTTTTGAATAAGACATGCTTCAGAATGTGAAGAAAGTTCGTGCTTGAGGATGCTGTTAGACAAGAGAGATGCATGGTTGGGTCCATGGATTCCTGGAAGGTCTCTATTTGGCTTATGCAGTTATGCTTTGTAGTATTTTTTTTTCTTAATTACTAGAGTAAATTTTAATGAACCCATGAAGTTAGATGAAATTACAAAGATCTCCTAACTTGTTTGAAAAAGATAAAGTTCTCCTTTCACATTAGATACTACCAATTCACTCTTTTTGATTATTTTGGAGCTGTTCAAGGTAGACTGACTACATGTGTGGTTGTCCTTTCGTGTGTCCACTCTGCATTGCTCTCTTCTTCATTATCTGGAGTTAGTCTTGTCTAGTTATTCAGTGCAAAAAGGTGAATGCTGACTGAAGTTTCTCAGTACCATACTCTTAACTAACATAGGAGTCATAGTGTCTGCAAAATATAGTTGTGTTGTGATTGGGTTAAATAATGTCTTGCCAACTTTTACCTATAACTTTATACCAAGTTGAACTACTTATCTCTTCAATGTTTTTAGAGCACCCGCTAAGAAAATGTCGGATCCCACTCTTTTGACATGTGAAGTGTTTTGGCACTCGTTCATTTTTTCAATATATTTTTTTTCTTTCTCTTAATAAAATGTTTTTATCCAAAGATATAAACAAAAACTTGTACAGCATATGCTAGTCTATCTTTTACACCTTCTGTATTTCTCTATTCTTGCATTTTTCTGTTTAATCCTGTCACGGACTGCATCCCAAAGCATTGAAGTCCCCATCAACCTTTGACATGAATAAGAGATTTGTATTCCTGCATCTTATTTCCTCTCTCCGCTAACCATGTGCAATGTTTATGTTCCAAATACCGGATTGTGTTTTCAATAGAATTTCAATGCATGAAATTTTATATTTTATTGGCAAATGATAATCATTAAAATTAGTGACAAATATGGGAACATGATTTAGTGATGTCATCAATATATTAATATTTCTGTTATCTACTTATGGACGCCGAATATAGGTGAGACTGATATTATATAGAATGCTAGGTCAGCATTATTTTGAAAACAAAGGGAGAGGCTCTTTAGGCCCCTCTGTTTTTATCTTCTCCAGTTTCTAACTTTCTTGTCTTTGTATATTTATATGAAACAAGGGATTGGTTTGAAGATGAGCTCCGAGCTTTTCAAGGTGGAAAAGATGGCATCATGCCTTGTGTATGGGAGAATGAAATTTGTAGCTTTCCTCAGGTATTATTTCTTTAGATAAATAAAAATCTGGAACACTTGGAAAAAATTAATCCCTTGTTCAGGAACAATCAACTACATGTGTAGTTAACGATATCCAAATATTTTTAACACATTATCTGTATTTCAACTTAACTAATCTTTTGTTCTATCATTTATTTTAAGATTGTTGTTAGAATATTAGAAAATATCTTTTATATTGTATTAGAGTATCTTGAGTTATTTCTTAGGATCAATTTATAATCATAGAGATATCTTAGAATATCTCTCAATATTAGTATGATTTGTTCTTAATTTAGGATTGAGTCTATGTTTCTCTATAAATAAATATTAGTATTGAGTCTTTTATAATTAAGTCAACATAAAACTATTATCAATAATATTCAAACTTTTATTATTTTCTCTACTCCTTTTCTCTAAAATTTCACAACTTCAACAATTGTCATAGGTTTTTTAGTTAGTTAGACTAGTTAATTAGGAAGTTAGTTACTGAGAGGGAGAGCATAGGCTATCTGAAATAGGAAGGAGAGATTAGAGGGGGGATCCATTGATGTTGACTGGGAAAGTGTGGGAGAGATCAGTATCTTTCGAATTTCTTGGAAATTTACAAATTTTCTCTGCATTCACTAAAAATTTATTCTGTACGTTATTATTCTCAGCCCACTGGTATTAGAGCTCCGATTTTTGAGCTGTGGGAATGCAGCAAAGTTGAATTCAGGAGCTGTTCAATTTTCAGCAAAGAGTAAGAAAAGATTAGCTCAGAGGCTCTACTGCTATGGAATAACAGTTCAAGAGTTAGAGGCTCGTATCTGAAAAATATTCTCTCATAACAAACTCAATACTGATACTAATGAACGAGTTCCACTGCTCATTCCCTTTCTCTTTTATAACCGAATCACATGGAATCACTGCACACATCACTACTCTTCTCTCCTGATCCCACTCTTCCTCTCATTGTGTAAACCTTCACGATGCTGTGCCTACTAGGATTTGTTGCCCTAATTGGGTCATCCGTGTCATAAGGCCCAATTGTCCTACACATCACAGAAAGACATCAGTGGTAAAAGAAGGAACAAATTGAATCTGAAAGTGAGGCGCTAGGCGAAGGAATGGTAGAAAGGTTGATGAACTAGGAAATACCAATCTGTGCGTGCAATGTTGCTTATGGAGCAAGAAAAGAATCAAGAACAACAACAAAGAAGAAACTGAGGGAAAAAAGGAGGGAGGAGAAGCGAAAAAACAACTCAATTTTGTGGATAAAGAATTTAACTTGGAGCACAAAAGAATATGCAAAGAATCATAAACCAGAAGCACATTCAAATATAAATATATTCTTTATGTTATTAATCTCAACCAGTTCTTATCAGATTATAAATGTTCTTGCCTGGAATTTCTAAAATGCAAATCTCACTTGTTTCGTATGTTGAAATCTATAATTCTATGTGGAAAAATTATCTACTATGTAGGTATATTGGATATATTTTAGATTAGATGCATGAAATTGAGAAATAACTCAAGTGTTGTGTTTTTATTTTTTATATAGATGAAGATAAATATTCTCCTTAGGATAGCTACTAAAAGAAGAAAAAATTATAAAGAACCAGGCAGCAAATCATAACTCTAGAATAACAACATATAATGGCAGCTCAATCTATGATTCTTTATGCAAATCTGAAATGATAACCCCTTTGAAATGAGTTGAGCAAAGCACCAAAGAGGAACTAAAAATATTATTCTATCTCAAATTATTGATGACCTTGAAAGGAAGTAAGAAATGTGAAGAATGACGAAGAGAAAAAGAGAGAATGAAGAGAATCTGGAAGTGAAAATTTATTAAAATAGAGAAAAGTGTTGGTTACAGCTATTGAGTCTATTCAAACACGAGATAGTTAAAAACTATCTTTAACTACTTAAAATTTATCACAACTGTAACTAACTGTCAATGTTGGCTAAATCAAGAATATAAAATGATACTTACACATATATTTATGTATGAGAAATGCTAGCAACATACTATCCAAAACTATCTTTTCAACTCACTCTCTGTCATTGGTGGGGCCCATTCACAAATAGTAGAGTCCACTTGAAATTCAACTAATAGGAGAATGTGTATTGAAAAGAGTGCCTGAGATTGTATTACTATTGTAAATTTATATCAGAAGTAGTTGTAAGCATCCTAGTAATAAAGTAAATTTATTATTTTTATTACATTCGAATTTTTATTATGTTTTTGGACAATCTTTAATTTTTATTATGTTTTTAGGCAAATCTTTAATTTTAAAAGACCATCTCAATTTTAACTTTGGAAAGTTAAACTTTGCCTTTGTACAGTAAGTATTATTGTATAGAGTATATATGTATACACACACATTTAATACGTTATTATTAAAAAAAGTAAACCAATTAAAATATTAAATTATGTATAATTGGAAAAATAATCAAAAGAGATATTAACCTACAATTTGTATTTATAGAATAGATGTATGTATATACGTATCAATTAAATAATTAATTAATATACAACCAAAACAAGGGATTTGTTGAGAATACACACACCCACACACTCTCTAACAAAAGACACACAAACAGGGATGGTGGAAAACAAATTTAGTGGGAAGGGGGAAACACAAATAGAGAAGATAGAAAGAAGAGAAGGAGGTCACAGATTGAAGAGTTTCCAAATCGCAATTGCGTCATTTGTTGAAAGAGAAGAGAGGCCATATATTGAATGGCAACGATGGCGTCGTCATTTTGCCACGGCGTGGTGGACTTTTGGACCACTACCATAAGAAATCTGTGAAGGAATGCCCACCATAGGCCTCAGTGGCGTGTTTATATGACAGACTTTTGGCCTTCCTCCATCTGCCATCAACAACAATGGTGGGAAGTTGAGGGAAAGAGCTTTGTGGCTGAGGGCTGTTGTTAAGTCGGACCAGGCATAAGGGAAAATAGGGGCTTTTTTAACCAGGTAGCGGAATACGTCATGGAAAATAATCATTTTAGCTCGGGAATCTCGTGATCATGCGATGAAGATCAGCTCTTATACCACAATCACACACAGGCACGATCCAGGGACTGATTTAGCACTCCGAGTCGGCCAAATAATCATAGGTGTTGATTATGAAATCAGAATCATATTCTGAAGTTGAACAGTTATTAGTATGTATTAATTAGGATTTCTATTTAGTGATAGCATTTATAGGGAAAATGAGTTTCTTGATTTTCAGCTCAATTTGATTGTACAAAATTAATTTCATGTCCTATTTATATCTTCTCATGTAATCAGTTTTTAGTATCAAGTGAAAATACAATCACTTTTCTGCATGATATTAGAGCTTGATCTGAACCATTCCTAGTCTTATCACTGACCCAACCATGGAAGGAGAGCAAACAGAAGGTACGCCCAAGGAGATTGGCATAACTCTTGCAAGTTCAACTGAAGGGACTGCACTTCTGATCACTGGCCTCAAGCAATCCCCTAGAGCATGGTTTGATAGATTGACTAGAGTTGTCAAAGATGATGGATTCATACAAGGCCAATCTGATCACACTATGTTTGTCAAACACTCATTGGAAGGAAAGGTAACTTTATTCATTGTGTAAGTTGATGATATCATTATCATAATCAAATCAGACACTTGAAAGAACTCTTGGCTAGGGAGTTTGAAGTCAAAGACTTAAGACAACTTAAGTATTTCTTAGGGATGGAAGTAGCTTGAACAAAAGAGGGAATATATGTCTCTCAAAGGAAATACACCCTAGACTTACTCGAGTGTAAGGTTGTCAATACTCCTTGGAATCAGTAAGCAGAAGCATCCCCGAAGAAGGTCCACTAGCTGACAAGAGAGGCACCAAAGTCTAGTTGAGAAATTGATCTACCTAACACATACTTGGCCTGATATTGGATTTGCCGTAAGCATGGCAAGTTGCTACATGACAAGTCCTATGGAAGCTCACATGAAAGCTGTGAACAGAATCTTGCAGTATCTTAAAGGTACACCAGGTAGAGGTTTTCATTTAAGAAAAAACATAAATAGGGGTATCGAAGTATACACTGACTCAAATTGGGCTAGATGTACGTCAGACAGAAAGTCAACTACTGGTTATTGCTCATTCGTGTGGGGAAACATGGTTACTTGGAGAAGCAAGAAACAACCCGTGGTAGCTAGAAGCAGTGCAGAAGCTGAATTCAGAGCCATGACACAAGGCATTTGTGAAGGAATCTGGCTAAAGAAAATACTAGATGAAATCAGAATTCAAACCAATTACACATTGAGAATCTTTTGTGACAACAAAGCTTCCATCAGCATTGCAAAGAACCCCGTTCACCATGATAGAACAAAACTTGTGGAAATTGGCTGACATTTTATAAAGGAGAAGATTGATCATGGTATTATAAGTATTGATCATGTACTATCGTGCAACCAAACAACTGACATCCTGACTAAAGCTCTTCCAAGAAATACATATGAGAATATCAGATCCAATTTGGGCATGATAGACATCTACCACCTAGATTGAGGGGGAGTGTTGATTATGAGATCAGAATCATATTCTGATGTTGTACAGTTATTAGTATGTATTAATTAGGATTTCTGTTTTAGTTATATTTCCTATTTAGTGATAGCATTTATAGGGAAAATCAGTTTCCTGATTTTCAGCTCTATTTGATTGTACATAATTAATTTCCTGTCCTATTTATATCTCCTCATGTAATCAGTTTTTAGTATCAAGTAAAAATACAATCACTTTTCCGCAATAGGAATGTACAGTTCTGAGTAAAACTAGTGATCTTGACACCAACAAATTTCTGTAGTAGCCAACAGAATCATTCTATTGTTTCTGACCTATGAAGGCTGAGTCAGCCAGACTTAATTTCTAAATTACATCAAGTATATGTTGATATACATTGAGAGTCAAGAATATCTCTTGCATGTTTATAGACACTATGACTAATTATTGGTAAGATGCGCTGGCCATATGAGGAGAAGACACATTAAGGCTCTAGTAAGGAGAGTTGATTAGATGGAGGATAATATCATTGGTAGAGGTTGAGAGAGACTGAAAAACACTTGAGGAGAAACCATTTTAATAGGCCTTGATCAAATGTGGCCCTTGGTGAAAACTTGGTTGTTATTTAACGGAACAAAATGATGTCATTAGATCTATATGTAGCTAATCTCATTTAATAGGAAAAGTGCTTTGTTGTTATTGTACAGTTTAAGTTAGAATTTCTTTGTAGTTTTATTAATACATTTTTGATTTATTTATCCAACTCATTTCTTATTGCCTTTTTCATTCAATCTTGATTTATCTGTTATTCTTTTTATCATTATATTGGATGGGTTTCCATTTGATAATAACATACATTTAACCTTGAAGCCGGAGACAATAAGCAAGACTTTGGTGAACCAGATGCTTCTTTTCTTCGGGATCATATTTGCTTCTCAGGTACAGCATTGTACTTCATCATTATATTATTGTAGAATTCAGTGAGTGGTTGTTCTTGTTGTTGACATCAATTGGTGTTTTATATCTCAGGATAGTGGTGGTATGCTGTCCCTCCTTGGTGTTATTGAACAGTGTTTGAAAGCTGGGAAAAAACAACACTGGCGCACGTCTAGTATCACCAATATTTGTGTGGGCTTACTAGCAGGGTTTAAGGTTCCATTTATACTACTATTGGTATTATCCAAGTTCCTTATATAGATATCGCTGAATTTTAATATGCTCATTTTGTTATCTCTTCCAGTCTTTGCTTTCTCTTCGACCACAAACACTAGGACAAGACATTTTGGGTTTGGTGCAATCTATTTTTCAAGTAAGAAACTTTTAATACATACACTCACACACATGTAATTATTTGTCAACACTGATTTTTGCTACTCTTTGTATGCCAAATTTGAATGGAAGAGTATTTTGGTGGAGGGAGACATTTGTGCATCACAGCGTAGAGCATCGTGTGAAGTTCTTGGGTATTTAGCTCGATTTGGAAATGATATCTTCACTGCAAGAATGGCAAGTTTTTCCGTCTGCTTTTCAAACTGCATGTTAATCCTTACTGAACTGTGATTTATAACAAACTTTCTCTTCCACACACACACATAGGTTCTAAATTTTGTCTGTGGTATTTAGTGGTTTCATATCTGATTGTCTTTTTTTCATCATTGATGGTGGCTAGCAGACTAGATCACTTCTTGGTGACCTAAATGGAGCAACTGATTCCTACTATGCTGGATCAATTGCTTTGGCACTTGGCTGCATTCATCGCAGGTCACTAGTTAATAGTTTGCATGTTTATTTTACCAATTTTTCGAATCCCACCCCCTCCAAACCAAGATATCTTTCTTTAGTTAAGAATTACTGATAAGTTTTAATTTGTTTGAAGTATGCTTGTTTGTTCTTTAGCACAAATTCCTCTTTAGGTTGATAAAGTGCATGCGACTCACATTTTGGGCCAATTACTCAACCTGAACTCCTATCATAAAGGAAAATAGAGTCTTTAGTGAAGGAACACATTTAAGAGAACAAGACAGACGACTAATGGATAAACATTAAATGGATATTTCGGAACTTAGAAGACATTATGAGCTGAGAGAGGGAAGTGGGTGTAGAGCACAAAATCCATCAGAGAGAAAGACCAAGGATACCAAGAGGTCTCAAATTCAAAAGATTCTATAATATTTGAAGTTATTACTTCGGTGGACCCCACAAAAATAGAATCTTGAACACCACAGATATTTGGGTAAATTATTAAGTGATAAACTTGATTAGTAATTGAGATATATTAAAAAGAAAATGGTTGTTAGTATGAATAATGATAATAGTGGAAATAAGAAAGTTTACACTTTATAGTAGTTTTTTTACAGAATATGCGCTCCAATTCACGAAATGATTCAAGTCATTGCAGGATTACCCTACAAAAACCATATTAGTTGCAATAGAGGTTTTACAGTGTTGTTGAACCCTTTCTGTTGCATTTAACTTCTTTTTCCTACAATTTTATATATCCTGACAGCTTTTATCATATATATCTTGCTGCAGTGCAGGAGGGATTGCATTGTCAACTTTAGTGCCTGCAACAGTGAGCTCTATCTCCTCACTGTCTAAGAGTTTGGTACCCAATCTGCAGATCTGGTCTATGCATGGACTTCTTTTAACTATTGAAGCTGCAGGCTTGTCCTTTGTTTCTCATGTGCAGGTATCTCATTTCAAATTTGTGATCAGTATATTTCTCACATATAAAATGGGTAGTCTGCTTTTCCATTATTTAAATGAAAATATTTGTTAAGGACCAATGTTGTTTAGTGCTATGAAATATCACTAATTGATTCATCTGAGCCAGTGATTTCAGTTTTTTATTTTTTGTTAGAATATTAGAAAACATCATATAATATCTTTTATATTATATTAGAGTATCTTGAGTTATTTCCTAGGATCAATTTATAATCATAGAGATATCTTATAATATCTCTCAATATTATTATGATTTGTTCCTAATTTAGGATTGAGTCTATGTTTCTCTATAAATAGAGATTAGTATTGAGTCTTTTGTAATCAAGTCAGCATTAAGCTATTATCAATAATATTGAAACCCTAATTATTTTCTCTCTTTTTTTTCTCTAAAATCCCACAACTTCAACATGGTATCTAGAGCTTATTTCAATCCTCCTTGAACGATCCCGCCTCCATTCCGCTGTCGAGTTCCCAATAGTTTGGGAATATAAGCATAGTTTCTCTTTTACAACGTGATCATTCATTTTTCAAACCACTGTCGTGACCCATTCCGACACCAGTTTCACTCGTTTTCCTCAGTTTGCTACTGCCGCCGTCACTGTTTCCGGTGACTTTTCTGGAAAACGAACACTCCATCAGCTTCGCCTAGTCCAGATCGGCACACGACCTCTTTGAACTTGCCTCGGCCTCCTAGTTTTGAATCTGTATTCGTATTACACCTGCTACCTCAAAGATCCATAGCTCAGTTGGTTAGAGCGTTGTGGCTATTAACCCCATTGGTTGTGGAAAGCTTTACGGAACCCTAATCAAGAGCTCTTGCTACTGTCTGCCATCGCTGCTGGAAAAGTTTTACCGCAAGTTAAAAAAAAAAAAAGGTGAGCATGAGTTTGAATAACTACCAGCAGCCAGATAACCGTGCAATTTTTGGCTATTTTGTTTGTAATGTTGCAAAGAGTTGGCGTAGTTCTTTTCATTACACGCAGTTAGGAGTTTTCCATAGTTCGTCAACATCATGTGACTCTGTTGGTCCTGCTCATGATGTGCCTTTTGACACTTCTGCCCGTGAGCAGAAGCCAACAAATTCTGCAGATTCATTTGAATTGAAATCTCCTTCTGGGAAAACCCTGAAGTTGGTATCAGGATCATGTTATTTGTCTCATCCTGATAAAGAAGAAACTGGTGGAGAAGATGCTCATTTTATATGTTCTGAGGAACAAGCAATAGGGGTGGCAGATGGTGTTGGTGGCTGGACAGATCTTGGTGTTGATTCTGGATATTATTCTTGTGAGCTCATGTCCCATTTAGTGGATGCTATTCAGGAGGAGCCCAAAGGTTCAGTTGACCCAGCTAGGGTGCTGAAAAAAGCACACTCAAGTGCAAAAGCTAAGGGGTCATCTACAGCATGCATCATTGCTCTTACTGATCAGGGGCTTAATGCTATTAATTTGGGAGACAACGGGTTTATGGTTATCCGTGATGGTTGCATAATATTCCAGTCTCCAGTGCAGCAGTTTCAATTTCACCTATCAGTTGGAGTGTGGTAGAAATGGTGATTTACCTAGTTCTGATCAGGTGTTTACAGTAGCTGTTGTTCCTGGAGATGTCATAGTCGCTGGTACAGACGGGCTGTTTGATAACTTGTACAATAATGAGATTACAGCAGTGGTGGTTCACGGCGTAAGAGCTGGCTTAAGCCCTCAGGTCATAGCTCAGAAGATAGCTGAATTGGCACGTTAACGGGCACTGGATAAAGACAGACAGACTCATTTCTCAACTATTGCTTCCTTCTCAGATCTACGCTGAGGAATCTGAGGCAAAGGAATTTGTCCTTACATTGGATAACTCTAACTTCCATGACACTGTTAGCAAGCACGATTTCATCATTGTTGAGTTTTACGCACCATGGTGTGGCCACTGTAAGAACCTTGCACCTGAGTATGAAAAAGCTGCTTCTATCTTGAGCGGCCATAATCCTCCAATTCCTTTGGCTAAAGTTGATGCCAATGAGGAGAAGAACAAAGAACTCGCTTCAGAGTATGAAGTTAAGGGATTCCCAACAATTAAGATTTTGAGAAATGGTGGAAAGGACGCTCAAGATTACAAAGGTCCCCGTGAAGCTGATGGTATTGTCGAATATTTGAAGAAACAAAGCGGTCCTGCATCAATAGAAATTAAATCTGCTGATGATGCTAGTGCTTTTATTGGTAAAAAAAGTGTTGTTATTGTTGGTGTTTTCCCTAAATTCTCTAGTGAGGAGTTTGATAAGTTCATCGCATTAGCCAAGAATTTTGCTATAATTTTTTTTTGTGATATGGTTTTGGATTCTTGATGCTGCTAATTGTTACTCAAGGTCCTTGTAGAGCTTTACTCGCTGATCTCACTTGCAATGATGCTCGGAGGACACGTGTTGCAAATGCTTACTTCTCCCTATTTATGGCCATTGGTAACATTCTTGGCTATGCAACTGGGGCATACAGTGGTTGGTACAAGATTTTTACTTTCACACCTACCCCTGCAAGCTCTATTAGTTGTGCAAATCTAAAGTTTGCTTTCTTTCTCGACGTTGATTTAATTGCGATCACAACGTATCTCAGCCTTGTGTCTGCTCATGAAGTGCCTCTAAGTTCAAGTGGGGCAGTGCATGCCGGAGAAGGGACAAGTAGTGCGGAAGAAGCTTTCATGTGGGAATTGTTTGAGGCATTTAAATATTTTTCATTCTCTATATGGATTGTACTATCTGTAACTGTTCTGACATGGATTGAGTGGTTCCCATTTATTCTCTTTTATACTGATTGGAAGTCGAGAAAGTTATGATGGTGATCCAAATGGAGGCCTTATTTATGATACTGGAGTTAGAATGGGAGCACTTGCTTTGTTGCTTAATTCAGTTGTTCTTAGAGTAACATCATTGCTTATCTCATATACCTTGATGACTATTTGCTTACTTGCAATGTTAGTATTAACCTATGTGGCAAATAGCATTGGCTATGTAGGTAAAGGTCTATGGTCGCAGCGATTGAAATCTTTACCATTCTTGGGTTTCCACCCGGCAATCACTTATAGTGTTCCATATGCCTTGATTTCCACGCATATCGAACCATTGGGACTTGGCCAAGGATTATTATTAATGGGTGTCCTGATTTTGGCAATAGTGTTCTCACAGATTATGGTGTCCTTGGGAAGTAGACCATGGGATCAGATTTTTGGTGGAGGAAACTCTCTAGCCTTTTCCGTGGCAGCTGTTGCAGCCCTTATGAGTGGGCTCTTAGCTGACAGGTTTGGCAGCTTTGCAATTCAATTGATAAGATTCTTTCTTTTTACTTTCTTGGTGTACGATTATTCTCTCTTCGACGGTTCCAGATTTGCCCTTACTCTCCAATTTTGATCATCGAAAATATGTGTCATTGTTCAAACAGCCGTTATCTCTCCTGTTTTGGACGCATTTTCTAATTCCGTTGATTGATCATGGCTTCGTTTCGTTAGAGTCGCGCTGCTTCTTTTTCGTGTTTGTCATGCAATTTAGTTATTACTAAGAGATTATAATAGTGGCTTATATTCCCACCGACGATCATTCTGTAGGTGTCCCTTTTTCCACATATGAATCATATTAGTGATGACTTTTTCCGTTGGTGGTTATTCTAACGGTGTCTTTTATTTTCATGACTCACTTTATCTTGGCAATTTGTCCCAGATGCATTGACATTGTCTTTCTCTCCTTGAAGCACGCCTCTCTCTCCTTGAAGCACGCCTCTCTCTCCTTGAAGCATATTGAAGTTTAAATATTTTGAGTTTCCGATATTATTGGTTTGAAGCTTCCAAATGCAGTTTTTTAGAAGAACAGAGCTTGCTTTGTTTAATTGCTTGCCATGAATTTCCCTCAGGCTGATGATCAATCAAACTATCTGGCTAGGCTATATTTATAGCAATTCTCTCCGACTTCACATGCATACCTGAGTTGCCTTTCCATCTTTTTTTATTTGTGGAGCAAAATATTATTTTCTTGTAGCAAGCTAAAGCTTCTAAAGCTTAGTAAGCTTTAGCTTGAGGGGGAGTGTTAGAATATTAAAAAATATCATATAATATCTTTTATATTATATTAGAGTATCTTGAGTTATTTCCTAGGATCAATTTATAATCATAGAGATATCTTATAATATCTCTCAATATTATTATGATTTGTTCCTAATTTAGGATTGAGTCTATGTTTCTCTATAAATAAATATTAGTATTGAGTCTTTTGTAATCAAGTCAGCATTAAGCTATTATCGATAATATTGAAACCCTAATTATTTTCTCTCTTCTTTTTCTCTAAAATCCCACAACTTCAATATTTTTATTGATTATTACAATAGTCATGTTTCTCCAGAACAGAACTCTTTTTATCATACTGGCACAGAAAATTTATGCCAATGTTTTTCCAATTAAGTGCATTGAGAATTTTAGCTCTATATTTTGTTGTTAAGGCATATCCCCTCCCATGTAAGTTGCCGCCTGCCTTGGCTTATGCATAGTGGTTTATTTCTGCATTCTACATCTCTTCTAAGTGATCTATCTTTTTGCACCCAAAAAAGAAGATAAATGAAGAAAAGAAGGAAAACTATTTGCTGCTTTTATTTGTTAATCTGATTGAGTACCTCATTTTTTTGTGTAATTATCTTTCTTATGATTTCATTATCCTCCCTATTTTTCTTCACAGGCGACCCTTTCTCTTGCAATGGACATTCTCTTATCTGATGAGAATGGTTTGGCAGACGTTCAGCAGGGAGTTGGCCGCCTTATAAATGCTATAGTTGCTGTTCTTGGTCCCGAGCTTGTACCAGGAAGCATCTTTTTCACACGCTCCAAGGTTGAATTTTTTAGAACTAATTTATGTTTTAATATAAGACGAAACTCGCTACGAAGAAAGAGAAGATAATTGTGAAGAGTTTGGAAGACTAGGGATCCTCTTTGATTACAAAGAAAATACAAATGAAATGAAAAATATTAAAAAAATAAAATAAAAACAGTAATGAGGCGAAGCTACCCAATTGCTCAGCATGTCTGTTTGGTAAGCTCTCATAAGACCATGAGCGTTAGGCATTTAGGCCAAATAGAAGCCAAATGCGTAATCTGATACCTAATCAACTGTGTGTCAAAGTAACTTCCTTAAAGATACAACAGTTGCACTCCAACCATACCATGAAAGTCGGGCATAATATATTGCTCGTTGTCACATAACGCCTTTTCACTTCTACCAGAACCATTACATTTAATCTATTCATAATAAAATGTTCACATAACTTAGGACTTTCTGTTTTTTTGTTTTTTTGAAAACATAAACTTCATACATTGTTTTTCATTTCAGTCAGCCATTGCTGAGATAAGCTGCTGGCAAGAAACTTCCACCATGCTTGAGTACGTTTATAAATTCCACTTTTTATCATATAATTAACATTTTTCATGGCCATCTAATCTTTGGCTTTTGGCAAAGTCCTTATCAGTCAAGTATTGTCTTTATCGATGATTATTAGTAGTTTTTCTTGTTTTATTGCAGGAGTGCACGCTTCACTCAACAACTTGTTCTTTTTGCACCCAAAGCTGTTTCTGTACACTCGCATGTTCAAACTCTTCTCTCTACATTGTCATCAAGACAGGTTTTTTTCCTGCATATTTTTCGTTATTGGTAATAATTTGTTGTTCACCCTCTTCAAGGAACTTTTTTTCTTGATGCAGCCAACTTTACGCCATCTTGCTGTGTCTACTCTAAGACATCTAATTGAGAAAGATCCGGTTGGTTTTTTTTACCTTAGCAGGATTTTCAATATAGATATTGTTGAAGAATTAAGGAAAATTAGATTTGATTTTATTTTATTTTATATTATTCTATTTATTTTTATTTTATGATTATGTCATTATTACTCAGTATTATTATTGTAATTTTATTTTCTATATAAACAGCTTAGGGCTGTAGTAATAAAATATGAAAGTATTTTGCCTTTTACTTTCTTCATGGTATCAAGAGCTATTGGTTAGGGTTTTGTAAAGCTTTTCACAACCCACTAGGGTTTGCTGCGTTCTAACCAACAACTGAGCTATGGCACACAATACCTCATGGAAGGCATCCCTTACGGGTAGCGGCGACTATGGTTTGGGTGAAAAATCAGAAGTAGCCAACAACATCGGTTTAGGCACTGACGGCGGCTCAGGCGACAACACTGGATTAGGCACTGGCGGCGACTATGGTTTGGGTGAAAAATCAGAAGTAGCCAACAACACCGGTTTAGGCACTGGCGGCGGCCCAAGGGGCAGTGGTAGTTGGAATGGTTTATCTAACAACGGTTTTTCCAATTTTTTTGACCATGAGGGAACTTCTAATGCCCTCAAAGTTGAAATCCAAAAACTTAATGGAAAAAATTATGTCGAATGGTCCCAAACCGCAAGATTGATCCTAGATGGTAAGGGAAAATATGGTTTCCTCACAGGAGAGGTGCAAATACCTGCCACAATTGATCCTAATTACAGGTTTTGGAAATCTGAGAACCCTGTTATTATTGCTTGACTGCTTAGTAATATGGAATCAACGATTAGAAAACCTTTTATGTTTTTGCCTACTGCGAAGGAAGTTTGGGAGGCTGTCAAAGAAACATATTCTGATATTCAGAATTCTTCTCAAATTTTCGATCTCAAATCACGATTGTGGCATGCCAAACAAAGAGATAGAGATGTCACTACCTATTATAATGAGTTGATGACACTATGGCAAGAATTGGATCTCTGCTATGATGATCATTGGAAGTGTTGTGAGGACAGTGTTTTGTTTCTTAAGAGACATGAGAACGACCGAGTATTCATGTTCTTGGTTGGGCTTAATAAGCGACTTGATGAAGTCCGAGGCAGAATATTGGAAAAGATTCCATTGCCATCACTTCGGGAAGCGTTCTCAGAAGTTAGAAGAGAAGAGGCAAGACAAGGTGTTATGATGGGTAAGACACCTTCTGTTGTTGAGGTTGAAAGCTCTGCCCTAGTCACTAAGAATGAAGACGGGAAGAGAGATGGCAAGAAACCATGGTGTGAACATTGCAAACGTTCATGGCACACACGTGATACATGTTGGAAGCTCCATGGAAAACCTCCAAATTGGAAGAAAAAAGGAGGAAATGAAGGTCATGCCCTCCAAGCTGGTACCTCTGATCAAGAGAAGCAGTCTCTTTCAAGCCCATCTCCTTTCAGCAAGGAACAATTAGATCAATTGTACAAACTCCTTGAGTCTCAAACTCCTTCTTGCTCTATAGCTCAGAGAGGTAATTTTCCAAATACTGCTCTACTTAGTGTCTCTCCCAACCATACTTGGATTATCGATTCTGGTGCTACTGATCATATGACTAGGGAGTCAAGTCTGTTTTCTTCTTATAGTCCTTGTGCAGGTAACCACAAAATTAAAATTGCAAATGGCTCTCTTTCAGCCATTGCAGGGAAAGGCTCTGTTATTCTGTCATATGTGTTAACCTTAAAAGATGTCTTACATGTTCCCAATTTATCATGTAATTTGTTATCCATTACTAAATTAACAAAGGATATAAATTGTCAAGCTAACTTCTTTCATTCTCATTGCACTTTTAAGGATTTGAGCACGGGGAAGATGATTGGCAATGCTAAGGAGAGTGGAGGACTCTATTATCTTAACAATGGACTCGACTTCAAAGACCAACCAAAAACAAGTACCTGCTTTGAATCTATTTTTGTTTCTTCTAATAATGATGATATTATGTTATGGCATTTACGGTTAGGACATCCTAGTTTTCCGTATTTGAAACAATTGTTTCCTAAATTATTTTCTAAGAAAGATCCGTCTTTATTTCATTGTGAAACTTGTGAATTTGCTAAACATCACCGTTCCTCTTTCTCTACACAACCATATAAAAAATCAAAACCGTTTGCAGTTATTCATAGTGATGTTTGGGGTCCTAATAGAATATACTTTTTCTAATAAAAGATGGTTTATAACCTTTATTGATGATCATACTAGAATTTGTTGGGTTTATCTATTGAAAGAAAAATCAGAAGTTGGACAAGTTGTCAAAAATTTCTTTAAAATGGTGCACACTCAATACCAAACAAATATTCAAGTCTTCAGAAGTGACAATGGTAAAGAATATTTTAATATATTTTTGTCTGATTTTTTTTCTTGCCAATGGAGTTGTTCATCAAAGTTCTTGTGTTAATACACCCCAACAAAATGGAATTGCAGAGAGAAAGAATAGGCATCTTCTTGAGGTTGCTAGAGCTTTACTATTTGCAAATAAGGTTCCAAAATATTTGTGGGGTGAAGCTGTTTTAACTGCATCATATTTAATTAATCGAATGTCATCTAAAGTTTTAGATTTTCATACCCCTCTTGATGTTTTTCGAAATTATTTTCCTTTGACTAGTGTATCTGTTGATTTGCCACTAAAAGTTTTTGGTTGCATTGCTTTTGTTCACGAACATAAACAACTTGACAAACTCGAGCCAAGAGCAATAAAATGTGTGTTTACCGGTTACTCTCTAACTCAGAAGGGGTATCGGTGTTTTGAACCAAAATTAAAAAGAATTTTTGTAACCATGGATGTTACTTTTGTGGAAAATCAACCATTTTTTACTGACATTCATCTTCAGGGGGGAAATTATAAGGAAGATTCATCTTTTACTTATGAAAACATCATTACTTTAAGTGATATAGTGTCGCAAAATTCTGAGACTTATATTGATGCACCAAAAGAAAATGCCTAAGAATCCATATTGGAACTCAATCAACTTATGAATGAGGTTTCGACAGATTCGGGGGCGACAATTTTAAATCAAAATCACACTGATCAAATTCTTGATCTTAATCATAATGAAGGACCACCTAAAATGCCACAACATAATGACTCAAATAAAGAGACACAAAGCAGGTTTACTACCATCGACCCTACTTGGAAGGGAAATGTCTTTGAAAGAAGAAATCATAAACAAAGAAATGAAGGACCCATTCTCCGACCCTTCCAAGATTCTGAACCAATAGATAATCCAACACATCATGTTGATACAGGTAAGTCCTCTTCTGTTCTTAAGAGTCATGTCGAGTATCCTGATATAGACCTTCCTATTGCAATTAGAAAACCTGTTAGATCATGCACTAAATATCCTTTGTCTAATTATGTGTCATACTCAAAATTGTCTTCTTCATTTGCTGCATTTACCTCTAAGTTGTCTATTGTAGAAATTCCAAAAAATATACATGAGACTCTAAAAATTCCAAAGTGGAAGGAAGCTGTTCTTGAGGAGATGAGAGCTCTTAAGAAGAATCAAACTTGGAGAGTCATGACGTTACCTACAGGAAAGAATACCGTTGGCTGTAAATGGGTATTTACTGTGAAATATAATTCTGATAATACAGTTGAAAGATACAAGGCACGCTTGGTTGCTAAAGGGTTTACTCAGACATATGGCATTGATTACTTAGAGACTTTTGCTCCTGTTGCCAAGTTAAACACTATTAGAGTTCTCTTGTTCTTGGCGGTGAATTTAGATTGGTCTCTTAACCAACTTGATGTAAAAAATGCTTTCTTGAATGGTGATTTGGAAGAGGAAGTATACATGGATAGTCCACCTGGCTTTGAAGATAAGTTTGGTTCAAATGTATGCAAACTACAAAAATCCCTTTATGGTCTCAAGCAATCTCCAAGGGCTTGGTTTGAGAAATTCACTCGGTCCATCAAAAAGTAAGGATATATGCAGGGACAATCAGACCATACGTTGTTCGTGAAGTTCTCTAATGTTGGTAAAATTGCAATTTTAATTGTATATGTAGATGATATTCTCACAGGAGATGACATTGTTGAGATGGAAAGATTGAAGAAAAACTTGACAAAAGAATTTGAGATCAAAGATTTAGGCGCGCTTAAATATTTTCTTGGTATGGAAGTTGCTCGCTCAAAGAAGGGAATTGTTGTTTCTCTAAGGAAATACATCCTAGATCTCTTGGAAGAAACTGGGATGAGTGGGTGTAGACCAGCAGATACTCCTATGGAATTAAATACTAAACTTTGGGAGAAAGGCAGTGTTCCTGTTGAGATTGGAAGATACCATAGGTTGGTTGGCAAACTTATTTATCTAGCCCACACTAGACCTGACATCGCTTTCTCTGTGAGTGTTGTAAGCCAATTCATGCATTCTCCCTATGAAGAACACTTGGAGGCAGTTTATCGAATCTTAAGGTACTTGAAATCCAATCCTGGAAAGGGTTTGTACTTCAAGAAAACTAATGACATAGAAGTCTCTATATTTACAGATGCTGATTGGGTAGGATCAATTACTGATAGAAAATCCACTACTGGATATTGTGCCTATGTTTGGGGAAATTTAGTCACTTGGAGAAGTAAGAAACAACGGGTTGTTGCTCGAAGTAGTGCAGAAGCTGAATTTAGAGCAATGGCTCAAGGAATTTGTGAACTTTTGTGGATTCATAAACTCTTGGATGAACTGAAAATGAAAGTTGACTCACCCTTAAAATTGTTCTGTGATAGCAAAGCAGTCATAAGTATAGCTCACAACCCCGTACAACATGATAGAACCAAACATATTGAGATTGACCGCCATTTCATAAAAGAAAAAATTGGTGCCGGAATTATATGCCTGCCTTTTGTGACTTCCAACCAGCAAACCGCTGATATCTTGACAAAAAGTTTGGCAAGACCCAATTTTGAGCGACTTATAGCCAAGTTGGGCATGACAGATATCTATGCACCAACTTGAGAGGGGGTGTTGAAGAATTAAGGAAAATTAGATTTGATTTTCTTTTATTTTATATTATTCTATTTATTTTTATTTTATGATTATATCATTATTACTCAGTATTATTATTGTAATTTTATTTTCTATATAAACAGCTTAGGGCTGTAGTAATAAAATAAGAAAGTATTTTGCCTTTTACTTTCTTCAGATATATAATTAGCCTATACTATTTTTGTGCTGATAGCTGGTTTTAATCTTTACAGGCTTCCGTTATTGTTGACCAGATTGAAGAGAACCTGTTCTTTATGTTGGATGAGGAAACTGATTCGGAGTATGTCAATATGAAAAAGGAGAAAAAATGTTTTCTTACCCTTACCTGTTGATTAGTTCTTGGGTTATTCTAAGCCTGAAACCCTTTTCTTTTAATATTAGTTTCATGAAACACTTTTCTTTTAATATTAGTTACATGAAATTGTAGTTTTCTCTTCACTCTATTTTAATAAGTATAGATAGCCAGAGATGTCTGAAGGAATACAGATAGGTATATGTTATTCTCCTAGAGAAGTCAGCAAAAGAAAATACCAGTTAAAAACTATGAAGTCTTCCAGCACAGTTCCATCTCTGACATAAATGACCCTTTGGAAAATCTCATGTTAAATGTGGATTGAAACAAAAAGTGAAACTCTCTGATAACATATGGATGTATTTGTTTCAAGTTCAACGCATATGATCGCATTCCTAGGAATGATATTCTTAGGAACACTATGGTTACTGTTAGGAACCTTTCTTTAAGCAAGAAAGAATTCCTAGAGTAATGGTGTAAAAGCAGATTCAAAGGAATAAAGATTGTAAACAAAAGGATTATTTCTTATTCATGTAGTGAGGTTGAAAGGGAAAATACAAGAGATTAACAACGATGATGATAACCTGACACTCAAGGTTACCCTAAAGGAGCACTCTCTTTTCACACCAAAGAATTCTCTAGTCACAAAACTTAATTATTCAAAGCTATCCCATTCTAACTCCACAACTCCCTATTTACACAAAATAATCCTAACAAAACATGCAACCTACTAACTAACTACTAGTAACTAACACTCCTAGTCTAAGTCCTAACAGTTACTGATTTTATTACTGGGGAATTCAGATAAATGTTTGGTTAGCGTTTAATGTATTTAGAAATATTTTTCAAAGTTTTAGCTATGGTCCACGGTCAACCATAGTTATAATTTATATTTTATTAAGTAAATAGATATTGCCAACAATAGTTATTGTCATTTGGCTTTAAGGCAGCTTAGTTCTCACTCCTTTCAATTTTGCAGAATTGGTAATTTAGTGCGAAGCACAATTATGCGATTACTCTATGCATCATGTCCTTCATGTCCTTCCCATTGGATATCAGTATGTCGCAAAGTGGTAAGCTTTCTATTTCGAAATGCATGTTTTTCTACATAGTTCACAAGCTTCCTTGTAAGTCCTTCTAGGCATGTAGACGTAGACGTCTAAAGATTCTTTGATTGCAAGGGGGCTCTATTTAAGGTTTGTTTAGTACTATCATATATATATGATAGATGTGGGGATTTGACTTGTAAAACTAAGAGAGTGAGAGAAGAAGGCTCCAGAGTGAACCTTAGCCTGTGAAAAAGCATAAGATCATAAGCTATTCATCCCCATACAAGAGTATCTTATAGGGAGAAAATGGACTATACACAGCCTATGGTTTAGTGATACATTAAGGCATCGTTGATGTTTCCAACAAGTGTGCTTTTTCATCAATCCGGATGAGATATATAATGTGTACTAAGTTTGTTACAAATGTAGTTAAGAGGGCCCCCCAAGAGACTAAATATTTTTGCTGATTGATGTGTTAAGTTGGCAAAGTTAGTAGCAATGCATTATCACGAGATCCTTTCAGAGATTAAAGAGCAATTAACTTTTATATGTTTGGTCCTCTTATGCAAATTACTTAAGGAAGCTTCAGTTCCCAAAACAACTATTTTAACCATATAAGCTCATGTATTGTTAGAGCAATAGTATAGCGAGAATCCAGTATCTTGACTTTGAGTGTCTGTATATGCATTAGCGTAGTGATAGGAACTGGTTTTATGACGAGACAAATAAAAGCGAGCAAGCTTGGGGCAAGCTCCAAGTACAGTATCTAAAGGAAATACCTTAATAAGAAAGAAAGAAGGTATCAGAGAAGCATGAATGCTTCTGCCTGATGGCTATAGCCACCCCTTTATTACAGAAATGATCCTTTACCCTCTCTCTCATCCTTATCGTTCAATTGTCCCCTTTCTCCCATACCCCTTCATAATGCTTTCTATAACATTTAACCAAATCTTGACAATGGTTTAATGGGGGATTATTGCAGGTCCTTGCAACGTCAATGAGGAACACTGAAATTAATAACAATGCAGTAAATGATTTTTCAGATGGTGATTCAAGGTTGAACCTTGGGGATGAAGAAAATATGGTTTCTGGCTCCAACAACACGCAGAATTACAAGTTTCAAGCTTCTACTGGTGCAGCTAATAGAGAGAAGTACCTCAGATATAGGACTAGACATTTTGCTGCTGAGTATGTATTTCTTAGTCATGTAATTTAATTTTCACTATTGATATAACAATGATAAAATTTATCCTATTTCAAATTTGTATAATTTCACCCGCTATTTCTAACTACTGAAGATAATTAATAGAGGCTTATGTCATGTGATGTTAATGTATCTAATGCTATAAATGTCATCATTCTTCAGTAATTTATATTTTGAGGCTGATCTTTTCGTTTTCCAATTAAAGAATCTTGTTTTTAAGTCTCTCTACTTTTGCATGTAATTTGAGTCATTAATTTTATTGCAGATGTTTGAGCCATCTACCAGATGCTGTAGGAAGAAATCCTGCTCATTTTGACCTCTTTTTGGCCAGGAAAGAACATGCAAGTGGGAAGGCCCCTGGTGATTGGCTCGTTCTCCACTTGCAAGAGTTAATATCACTTGCTTATCAGGTACTGCTGACCAATTAGAATATATGAGCGATGAATAACTTACCCTTTGTTCTTGAAAATATATTAAAAATCAATCACGCCCTTACCTCTTTTTTTCCCATCAGATTAGCACAATTCAGTTTGAAAACATGCAGCCAGTAGGCGTCAGTCTTCTTGGCACTATTGTGGATAAGGTAGTATGCTCTCTGTGAAATATGATGGCTGTGCTTATTATATGGCTGTTCTCTCCCTTTTCCTCTTTTTTGATAGCTTTAATGCAAAGAGTTTTATGGCACTGAGATTATTGTAGCTAATTTGTAGTTTTTTCTTCGTCTTTTTTCTCCCCTATATTATCTTCTTATTAGCTCTAATGGCTGTGCTTGAACAGAGGGAGAGGCTTTAGGATGGGGTCCGCTAACTATTATTCTCTGTTATATTTTACTTTTTGGAATGAGTGAAATGCTTGTATCTTCATGATTCCTTTGCACTTTGTAGATTTGGTGTTCAGAAAATGATATATTTTAGTGAGCCTCCCTGACAGATATTTAAAGGCATTGGAGAGCCTAATTTTACTGAAGACTTATTTTGTCTTTTCTATGTATTTGTTTCTCACATAAACCTATGCCTTTGATGATATTTTATCCTCCAAGATTGCTTCTAATGTTTATGTTGAAATATTGGCGTATTTTATTTATATTCTATTCCCTTTTAATTGATTCTATTTTGTAATCTTAGGGATTGAGTAGGTTAAGCCATATATGTATATATTTATTGCATACCCCTTTCTCTATTTATGTTGGTATCTGTGAAAATATTGTGTTTCTTATTGATTTTGTACAAATACAAATGGTATAAATAGCCTAGGGAGTACAACTTAATGAGAAAGCTAATTAAATCCTAATTAACTCAATTAATTACAATAAAGAAAGATATTATAATGGTAAGAGAATATCTTTATGATTAAAAAACTGTACAGCTGTCCCTTAATGGACTGAATTGTAACCAACAGTATCAAGTCTATGATTCGGGCCACCTACCAAGCCTAATAGTGCTCGGCATGATGGAGTGTATTGGGAAAAACCCAAGTCTTATGTTGAATAGAGATAAAGCTTGAAATGAGTTGATAAAGAAAGACACTATTCACTTTACAAGCCGGCTTGTAAGGATGAGTTAGGCCTAATATAAAATCTTAATAGTTCATTTCATATCTCTAATTTTATTATTCTTTTGTCCACACACCCTTGCACATATTTTCTTCTATCTAAACAATTGCGGTAGTTTTATGGTTATTTACTCTGTAAAAAAATGTATTGTTTGACGAGTATTGAAGAGCTCATTCTTTATTAATTATCAGTAATTCATGTTGGAATATCTAATCAGTTTATTTTCTGCTGGTGTATCTTATCATATCCCCCACTGGCAATTTTTTGTTAATTCGTTCTTATATGGGAGTTTGGATTAACAGTTTGAGAAAGCAGCTGACCCTGAGCTTCCTGGGCATCTTCTACTTGAACAGTATCAGGTATTAAACAAGATGTCCCCTCCCCCAAATTCTTTACAGGACAACATCTCAATTAATTTTTATGTCAACTAAGGATTTTTTCTTCTTTTTTTCAAGTATCATTTGATTTATGCACATGATTGTGTGTTTAAAACGCCGTATAGATTATGTGTTTTGTGATTCACTTGGAATAACTGAAACTATTATAAATATAGGCCCAGCTAGTATCTGCAGTTCGCACCACCTTGGACACGTCTTCTAGTCCTAGCTTATTGGAGGCAGGCTTGCACTTGGCTACCAAGGTTTTAGCTTTCATCGTTCTATTCATTTCCTTTACCTTTGAAATTGATTTATTTACATGTTTTGAAATCCCCCAAAAATACTTCTATTCATCCAATCATGGCCTTTTCCTCTAAACATATCTCAAGTTAGTTATTTGGAGGTGAAATATTTTTGGGAAGCTCCTCAACTATGAAATCAAACATTATTTATACTCAGTAATATTTAATAATTTCAGATATTAACAAGTGGAATAATCAGTGGAGATAAAGTGGTGGTCAGGCGCATATTCTCTTTGATTTCCCGCCCACTGAATGACTTTGAGGACATTTATTATCCTTCATTTGCAGAATGGGTCACAAGCAAGGCATGTGACTAATTGTTGTAGAAACTTGATATATCATATATTTCAATATTTTTATATCTAGCTTTTTAATCTTTTTTATTATTCACATTTTAGATCAAAGTAAGACTTCTGGCGGCTCATGCTTCTCTCAAGTGTTATATATATGCATCCATGAGGAAGCATCAAGATGGAGTTCCAGATGAGTACCTGACATTATTACCATTGTTCCAAAAGAGCTCGAGTGTTCTGGGGAAGTACTGGATCCATACATTGAAGGATTATAGTTATTTATGCTTGTGCCTGAGCCCCAAGAAGAAGGTACGTCTGAATATTAACTTTCCAGGTATCCATGAGTGCATAGTTTCATGTAAGAGATGAACCTGGATCATTATGATATAATATCTTCAGAGTTTCCTTCTCATTCTAATCGCACCTTACTGCAGTGGAATTTGTTTCTTGATGGACTGCAATCGCCTGTTGTTTCGTCAAAATTACGCCCATGCTTGGATGAATCTTGGCCTGTAATTTTGCAAGCACTTGCACTTGACGCAGTTCCAGTGAATTCTGAAGGAAATGATTCCATCAAAGCCTCGGTGAAAAACACGCACAAACATAGTGTCGCAACAAGTCAGTATAGCATGGTCCAGTTGAAGTTTGAAGATTTCAAGTTCCTGTGGGGCTTTTCTCTTCTTGGTCTGTTTCAGTCACAACATCCTATGATGTACAGACCAATTATACAGTTGGCTTTTGTTAATGTGAAACATGGTGGGAACACGCCAAGCGATGAAGTGAAATCCCCAGGCTTGAAATTATATGAAATTGCACTGCCTATGTTTCAATTTCTTTCAACTGAGAGTTTTTTTGGAGCGGAATTGCTTAACATAGATATTTGCAAAGAATTGCTGCAGGTGGGTGTTATTTCTTACAGTATTCTTTAACATACAGTTCTAAGGCATCATTTCATTGTTTGTCATGGATGCAAGATGCAATCCTCTCGATCAAACCCTATTAAGACAACATATTTTTACCCTGATGATATTTCCTTGTACTTAGGAATGAGAATAGGCTAGGCTGTCCGTTAGAGGCCTATGGCTTGGCCTACTTATGGCCTAACCTGTTTAATAAAAATGTTAGGTTTAGGCTATTTTTAAAGCCTATTTATTTAAATAGGCCAGACTTAGACTTATATAAAAGCCTATTAGGCCTGACAGACCGGCCTATATATATATATATATATCATTTATTAATGTTATTTTTTATTATTATTTATTAATATTATTGTTTCCTATTTTAAAGTCTATCAATTAGGCTATTTTAATATTATTTTATTATATTAGATTTGATTCTAATTTTATTAGTTTTCCTTATATATAAATGCCTAATTTAACCTATTTAAAAAAATGTAAAATATAACATTTAAATGTTTTAATGTGAATAAGGCTTTTAAATAGGCTTTCTGGTCAGGCCAGGCCAGACTTTTAAAAAGGCTAGGCCAGGCCGGAAAAAAAGCCTATGATAGGTCGTAGGCCAGGCTCAGGCCTTTCAAAGCCTGGTCTGGCCTGGCCTATTCCCACCCCTACTTGTACTTATCCATTTAATTTGATAAGAACAAGTAACTGCATATTCCTTATTTTAATAAGTTCATGAGACATAAATATCATTCATGTGTCTGCACTTCAAACCATATGGGATGGTGTGAGACATAAAACCATTCATGTGTCTGCACTTCAACTATAGTTTATGCTTGTTTAAGATTTGGTCCATTATATGGTATTAAACTCTCTGTTGACCAAGCGGTTGATAGCTCAATTCCTTGCAATTTACACAAGGTAAAGTGGGTCTATGCTTAAGGGTCCTTACGTGAGGGAGTGTGTAAAACCAATGATGTTCGTCCACCTAACCGAGTTTTAGGAGAAATTATCCTGGACATAAAACTTGCACATATGATTGACATCCACATTAGTTATTTAATTCTATTTCTCATTTAATCAATTAGTCCTGATGAAATTTTAGGTTCTCTGTTTTCTTCCATGTATTAAATTTATACAACTTTGGAACTGTAAAATATCTTATTTAGATCCACCTGTGATAGCGTTGAATTTTGAACATCAGAAACTTCTTAAATCTACAGATAGCCTGACATAAATGATTGATACTTTATCCTTTTTGGTAAGGGGGTCTTTACTGGTTCAGAGTAGAATAGTTGACTGTTAAAAAAAAAGGATTGTTGACATATCTGCACTACGTCAGTATATTGGACTGTAAAAGAGTTGTGCTTGTTTTTATTCATGATAATTCCTTTGTACATAGTTAAATGCATATTATATGAAATGATTATGAAGTGAATTCTCATATTTCTGATTATGTTTAATGGATGCAGATTCTTTCATATTCCACACACATGGATAATTCTTGGAATAGTCTTGCGATATCAATTTTATCACAGGTACACATTAGATAAATTGATTTCAGGATTGTAATTCTGCCTTATATTTTATCTCCTTATTGGGTATATTTTTTAAAACACTTGAAGCCATCTCTTCCTGATTAGGCAGGATTTGTTCTTGAATAGTGTCTAAATCTTGTTAGCTGTTTTCGGATTTGTCCATTTTTTAGGACATGTGAAGTTCAAGTTTCATCTGTTTTCCTTTCCCTGCAGGTTGCACAAAATTGCCCACAAGAAATTTTCGATAGTGAAAATTTTGCTTTGATTGCAATGGAACTTTGTTTACACTACCTTCTTAAAAAATTTCAGAGGTAATTGATTTTCTGTGACTGATAATTTATTGTAGTTTCAATTATTTGATGGATATTTTTGCATAGTATATATCTACAATAAGCTAAATATTAATTAATAAATGTCTGTTGTCCAGAAATAACACAATTTCAGTGTCTCATCCAAACTCCGAAGTAAATGGGATACATACACTATGTAGCACAACAAAGGCAGTTATGAGCCGTATTGAGACCAAGGTGTGTCTGTTCTGTATGATTCTGGATAGCTGATTTCTATATGAGTCAGTATCATTTTGTGAACATTTAGAATTCTGCATTCTTGGAAGTCACGGTGCAATTTTTTAATCATAAAATTTTCTAATACCATTTTCATCTTAAAAGATAATCATCATTACTGACTTGCTCTTATTATGATTACTTAGATGCACAATTATCCAAAATCGTTGGTTCTAGCATTAGTTTTAGTTGGCTACAAGTGTGTTAGGGAGGCTTCAACTGAGGTTTACCTATCAGAAGCTATTGACATGGTCAACTGTACAATTCTTTTGTTGAAGAAAATAAGTGATGGTAAGCCGTTTTAGTCCTAACCAGTTTGATCCATATTCATACTTCCCTCCTTGTGAATTGTTAGTGTGAATGTTTATATTTGACAAGTATTTCCTCATTGTTTCTTCTCTAATGTGTTTTTTTCTATTTTAAATTTAATGAATGTATTGTTAAAATATTTTTGTTGGGAAAACAACATGAGTACCACAAGGTTCAAGATGTTTATCATCAAGCTACCAATGTAGGGGAAAAAAAAACAAATTTGATTCATTCAAAAGCAAAGCTGATGGAACTAACATTAATTTTGTTTTGTAGATGAGGCTGCGCTGGATGATAACATTCTCCCTCCAAGAGAAATGTTAGAAACTTATCTGAGTGTGGTTGCTGCTTTGACAAAGTATGGCATTGAGGAATTCCATTTGCAGGGGGTTAAGAGTTTAAACCAGCAGAAACTAATACATGCAAAGCTTGCATTTTCTTTTGAACAAATCATATTAATTACCAAACTGGCTCTTGAAAGTAAATATGTTGAAGATTGTGAAGCAAGCAAATCCATCCGTGATATTGCACTGAGATATTGCATTCGATGTTTCCAAACTGTACTCAGTGATTCAAATATGCAGGTAAATGAATATGTAGGAAATATCACACCAATACCCAGAAAGAAATGCTAATGACTGAAATTTATTGTTGACAGGTCCAAGTTATAGGTTTGCAATTTCTTAAAGCCAGGATGCAAAGAGGTGTTAATACAGAAGATAACTCATTTTTAGTGTTTCTTGCTGGGGAGCTAATTACTGATATTTTCAATCTGATCCACAAAATGTTAAAGGTATTGGCAACAGTTGCTTTTTTTTGCCTTTAGTGTGAGTAATAATATCATTAGTTCATTTTCTTTGCTCATTGAGTTTCGCAACTCATCGTGTAGCTAAAGGATTTTATATTTATATTGATAGCAGAATACTATAACGAGAGAATCGGTAAACATTGCTAGTGAATGCTTAAGTCTAATGGCAGTGTTACAAACCCTAGCTAAAGGTAATGACTGTCAGAGAAGTTGTATGACCCTACTTCTGGAGGCCATTGTCACAATTTTCTTGTCAACAACAGATGGGTTCTCTCCGGTAATATAAACTGAGACTTTCTATTGCTGGAGTTAGCTCCTCTTAATTTTATTATGCAATCTGATTGCGCAAATGAATGACAGGAAATAAGTGATTTAAGAAGCACAGCCGTTAAGCTCGTTTCTCGCCTTGCTCAAATTCCTTCATCAGCCATCCATTTCAAGGATGTTTTACTATCAATGCCTCCTCTGCACCGCCAGCAACTTCAGGTAATTTTGGTGTTACAAATATGAATATATATGTGGAGTGATTATTGACATCTAATTAACTATACTGCCATATACTTTATGATTTTCTACAAATTCTAATTGACCAGCTGTAATTCCATTTCCATGGTGGAGATTTCAGAAATTGACAATTCCTTTTCCTGTGCACAGAAATAAAACAATAAGTTTCCATTATAATTTCTAGGTGGTTTTTATTAAGAGGAGAACGGCTAACCAAGAAAGATAATAAGATGTTTTCCAGAGGATAAGATAACATCATCCTATTCTTAAAAAAGAAAAATGCAGCATCCTACCGTCTATTTTTATATGATTGGAAAAAAATACAGAATCAACAAAATCTTGAGTCATGGATTCTGTTACAGCTGTTTAGGAATTGTCCATATTCTAATAAAATCTCCTGTTGCTTATTTTGTTATGCCACACAATGCAGGGGGTAATACGAGCTTCTGTTACACATGATAAAAATCAAACAGAAAATAAAGTACTAGTTTTGGATATTAAAATGCCGAAGCCAGCGGGAGGAAACGAAGAGAAACTTCCCACACCTTCAGCTGTTGTGATGCAAACAGATGAGAATCAAGACGAAGAAGATGAATTTAGTGAAGATGATTGGGATGCTTTTCAGTCTTTTCCTGTCTCTAGAAATGAAGGTGGTGATGAATCAAAAACAGAGCATTCTGCCAAAGACAAAGATCCTAGCCTGGTTGAAAGCTCATCAGATATGGAAGGTTCTTCTGGAGATGTTGAGTTTCAAGAATGTGCTATTTCCGAATCTATCAATAGTGAAAATGAGATGAAAAGTGATGAATTTCTGGAGGCTTTCAAAGAGGAACATGATCAAACTAGTCCTAGTGTTAACGAGCCACGTGATAATGAGCATCAAAAGATGGAGGAAGAATTGCAAAGCTCTGAACTTCAAGACGTGGCATCAGCTATCTCAGGAAATGAACCAGATTCTTATGATCAGAAGTCTGAGGTAGAAGCTGAAGGATCAATTAAAGATGATATTCTTGAACAAATAGTATCAGATTCTCCGGCACATCAACAAGATGTTTTTGAATCAGATAATAATGAACAGTACAACAGCTATGATGAAGATACTAAAAACGGTGTGAATGAAAATGAGAGTCCGGATTCTAAGCAAGGAATGTCTGAAAGTCCAGTAGAAAGGGAATATCGAGAGATGGAGGAAGAATTGCGAAGCTCTGGGCTCCAAGAAGAGGCATTAGCAATCCCGGGAAATGAACTAGATTCTTGTGATCAGAAGCCTGAGGTTGAATCTGAAGGATCAATTAAAAAGGATATTCTTGAACAAATAATATCAGATTCTCCGGCACATCAAGAAGATGTTTTTAAATCAGATAATAATGAAGACGGTGTGAATGAAAATGAGAGTCGTGACTCTAAGCAAGGAGTGTCTGAAAGTCTGGTAGTAACAGAACATCAAGAGATAGACGTAGAATTGCGAAGCTCTGGGTTTCAAGAAGAGGCATCCGAAATCTCAGGAAATGAACTAGATTCTTCTGATCAGAAGTCTGAGGTAGAAGCTGAAGGGTCAATTAAAGATGATGTGCCTGAACAGGTAGTATCAGATTCTTCGGCACTTCAACAGGGTTCTCTTGAATCGGATGATAATGAGCAGTGTAACAGATGTGATGAAGATGCTAAGAAAGACGGTGTGAATGAAAATGATAGTCCTGACTCTCAGCATAGAGTGTCTAAAAGTCCAGCAGAAAGGGCACATCAAGAGATGGAGGAAGAATCGCAAAGCTCTGGGCTTCAAAAAGAGGAGTCCTCAATCCAAGGAAATGAACTACATTCTTGTGATCTGAAGCCTGAGGTAGAAACTGAAGGATCAATTGAAGAGGGTATGCCTGAACAAGTAGTATCAGATTTTCCGGAACTTCAACAGGGTGTTCTTGAATCAGAAAATAATGAGAACAGATGTGATGAAGATGCAAAGAAAGACTTTGTAAATGAAAATGAGAGTCGTGATTCTCAGCAAGGAATGTCTGAAAGTCCAGTAGAAAGTGAACAAAAATAGTACAAAATTAGAATGATCTGCTGAAGACTATAGAGAATGGTGTATTTGTCAATTGCA
The DNA here is from genome assembly GCA_037974295.1 of Cicer cuneatum. Lineage (NCBI taxonomy): Eukaryota > Viridiplantae > Streptophyta > Magnoliopsida > Fabales > Fabaceae > Cicer > Cicer cuneatum. The sequence continues at coordinate 59,216,621 of JBBPBO010001986.1, read as the reverse complement.
ATTATTACTCCCATTGCTTGTAAACTGCATCAAGACATATGTGCCGTTGGAATTTGGATCCATTTTTCCCATGCCAACCAATTATATGTTGCTTCTAGTTTATGTATGTATTATAGCCTCACCTTTCATTTGTCAGGTTACTTGTTTTGTTCGTATATCTGGTTCTAAATTTTCATAGCTATTTGTCTATGACATTCAATTTCTTGGGAATTTATTGCTGAAAATTTTTTTTGGGTCAAAATTATTGCTGAATTGAATGATGGATTTAGTTCATCTATTATACAAATTAATGAAATATGGTTCTACCATTAGTTGTCTTGGGCATAAATCTTTTAGTGTTTAAACTTTTTATCCAAATATAAATTGTGATAAAATTTGAAGAATTTTGCAGAATGTGTGAGATTAGGATTTCGAAAGAAGAAAATTTGGGTTGTCTAGTTAAATTTGGTATTTTAATTGATTAAATTTAAGTGAAATAAATGCTAATTGTGAATTTTTTACCCGATTATAAGAATAACGAGAGTTGTTAAAATATAAAAAATGGGTGAAACGACTTAACTGAAACAATAAGAAAATTTGAAGGGATAAAATCGTCCAAAACAACCTGATAGATCAAACTTACACATAGCTCAAACTAGAGGAACTAGTGAAGACTCAATTTGGTCGTTAAAGGAAAAAATTGTAAGATTTAATTTAATCTTTAAAAAAAATATAAACAATTTTTAATTTATAAGAAAATAAAATCAAAACATCTTAGTCTCATCCTAAACCACCATCATAAAAATGACAATTATATCTCCAACGATGACTTAAAAAGAGGTCAATCTAGTCCATCATAATAATAATAATAATGAAAAGACTCAATACTTTAGCATTCAAACATAGTTCAACGGAAAAATTATTCAATCAAATGTCAATAATTGGCAATTCTAAAAAAAATTACTAACATCTATTTTTAAAAAAATATGTATGTTACGTATTTCATAGTTACATTAATATATTTATGGAGATGTTTGTTTAAAAAAAAGAGAACAAAAATAGATAATTTATTGATGAATAAACAATTTAGAGATTTTTTATGTTGTAGGAATTCATTGTCCTTTTTTAATTATTGATAAAAACTTAATTGTCTTTTTTATGACGTGGGTCAGGTAGAGCCTAAGTAGTCGCAGTTTTTCTTAGCATATAAAAGTTGTTTTTGTTTTTATTTTTATCGAAGAAAAAATTGGTCCTTCACTCAAAAAATAATTTTTTTTTACATAGCATTTATTTTTTAGGGTAAAATAAATTTTTAGTCCTAATAAGATTTTAATATTTTGTTTTTAGTTTCTACAAAAAGATTTTTTATCTCTTAGTCTCCAAAAAATTTCTCTCTTCATTTTTTGTCTATATTTTTAAGTTAATTCATGTTTTGTTCAAGTTTTTGAATAACTTTTTGTATGTTTGTTTAAAACATTATAAGAATCTCTTTCACAAAAAATTAACTTTTTTAACAAAAAATGAATTAAATATAAATTTATAAACACCAAATTTTTAAAAATTTATATTTAATTAATTATTTGTTAAAATATTTAAATTTTTATAAGAGATGTTTAAACGGAAAAACAATCAATATATATTAATAATAATATTTAATATATTTCTCCCAATTTTTGGAAGGGAATGAAGGAGTGTTTTGGAGAGGAGAGTAAGACTTGTGTTTTGTTTTTTTGATAGAAAATTTTTTAGAGTGAAAGAGTGGTGCCTAAGTTTAAGGTAGAGAAGATATTTAAACTCACTTGCCCTCTTGCAAAAAAGTTTATATTTATCTCTTTTTAATGACATATTAAATTTCTTATCTGCTTATCTAATGTTTGTCTTTTTACCACTACTAGATTAAATCATTAGTGTCAAGATGACTTGTTTTTCCTTTTGAAATTAAGCAAGTTATGAAATGTTTCGAAGAATGATTGAAGTGTGATTGAGATGTTATATGATCATAAATCATATTTTTAAAAATTCTCAAATATGTATTAAAATATAGATTTAGCCATTCAAAATCACCCCTCTCTCAAATCTCTTTTCCAAACATACCCTTAGATTCTGGAGAGAGAATGACATTAACTTTTTGTTTTTAGTATTTTTGAAGTTTAAGTTTTGCTTTGGATGAAATATAATGGAATTGAGTGGTATGAAGCTAATATTTTTTTGACAAAATATGAAGGCTCTTTTTTTTTTTAAAGAACAAAATATGAAGCTAATATTTGATTGTTTGGGTTTTTATAAAAATTAAATAAAATTGCATGCAATAAAGAATTGATTTCATCCCTATACCGAAAGAAAAAAACAATCCATTTTATCTGATACCACATTTTCGTTCTATTTTTCTTTTACTTTTGTTAATTACACCTACCTTTTACTAGTTTATGGAAAGAAAATGACCAAAGTACCTTTATAACAAAATCAAATTTATCCATTCTATCGAAAACCCTTTTGTCTCGTCTTTTCCTTTCTTCTTCCATTTATGCAATTAGTGGGAGCAACTCTAGAATCAAATCATTTGAAGTAGCAATTTCAATTTACAAAAAAGGAGGGTTTGAATTATTGATTCACCTTTTAAAATTTTTCTATTATAGCTCAAAGAATTTAACTCAATATTAACTTTGGTTATGAAAACAGAAAACGGATAACGTTTTTCGTTATGAAAACAGAAAATAGAAAACGTTCTTGGTTAGTGAAAAACATACAGTTTTAACTCATTTATTTAATTTGATAATCAAAAGACTAGAAATAAATAGAGGTAGGGAAAGAGATATCACACAGAGATATATCTTGGTTCACTTAAACTGGGTTATGTCCAGTTCTCACAGTTGTGAGATTTTTCACTAAATGTTCAAAACGGAGAACATTCTTGGTTTTTACACCACCGGTCCAGATTAACCTGGATCTGTTACACAATACTACCTTTCAGCCTAAAAAGGATCTTTACAGGTTATCTTTCAATCTTTAGAGAGGATTTTTACACCTTACCTTTTAACCGTAAAAGGATTTTCTACAAACTACTTAAGCTATATACTTGAGTTTACACAAAAATGATTTATGGAGTTTTGGCAGAATCTGAGTAAGCTCAACACTTGTTTGAGTTTAGATTCTTAACAGGAAGAATTCAGTAAAAATTATTCTAAGATTTGAATGAGAAGACATAACTGATTCTTGTATGTAAATAAGAGACTTTATAGTGTATGATTGCAAGTTTGTGATGTATTGTTTTTCACTTAAAGCTCTAAATTTTTCTTGAGCTTATGGTTCCTTTTATAGGCTTCAAGGAGACTTATGACAACTCATTTGACTGTTGGAATGGGTCCAACTGTCATGTGTCAGTTTTATGGATTAAGATCATATTTGAACGAAGAATGTTCTTGACTGAACATTCTTCGTTTTATGCTTTTGAAGATAGTTGATTTGCAACCTTCTCTTTCAGCCGTCTTGATAGTGATTCATGGTCTTTTTATCACGTGTGTGTATATCTCAGAGATAGGCTGAATTATACACTTCAAGATCATTCTTGATTTTTGTTTATAACTGGAGAATGATTTTTCTTGTACTTGGAGATTAATCTTGCTTGATTCATCATGAGCCATAGCTTTTACCTTTGTCTTTTTGGAGTGATTCTTTTGCTGAGATGAACCCTGTATATTCCTTGTGGAATGTTGGAAACGTATATGTAAAATCCAGAAGCTTTCTTTTCTTTTACAGAGGATATCATCATTCTTGTTGTTTTAGAATTGTGGAGAACATTCTTCATTCTGTTTGTATAATTTTGCTTTCTCTTTAAAGTGATTTTACTTGTAATACTTAGTACCTATCTTTGATTATTACACTCAAAAACACATGTTAAATCAACGTATCATTTAGAATCATAATTAGAAGTCTTTAATTAACTTTTGTTTTTTTACATCAAAACATTAATTTGAGATTTTGTCTTAACATCATTTACTTGAACTCTGTACTACCAATTTTTTTTTCTCTTCTTCCATTTACGTGAACTTCATTCGTATACCATTTTGATTTCTCTTTTTTTATTTCATTGTTATGAATATTTGTATATGTTAATTTGAGGATGTTTTTCTTTTATGCTATCAAGTGAGTTTGATCGATTTACATTTTTAAATTGTTACGTTCTGAGTTGTTAGGTATAATGCCATCTTAGTTTGTCTATGTTTACGTTAGTTTTCATATGTTTATGCAGTCTTAGTTTGCGTATCTTTTCAGAATCACACAATGTTGTTTTTAAGTTTTTCTTTATATTTGTCTGCATCGTATATTTACGCAATCTTAGTTTCCATATGTTTACTAAGTCTCAGTTTGCATATGTTATCAAAATCACATTTTTTTTAAGCATGTCTCTATATTTATTTGCAGACTGGTGCATACGATGTTTACCGACCGCAAGGGTTGTATTAGAGTTAGAGTTATTAATATATCTTCATATTGGGTGACTGATGAAGAGAAATGAGAAATAAAGGCATGTTTGATGGACAAGATAATAGATAGAAGAAAAATAGGTCATCATATCATGTCTGAATTCAGTGTTTGATCTGTTGAAGAAAAAATATTTTTGATATATGTTTTAATGACAACAAATCTTATGAAATAAATGATTAAGTTTTATGAATGGTGGTCTACTAATGATTTCACTTAAGTTTTGTTTAAGGAATATGAATTGCATAAGTGAACAAGCAAGAATCCATTCACTTCATCAAAGTGACAAGTATCCACTCAATAATGAAATAATCTCAAAAGGAATGTATCATATATCAATCATTCAATAGAATGATTATTACATATTCAAGATAACATCTTCATGAAGAAAGATGAGCAAATACATTCATACAACAAATCAATGATCAAACTATGCTATAAATCAAAAGCAAGATCATTTGAAAGAAGCAAAATTACAAAAACAGAACGGAGAACGTTCTCCACGGTTCTGAAATTTCAAGAACAAATGATCTCCTCTGTTGACGAAGAAATTGCTCCTGGATTTCACAATCATGTGATCTATACTATCCAAGGAATATAAATGATTCGTCTCATCAAAGAATCAAATCAAAATACAAAGTAGAAAAGCTATGAAATATGATGTGTCAAACAAGTTTAAGCAAGACTGATCAGTCTCTAGAATGTTCAGAATGATCAGATCAGTCTCCATAATGTCCAAAATGATTTGTTGTCCAAAATGATCTTCTGTCCAAAATGATCATCAATCTCCAGAATGATCAATCAATCTCTAGCATGTTAACAATCAATCTCCAGCATGTTAACATTAGTCCCCTACATGTTAACATCAATCACCAGCATGTTAACAATCAATCTCGAACATGTTAACAATCAATCTCCAACATGTTAACATTAATCTCCATCATGTTTAACATCATTCTCCAGCATGTTAACATTAGTCCCAAAATGATAACATCATTCTCCAGCATATTAACAATCATTCTCCAGCATAAGTACAACATTCTCCAGCCAATTTTGCGCAAATCAAAACACTTCTTTTATCAGTACTTGACAAGGAGCAAATATGATCCATTCTAGTCAAAGAAACCATTCGAATCACAAACAGAAAAGGTTATGAATCAAGCAAGTCCAAACAAGTCTGAACCTTCTCCAACTTGATTGCAAAGAATGTTGAACGATCTTGAAATATACAAGACATCCAGATTAATCAGGAAAACATCTAGAATGATTAAGACTAAACCTCCAGATTGATTATCAATCTCCAGAATGTTCAAAACTAAAATCTCTAGATTGATCATCAATCTCCAAAAATTTTAGTAAATATTCTGCAACAATTCATCATCATTCTCCAAGTTATTTTGACAAGATTCAATTATGTTTTTCTTCTTCATATCAGAATCATTCTACTGAATTCTTTTGTCGATAATCTAATCTCAAACACGAGTTGAAGATACTCAGATTCTGTCCAAAATCAAAGACATTCAAGTGCCAAGATATATCATCAATCACTCACATTCATACTTGAAAAGTCTCACAAGAAATCAGTAACATTCATTCACAAATTCATTGTTATTAGCTTACTGAAATCTTTTGTAAAGAATCTAAACCTCAAACAAGAGTTGAGATTTAATCAGATTTTGTAAAAACACTCTACATTATTATTGTGTAAACTCAAGACTATAAGAGGTGTTTATAGCTTGAGTAGTTTGTTTAGAAAATCATTTTAAGGTTAAAAGGGGAAATGTAAAATCCTATCAAGGTTGATAGGTGACCGAATTGAATTCATTTATGGGTGGAAAGGATTGAAGTTTGTAACAGATCAAGGTTGATCTAAGCTATGTGCTGTAAAACCAAGAAGATTCTTTGTTTTAAACACTTAGTGGAAAATCTCACCGTTGTGAGAACTAGACGTAGCCCGAGTTAGGTGAACCAGGATATATCTTTGTGTGATATATCTTTCCTTATCTCTATTTACTTTCAGTCTTTTAATTATCAAGTAAAATAGATAAACTGATCTGTTGATTTTAACTAACAAATAACGTTACATGTTTTCTGGTTAAAACCAAGAATATTTTCCGTTTTCTGTTTTTACAACCAAGATCAATCTTGAGTTATTTTCTTAAGTTTTTAACAGGAATTTTAAAAGGGCAAATTTACAATTCAAACCCCATTTTCTTGTAAATCGACATTGCTACTTCATGATCAACCAACATGATATGATAAATTAATATATAACTTTTTTTTTATCTTATCTCTTTAGTTGAAATATTTATCCCGAATGTGAGTTAGATTAGAAAATCACCATAATATAATAAGAACAATAATTTAGAAAACGGAAAACGTTCTTAGTTTTAACCAGAAAACAGATAACATTCTTTGTTAGTTAAAATCAACAGTTCAGTTTATCTATTTAACTTGATAATTAAAAGACTGAAAGTAAATAGAGATAAGGAAAGATATATCACACAAAGATATATCCTAGTTCACCCAACTCGGGCTACGTCCAGTCCTCACAACGGTGAGATTTTCCACTAAGTTTTTGAAACAAAGAATCTTCTTGGTTTTACAGTACATAGCTTAGATCAACATTGAGTTATTTTCTTAAGTTTTTGACAAGAATTTTAAAAAGGTGAATTTACAATTCAAACCCCTCTTTTCTTGTAAATCGACATTGCTATTTCATGATTAGCCAACATGATATGATAAGTTAATATATAACTTTTTTTTATCTTGTCTCTTTAGTTGAAATATTTATCCTGAATATGAGTTAGATTAGAAAATCAGTAGAATATAATAAGAACAATAATTTAGTCAATTACTCTTATAAAATATAATTTAAAATATAAAATTGAAAAATAATAAAATATAAATTTAAAAACAATTTATAAAATATAATCTATAAATAAAAATTTAAATATAATATAATATAAATATAAAAAAATTAACAGAATTTGATATTAAACTTAAAAATGTAATATCAATAATAATTTAAATCTTCTTTTGATTTTTTCACAAAGGTAGTTTTATCTTTTTATATAATTTAATAAATTAGTATTCAATTAATTAAATTTTAAAATAAATATAATTTATTTACAATGATAGTTTAGTTATTTGCATAATATATATATATATATTGATTATATACATATAAGATATATTATATTTTATTTAGATTATCTAACAAATAATTAGAATTATTTGGTTATTCATACTTTTAAAAAAATTATTTAATAATGTTAATGAATAATTTTAAATATAAATTATTTTATTATTTATTTAATATTTTTTATTAATTTATAATATTTAAAAATATAATAAATTAATTGAAAACAAAAATACTATATAATAGTTCCCAATAATAATTTTATTATATGAGTATAATATATATTAGATGAATAACAAATAAATAATAAAATAAAATATTATTATTTTATTTATTATCACGTGTCTAACAAATTATTCATATAATAATAATTATAATGTTATTATCCTATTCTATCACTTATGCGCATAAAAAACGTACCCTAAGAATTTTAGAAGTAGGAATAGTGAAGGGGCAGTTTAAGTTCCTAAAAGCATTTACAGTAATAATATATCATAATTACTATTTTGTCCTTATTTTCTATTCCGTTTTTCTGCATTCTGCTCCTCTATAAGCTTTACACCAATTTCTTCCTGTTTTATTTATCTCTATGCCCTAGAAAATCAATTATGTGTCTGTGCTTTGTTTAATTAAGGGTAAAAATGGAATTAAAAAGTTATAACTGATTCCATTTGGTTCACTTTTCTTATACATTTTGGAAACAATTTCTTGCTATGCTGCTAAGTTTTTTAGGTTTAATGGTTTTGTTAAGAAGAGAGTGCAGTGTGTAGGCAACACATAAAAAGTTTTGAGCTTTGGAATTGTCAGAGAGATGCAACACCGGCGGCATAAGCTTCTCATACTCTATGCAACTCAAACCGGAAACGCATTGGATGCTGCTGAACGTCTTGCTCGTGAAGCAGAACGAAGACTCTGCCCAATCAACCTTCTCTCTCTTCATCAATATGATCCTGTATGTCTTTTTTATATCTTGGCTTTTGTTTTTGTTTAAATATTTCATTTTTGTTTTGTTTTTTGTTAATGGGTTGCTTTTTACAGAGTCTGTTACCACAGGAAGAAGCTGTGATTTTTGTGGTATCTACCACAGGTCAGGGTGATACCCCTGATGCCATGAAGGTAGCAACTTCAGTTCTATAAATAAATAATTGAGATTATAAATTATACATTTGTCAATGAAAAGTTATTTTACACTGATAACTAATCATCAAACAATTGTATAACTTCCTCTATCAATTTTTTATTTAATGTGTTGGCTAGTGGTGCTACATGTTTTTAGTCCACTGCAAGTTTGAGATTTGTAGGGACTGAAAAATGGGTACATTAAAAGTATTTAACCCTTTTATTTATTTACTTTTTTTGTTGCTTTTCTTTGCATTATCTTTAGTTTTGCTGATTCTTCTTTTGCGGTTCCAGGTCTTTTGGAGGTTTCTTCTTCAGAGAAATCTAAGCCGGGATTGGCTGAAAGGGGTTCTTTACGCCGTCTTCGGTTTGGGTGATTCTGGTTATCAGAAGTACAATGTAATCATTGTTTATTTACTTGTGACTTTTGTCTTTGAAATCAGTTGTGTTTTATTTTGTTAGATTGAGGAAAATTTGCACTGAACGATTTTTTGATAATGACTAAGTAACAATTTCGATGGATACGAGTTTTATTGTATTGCACATAGGTTTATTTTCTCTAGTTTCATGTTTTGAATTAAATCTTACTTTTGAACTGTGGCAGTTTGTTGCAAAGAAGCTGGACAAAAGATTAATGGACCTTGGAGGAACAACTATTCTAGAAAGAGGCTTGGGAGATGATCAGCATCCTTCAGGGTATGATTATGGATTATTTTGTCAATTATGAATATTCTGCTTTTTTAGTAGAAACATGTACCTTTGTGCTTATGGAATATGAAAAGGTTATACACAATAAGTACCTTATCCTTTGCAGTTAATATTTTTTAAATAATGTTATTTTATTATATATTTTTATCAAAATTTGATATCTTCTTTGTATATTGGAATATTGATATTTTATTTAGGCAATTAATGATGGTAATTATTTGTAGCTATGAAGGTACTCTTGATCCTTGGATGTCTTCTCTATGGAGAATGTTAAACATGACCAAACCAGAATTCTTACCAAACGGTCCAGATGTTTTGATTCAAGATACAGTGTTGATTGACCAACCTAAAGTCCAAGTCACATATCACAATATTGAAAATACTGAGTCACAATTTTCTACTGCCTCAGGTATCACAAACTCGGTAGATTCTCGGTTGCCATGCAATATTCCATTTGCAATTATGTTAACCTTATTGTTGATTATAAAATTTTAGTTGCTCTTTTTATATTTGACTAGATTAACATATGATTCTTGCAGATTTTATGTCTCTTGATATTCTAATTCTGAGTGCTGGTTCAATGCATCCTGGAAAATCATCTTCCGACAGAAGTGAGCATCCCGACAGCTTTCTTAAGATGGTACTGGATAAGACACTTTATCTTGTGTTGTTTGTAAACTAACATGGAATATGCCCGATTCTGCTGACAGACAGTTAGCACTCAGTAGCATTGATCAATATGCAGGGCATCGTGCATTGTCTATCTATCTGTATGCATTGCACTGACCCAACCTGTATAGTAATAAATCAAAACATTAGGTCTTTCAAAGTATAAACATTCGATATGTAGTTTTGTCAGTGTTGTCAATCGCGGTTTGTGGAAAATAGCTGTTTGTTCAATTTCCACTATGATACAGTTCTATAGCGTTACTAGAGCCTCTATTTTACAACGCTTTTTGTACTAAATAGCATATCGTAGAACTATCGCAGTTTGTTCAAATTCCACTGAACGATAGCTGCTATTTGAGAACCCTGAGTTTTGCACTGGTTTCTGTCCATTAAGAGTCACGTAGGGAATGTTATTTCTGTATCAATAATATAGAAAAGTATGTAATGACGTGGATGATTGCATTTTTCATAACCGTGAAAAATAAAGCTATTGAGTGGAAGGCATATGAACGGTCGTATATCTGTCATTATTCAATATATATTGTCGATTATTCAGTTATATGTTCTCTGTTTCATGCCTCAATTTATTTGATGCTGACCATGCAGGTGAAGAATCTTCCTTTGACCAGACCAAACTGTGGAAAAGATGTTCGTCATTTTGAATTCGAATTTGCTTCACATGTAAGCTATCCTATGTCTTTAACCTTGTTGTACCTATACATGGATGTGTAAAGCTTGTTGAAATATAAGAGAAACCAAGGCCTATGACGAAATTCATATGTATCACAATTTACCGTGATTTGGATTCTTTATATCATGTGTTTTCATCTACCTTATTTGAATTAATGTATGCATTTTGAGTTCCTCAGGCTGTTGAGTATGACACTGGTGATGTTCTTGAAATTCTCCCTGGTCAAGATTCAGCTGCAGTTGATGCTTTCATACAGCGTTGTAATTTGGATCCTGATTCATTCATCAGCGTAAGTCCTTTAAGATTAGTTAATGTTAGATTATATTAAAAATATCTTGATCTTAACATAGAACATCTTAAATTGTCCTAAGGTTTACTTTTCATATTTGTTTGTATTTCATGATTTGTTCCTTTATTTCATTAAGATTAGGTGTCTAGTGATTAGTATACAGGGTCTAGTATTAAAATAAATAAGGGTTAACTCACATCATATCAATATAATTTTATTATTTTCAGTATTCCTTTTCCTCCATCTATACCTAAACCTAAAGGACTAAATAACTTCAACACTTAATATTAATGTGGTTCTTTGACCCTTTTCAGTGTTGACTGTTGAGTTCACACTATAATGTCTCATTCCACAGATAAATGCATTCTTCAAACATTGTTTGACACCTTTAATCAGCTAAAACACTCTTCTCAACGTGATTTTTTTGAAATAAAAGTTTGTGCTTGTTGGAAGGAGGGAATTCCTTGTATAATTCTGATGTATACCTGAATACTTTGTAGCCATATTTTCCTAATTTTTGTATTTGAACTTTATAGTTGAAAAGTACATGCCTTCAACACCATTGGCAATTTTTATTAGATTCATATTTTTGTTTGATGGAAGTGATTGTATATTTTCTAATAAGAAATCCACTAAATTTCAGGTTAGTCCTAGAGAAATGGATGATAGCAATGCACGCGGCTCTAGAATGCCTGTAAAATTGAGAACTTTTGTGGAATTGACTATGGATGTAGCTTCAGCTTCCCCTCGGCGGTATTTCTTTGAGGCAAGATGCTGTATGTTTGACTTTCCTTTTATTTGTCATTTTAGAAGATAATTACATGATTGAATTCAATTTTCTCTCTATTTCTTCTATTTCATATTCTGCCCTTATATTTTATTTTCAATTTGGATTAGATAATTACATAATTGAATTCAATATTCTCTTCTATGTTCACTGTTATGAATGTTGGTGTTAATTTATGAAAAACATGTTAAACTTATGCTCATTTTAGAAAAATGGACTCTTTTTTTTTTTAATATTTACAAGGTTCAAACATGCTTTTAATCTTTCTGTAACTTCTCATTAAAAGCTAACCTAGCAACAATTTGATGTCTCAGGTTATGAGCTTTTTTGCCACAGCAGAACATGAAAGGGAAAGACTTAAGTATTTTGCTTCGCCTGAAGGAAGAGATGACCTGTACCAATATAACCAGAAGGAAAGGAGAACTGTTCTTGAGGTGAGGCCAATTAATTGTACAATATTTTGCTTTGAGTCAATTAATTGTTCATAAATATTGTCTAACAAGATTAGTGATATAAGGCATAACTATATTTATAAAGGATAACATCTTATGGTAAAGTAAAGGAAATCATCAAACTACTGTTTCAGTTTTAGTCCCAAAATTATTTAGATATTCCTTAATTGTATGCTTTTGTTTTTTGGTTGTTTCATTAAATCAATTTTATGCATATATTTATTTATTTATTGTTGAAAAAGGTTCTAGAGGATTTTCCTTCTGTACAAATGCCACTTGAGTGGCTAATCCAATTGGTTCCTATGCTGAAAACAAGAGCATTCTCCATATCTTCTTCTCAATCAGCTCACCCCAATCAAGTACACTTGACTGTGAATGTGGTTTCCTGGACAACACCTTACAAGAGGAAAAAGAAAGGACTATGCTCCTCATGGCTAGCCGCATTAGATCCGTGTGACGGTATATTAAAAAATTTAGTCGCTTATTGCAGTTTATTGTAGTTAGAATAAACCATCAATTTATAAGTATCAGTCTCTATCCAATTTAGTCCTTAAACTATATAAATATAATAAGTAGTCCCTAAAGTAAATAAAATCTGTCAATTTAGTCCCTGTCATTAAGATGTTAGGGACTAAATTAGAGAGAGTAACAGTTTAGGGACCAAATTGATGATTTATTCTCTTAGATAAGTAACCTATTTATGTGTCTTGTTTAATGCAGCCGTCAGTGTTCCTGTGTGGTTCCAAAAAGGTTCCCTTCCGACGCCATCACCCTCACTTCCCCTAATACTCATTGGACCGGGGACCGGATGTGCACCGTTTCGTGGATTTATCGAGGAAAGGGCAATGCAAAGTAAAACTAATTCAACTGCTCCAATTATGTTCTTCTTTGGTTGTCGGAATGAAGATGCCGACTTTTTATACAAAGACTTGTGGTTGACTCATTCACAGAATAATGGTGTGCTTTCAGAAGCAAATGGTGGAGGTTTCTATGTTGCTTTCTCTAGAGACCAACCAGAGAAGGTTTATGTTCAGCATAAGATGAGGGAACACAGTAGAAGGATTTGGAACCTATTAGCTGAAGGAGCTGCTGTTTATATAGCTGGTTCTTCAACCAAAATGCCTGAAGATGTAACATCAGCTTTTGAGGAAATTGTATCTAAAGAAAATGAGGTTTCAAAGGATGATGCAGTTAGGTGGATTAGGGCATTGGAAAAGTGTGGTAAATATCACATTGAAGCATGGTCTTGAGAGTTTTACTAGAGTCAATGAGGTTCAATAATACAGTTTTTTTAAAGTCTAATATGGCATGGACCAAATTGGTGCAAAATTTGTGGGAGCAACTTTTTATGCCTTCACATTTCTGAAAAATCACAGGTTTTTGGTATTTGGAAGTGTACTTTCGGACTGACATATTTTTTCAAAAAGTTTATTTCTAGACTGGACAAAATTCATGTTTTTTTGAATGTGTATATCTATACATTAAAATAAATTAAGGTTAATATTATGGCAAGTGTGACATTTGTCACTTAATTAGAGTGTTTAACTTGAATTGACAGAAACTATACAATTATCTTTTCTTCATTTTATTTTTTAATTTGTTAAATTTTTGTGATTAATTATTATTGGTTTCAATTTTTTTATGGAAGTTGCAGTTGTACTATATTGCATTCATTAGGTGTCTTTGTTTAATTAGTTTATAGTTTTAATTACTGATTGGAAACACGCCTGTGTATTGTAGTAGTACTCAATCAATGAGGATCGAAATCATTTGGGTATGTTTGGAATCTCTTATCTTTTCAAAATTCATTTACTCAAATACTCTTATTAATTGTAGTTGATTGAGAAATTTAATGAATTGAGATATAATAAATAAGGGTATATTAGTGGAAAAAAGTAATTAATGTTTTATTGGTGCTGTAAAATGAAAAATGATTTGAGATAGAGAAAATAACAAATGAGACAATTAAAATAAAAAGAGGGGAGTAATATTTTCCCATAATATAATAACTCACTACTATATTATAATCAATAAAACTATTGAATGACACAAAGTGAATAAAGTTTAAGGGCAATATGGACTAATAGATTTACTTTTTAGATATTATTGTTCTTGAATTTCTAGAAAAAAATTAATTTCTTTTTCAACACCAAAATGTTATATATTCACTCTTTTTCACATTTGAAAAAAAAGGAAGAAGAGAAAAAAAATAATATCTGAATTGTCTACATAATCACTGTGTTTATATGTTTGCTCGTCTAGTCCTCATTGACATCATCTTCCAATCAACATGTACATGATCTGTATCTGTATGCATATGATTTGCAAAATTTGTTCTACTTGCAGTTTCCATCATGTCTTCTAACCATAGTATTAGTTTGTGACCTTTGTGGATTCCATCTAATAGCTTGAGAAGAAGGGAATGCTCTTTCTTCATTTAAAGTATCATGTAACTCTCTTATATCGTACTCAACATTCACTTTTTTATCTAATGTAAGAATGTTACTGACACTTGACACATCAATAAAACCAGACACACCTTTATGATCATTATCATCATCTAAGCTATTTGCTAAGCTTAATTCATCAACCATGTTGCTTTCTCTCTTTGTATTCTCCTTGGAAGCTAAACTTAATTGAGATTCTTCTTCACATTCATATTGTTTTTTTATTTCTTTCCCTTCCGATTCTTCTTTAAGATCAATACTGTAGTTTCTTTTTGAAATGACTACATCCTTTTGTTTAGAACTATGATTTGAGTATTTACTTATCTCAAAATATGCTAATTCCAAAGCTTCTAGAGCAGCTGCAGCAGCATACTTGTTTCTTCTCTTTTCCTCATTCACATCTAATAGACATGTATCCTCCTTAATTACACTTTGATTAAGATCATGTTGGTTGTTTTCTTTATGCTCAGCATCATCATTACTACATTTTTTTGTTTCTATTTCATCTTGCCTTTGGTGATGAGCAACATTCAATTTGTCCTGCAATAGTATATACATGAGAATATGTTTCACAATGGAATGTGACATCACAATTCAATTATGAGTTTAATTTTTTAGATGGATGGTACGGTAGACCACTTTGTGGACCAATGTTTAAAAATCATTCGAAACTCTAACGAAGATCGACAATAAGACCCTTCTCAATTTTACGGCTGAGCTAATGACTCGATTAATGTGTTCGATAGAAATAAGGGAAAACAATTGTGTTACTCAAAACGTAGTTTGTCGAACTGACATCAATTAGGTTAGTGTTTAATCCGTAAGGACGAGGAGGACCGTTAACTTATATTACTTTACCCCAAAATATAAGCAAAAATGAGTCAAAGAAAGTTCATGTGTTGAACCCAATACATCAACTTTTGCTTATATTTTGAGACGTTGAGAGTACTTCTAAAAAGTATTATCAATCGTCGTTAGAGTTTCAGATGACTTTTAAGTATTAGTCCACTATAGACTACATCCACCTTAGAATTTGCCTAATTTTTATACATCATCATTTCAAAAAGTTTTACATTGTCAATGTATTACAACCAATGATATAGCTTGATTTTAAATGTAGATATGATTAAAGTCAAAAGTCAAATATTTTAATAATTTATCCGTTATAATTGATTGAAAATGTAATTTTTTTTACGCAAACTGCATATAAAATTAAACCCTAGTGCTTCTTGTTATTTCTTTTTGAGACATGCATGGTATTCTTACCATATTTGTCAATGTAGGATCCTTTTCAAAATGCAAAGTAACTCCAATTTCTATAGCAATTTGCTTCAAAGCTTTCATTTTGATTTCCATGGTGGGGTGTCTTGATGAAAGCAGTTGTATCATCTGGATAATAATTAAGCCAAAGAAAAAAAAAACTATTAGAATATTGAGATGGTTAATTAAACTCTTGAAAATTGAAATAATGTTTCACAAGATCTTTCATACCTTAGTGTTCACTCTATTATTTTTATATAGCTTAATAGCATTATCTGCAAATTCTCTCCCAAATTTTGATGTCAAAATCTCTTGTATCTTGTGCAACTCTGGAAATTCTCCACATCTTGAGGATGCAAAGATAAGGCTGCATGTTGCTTCCTTGAGCTCAAAGGGGCACTCCCTATTATTGAAAGAACTAAATTAGTTAATTAGGATGGTAAAATATGAATTTGGATGTACACATCCCAAAAAAAAAAATCATTTTTTTGTTGTATGAAAGTATACTTTTATTCTGGATAAATTATGTCGTTCAAAAGTACACTTTCAAAACATGTGTGATTTTTTTAAAAAAAAGTCATCATCACTTTGATTTGGTGGTTCTCTAATATTCACAATTAAAAGAAAGGGAGAGATAAAAAAAACTAACTTGTTGTTTTCAAGTACTTGAGCTCTTTTTCTTAGGACATTACAATAATCTTCTATCATAACAAATGCATCCAACATGTTTTGCTCTACTATCCAATGTTCCACCTGTTGATAAATAAAGGATACATATATTAAAATATGGTTGTTTAATAAAAGATAAATGTATAAGAAAATAGGAGTTTACGATCACTTTGATCTTTGAATGTATTTAATGACGGCTTTATAATCTTTTAATTTATCAAAATTATAAAAATATTTTGAATATATCTTGCATGGGTCAGTTTAGTCCTAAAATATACTTTATGATAGTGACTTTGATTCATAAATTCACAAATAGAAAATACTTATGAATGTTTTTGTAATTTTTATAATCTCAAACACCATAGTGGCATTGTTTCACAAGTTTAGGAAATAAAATAATTGTTACTTATTACCAGAGCAATAAATTTTTTTTAAAATTCTTTAATAAAAATACATAATATTCTATCATTTTTAAAACTAAAATTAATATATCTCAACATATAAATATTTTACAAAATTGATTACATTAATTTAAAAAAAATGATTTTGTATTTTAAAATATTTAAAAAATCAAATTTGAACAGAAATTTAATAATTTTACTGAAATATATTATTACGAGTTTAAAAAAAGTTCTCATCTAAAATTTCGCTTTCAATTTCCTTAAATTCTAACTCAACTGACAAATATCGATATTGTTAAGTTAGACGTCTCGTCTCAGGTTCGAACTCAGGACCACTCAGTTGTGTGAGTTATTTATAATAGTATTTACTATATATTCTAAGACAAAAAGAAAAATTTGTTTTCGGCTTCAATATGTGTAGTCACCTTGTTGTTACTAAAAAAATGAATTTAATTCATATACATTGTTAGTAAAAAGTTTTTACAACATCAGTTAATCACACTCATTAAATCATTAGAGATATTTAACTTTTCCTATAACTATCTTTAAAATTATATTCATAAATTATTGTTATGTGTTGACGGTGTAAAAGAATTTACATTGACAATACTTGACAATTAAACTCTAGAAAAATAGTGCTAGTACTTACACGAAGAAGAGCTTGATCATGGTAACCAAGGTTCAAGAGTTGAGCAACATCAGAACGAGCATAAGAAGCTCTAACTTTGCAATGGTTCTTCAAGATACTAATCCTAGAAACAGCAAGTGATGTTATGCTTTTCAATTTTGAAGTGAAGCTTTTTCCAAAAAGACCCATTATTGGAATTTGCTAGAAACTTTGATAATGAGAGAGAGCAACGAATGAATGAGTTTATGTTTGAGACTGTAAGAAAAAAAACAACTATATAGCTCCAATCTAAAAAGTTCAAAGTCAAATTTGACAAATTCATGAATGTTAATGTTTATTATATATGTGCCTTTTATAGATATGTATGAGAGCTCATTCTTTGTTTTGAACTGGCCTAACTTAAGTTTGTATAGTTCTTTCTTACATGTTTCCTTATGTACCATAAATTAAAATTAAATATACGGGAGATTCGTTATTTTGGTCACTTGTTTAATAAAAAATTTAAATTAATTATTAAATAATTAAAATGTCAATCAATTTAATTAGTCTTTAACGTTATAACAGTCATATTCTATTTTAATAGTAAATTGTATTTTTCTGAAATTTTTATAATAATAATTTATATTTTTTAAAAGCTATTTTAATAATTCGATAACTAATTAGTATTAACTAGTCATAGAAAGTTTATCTACTAAATAATAATAAATATATAATACTTTAATAAAAAAAAGTAAATATATAAAACTATTGGCATGATGGAACTATTACTGTGATAAAGTCAAATTGGATTGATCACTTTGCTCGAGACTAGTTTCAAAGGTCAAATATGTCATATAGTTATCTTTTTTGTTTTATTATGGTTAATTTATAATTTGTCGTATTTGGTTGAATTGAACAAGTTGAAGGAAAGGCTTTGTCAAAAAAAAAAAAAAAACAAGTTGAAGGAAAGATAGAGTTGGTTTGGTCAGCCATCACACGTGTTAACCAAATGCTTAAAATTTGACCTTATGTGGCTGCTGCCTCTAACTATATAGGGAATGAAAGAATTCACGTGCACACTCTTAGCAAAGTAAATAAAATAAAAACATAATTTTTAGAATGAAACAAGTATTTATTCTTTTATTTATCGATAGTATCTTTAAAATATTAATTATTTAATTTAACATCTATTTTTAATAACCTCATTTATTAGTCATATATTTAGACAACAGAAGATCAACTACATTTTTTAATATGTGTAATTTAATATATTTTTGTTTATAACTTATTTTTTTGGATGAATTTTATTTTTTGAAAAAATAATAAGATTAAAATATATTTTTAAATATGTGGGATGATATCTCGATTTTTTTTTATAGTAATTTTAAGAATCAAATTGATTAATAAAAGATACATTCAAAACTAAACTTAACAAACAAAAAATATATTTGATGACTAAAAAAGACACATTTAAACATATTTTTATACATTAAAAAACTATTTACTACTAGAAATTAAGGTTTTATCTGCGAATTTAAACTAAAAATCCGCATAAAACACCATTACCTGTGGTAGTATTTTCCCACGTAGAACCTTCGTGGATAAGTATTTCTTGATGATTTCAAGAACAGCAGGTACAGTACCTGCAAATTAATCCGCAGGAAAAGTAAATAAAATCCACAACTAATATTTAACAAGACATTGTCTTAAACATTTTCACGCGAAACTAATCTGCAATACTATTTCTGCGAACTTATTCCAAATGTATTTTCGCATTGATATCCGTAGATAAATCCACATCAAAAGTGTTTTCGAAGATAAATCCGCAGAAAATATGGTGCTTTTTTGTTTGTTTTCTTTTTATTTTTGATTGATATAAAAATTTATATTATTATCAATACATTTTTGAATTATATAATATAAGTTTTTAATTAAAATATTATTTCAAATACTCTAAAACAATTTATATCATATTCACAACTCGTAACTGAATATTAATAAAACCTTGTTTGATCACCATATCAACCTCCATAATATCATATTAATATTATCATGAATATACAATGGAAAGATGCAAATCAGAAACTATACATATTTGGTAAAATTACTTTCCATTCATTTTCCCCCAATCATGAGATAAAGGATCTACAGAAATCACAACGAACAGAGCAGAGGGTAAATGGCTACGGATTGCATTAGCAAGAAGAGAGTAGGTTGCATTCACCGAATAATATTCCAGCCATCAATTTCTCAGTTGGTTGTATCACAACCATCAATGGAAAACCAAGTATTCCACAACCCACACAAACCAATGCTCCTAAATCAGTTTGGAAGTGGCATGGAAGATCATCACAACCAACATCTAAATCAGTCAGATTCTCCATGTACAAACTCATCTCATCAAGAAGACAATGGCTACTCTTATCTGCAGAACTAATATTATCATTTGTCATGTCTGTCATATAGGTTCCAGAAGTATAAGCTAAATCAGGCAACTGATGATATTTGCCAGAATCTGGTAGTAAATTAGCATTCCATAAAACAACTTGTTCAGTAGCTTCTTTTCCAAGAAGAATAGATAGAAGATTGTTTTCCTGCAGCATATCTTCTATAAAAGCCTGTTTTACTTGAAACTCTCTTTCTTCTTTATGACGGTCTCTCAGACGAGAGCTGCGCACACCAGGTAATAGTGTTCTTGGCACCCTATCAAAATCAAAACCAGGAGGAATGACATAATTTGTTACCCACTTGATATTTTGGATAAAAGCAAAATGCATGTTACATAAAAACCTTTAAATATAAGAACAATATTCGTGATAGAAAATCAAGAAATGTAGATAATAGAAACTGGTATTTGGTCAAAGCAGATGAATTTAAACAATTTTCTTAGTGCTTTAATCCTTCTCCGTGATTATATTACTACTTCCTCCGCCCCTTATTATAAGAACTACTTAGAAAATTCATGGGTATTCGAAAAGTAGTTGTAGCATTAAAGTTGTCAAAATATGTCTTATTATTCCATAATTACCCTTACAATTAATGATATAATAATAGAGAGAGAGAAAGAAAGAATTTATGTTTTCCAATAGTAAATTAAATAGGGGCATTTTGTACAGATTTCATTAATGCATATAAAATTTTGAAAACAATCTTATATCAAAAGACAAAGAAATCTCTAAAGAGGGTCTTATAATAAGGGACAAAGGGAGTATTTGATTGCCTAACGTGCATACCATCTAAATCCCTTATCCATCTATGTGGTAGAAAGACAATTTTATAACTAATAACCAAATGCAACCACATGTACCATATGTCAAACAAATTTATATATATCACAAATTATAGAAAGGCCTGTATTATCACTCCATCATTTACAAAGTAAAAACCTTAATACCAGTATTCTGCAAAATATTAGGAATGCACAAAAATTGCAAAACAATTACCGTGGCTGAATCCAACATGATACACTCTTGGAAAAGTCACAACAAATTCACCAGGGTTCTGTACTAACCTAGAAAGAAACGCTAGCATATTAGTAGAAATTCAACAAAGAGAATAGCAATTTCAGCAGAAGAAAAAGAAACTACGGATCTCAAACAATAATTTCTAAGAATATGTTTAACATCATGATCAAATATGTCAAGCAACTACTGACCTGCAACAAGGAATCCCAGATTCAACAACTACCTCAGGTGATAAAAGAGTTGTTTTCTCGCCCAAAAGTTTCAAAGCATCTGGCAAGAAAAGAAATTATACTTGAGTTACAAAGACTGTAGAAGTTGGAGCACTCAACTACTTTAAGAAGAAAATGGATCTCCTAAACGGAAAAATAAATGAGATGAGCAAATAACTCTTTTTTTTGGGGGGGGATGATTTTATTTTTAACCTTTGAGGCCTTGGATGTATGCGAATTAAATAGGCAGTATCAGTGGAAATTTTCTTCTTCCATAAAAACAAACCACATCCTTGTTTGACACATTAGATTATTGACACAAGTCTTGACACTTCAACACATATTGCTGTTGAGGGAATTCTTTTTACAGTTGTTAGCTTCTTTCTGGATGTAATTTACCTTCCATACTCTTATAATTTTTAGTGTTAACCATCTATCTTCTGGATGTAATTTACCTTCCATACTCTTATAATTTTTAGTGTTAACCATCTATCTTGTATTTTCTGTAGTACCATGTCAGTGCCTGTGGTTTGTCCACACTGTGATACCACATGCCTTAAATTTAGTTATATGTGTTCATATCAAAGATTCAAGTTGCAATTGAACAAGTATCAGAACAAAATAACGATATCAAATAAATTACATTATTAAGGTCTTTTTCCCCATGTGATTTTTGAAAATTGGGAAAACTAATTGGAAAAAAAAACTCATCAAACATTTACAGAGCTGCATGATTTCGTGGCATTTCCAATAAGTGCCAAAACCACCAAGAGAATTCACACATTTTTAGAGAATAACATAAATATGACAAAAAATTTAGCTACATAAGGGAGATTGGGAGAGCCTACCTAAGTTGGCTACTTAATTTTATCATCCTTGTAAAAATAAATATTCATAGTGATGGATATTAAGAAAGGCATGTATTCAAACAGGAGACCCATTTGCTAGCAAATATAAGAAAAAACGACACTGTAGAACATAACACACTTTTCTTGACATGCCAAATAATACAAATCAAGTCTTGTTATAAAATACCATCATGATATCAATAATACAGATCAAGTGTTGTTAATACTTCTTTGTATGTAGATAAACCAATTTCCATAAGTTTTTTATAGTCTATAAGTTTTGTAGCTGGCTGGATTACACCAAGCAAAGTTAAAATCAGCTTCAACTCAAATATCCGACTCTAAACAAACACAAAATCAAGTGAACCAGAAAATCGATTTGAAATGTACCAAGATTAATGTCGCAACCTAACGAGAAAGTAGCATTACTAATAGAATCAAATACCTCAATAAATTGAAACTAAAATCGGCTTGAGAAGCTAAGAAAGATTTGAGGAATGAGAAGCGCAAATCAACATAAATGAGAAGCGCAAGCGTGAAGAATCTGTAGGAGAGAAAATGAAAATATGATAAGTAAATCCACAATTTTGAAGAATAACACAAAACCCCTAATTTTGAAAATATGTAAACCCTAGCAATGATTTCAGAACACAAATATATTACTAATAGTCTCAATCGAATAATGAATCAACCAAATCACTAAACCCTAAACAATGTAATTTTGCGATACCATACCTTGTTGAGTTGATGATTGTTTACTGTAGTTGAAGGTTGAGGTATTGGTGGCTCGGTTTGCGCCTTCGTGGACGGTGAAGGCCTTGTTGGTCGCTATTTGTGACGGAATGAGGAAGGGAAAAGAAACCACGCGCCGAGGGAGAAAGAAGAAGAGAGGTCTCAACGGCGAGATGCGAGCAGTGACTACTGATGACAGCAGAAGTTGAGATTTTTAGTTTAGGGTTTATCAAGGTATTGTTGATTTGTATGAGTGAGTGATTTATGAAGTCATTTTCAGTTCTCTCTTTTCTTTAACACAATCAGATATAATTTGTTGATAGAATTTGTTTTTTCTTCTAAAAAATTGAATAACTTTAATGCATAATTTTTTTTTATTTTTTTACAAATAAATATAATAAATTTATTTTTAGAGACTTTTATAGTAAATTTAAAAATTAATATGTTTTTATACTATTAAACTAAATCATCAATAGTTAAATAATATGTCAATTAGTTTGACTATATTTTAGATTTAATATCCTCAAATTTTTAAATATTATCAGTTGATTCTACTTTAAAATAACATTTTTATTAATAATTTTAATTAAAAATAAAATTTTAATTATGAAAATAATTTATTTAATTACCGAGTTGAAAATTGAATAAACAAATTTATCAAAACTCTTAATTTAGTTAATTTAATAGATACTATACTATAAAATTTAAAAATTACAATAATCTTACTGGCGTCGCAGAGTGAATATCAACATTTAGATCGGCTTCGCCCATCCATTTTAATTTCGAGGAAAACCCACACCAACATTCAATCAAAGCGGATTTTTTCCTCCAAATCAAAACGGTTTGGGTGGATATTGCGGTGCAAATTATATTGGCATATTTAACTATAAAACTTGTCTTACTTTATTAATTTGTTTAAAAAAAATCTACATTATTTATATAAAAATAAAAACTACTTTATTTAAATAAAAATAAAGTATTTACCTACGGATATTTGCTGTGGCATTTTACCGTAGATATATCCTAAGGAAAGAAGGTAAACTTTGCTGCGAACAAGTAGCCGCATGTAAATCCGCAGCAAACGAAAACTTTATCTACACAAAATCTACCGTTTCCGCAGGAAAAACGCTAAGTTTTAGTAGTGATTGTAACAATATCTAAGGATTGGATATAAATGAATGATATTGTTTTATCTTGTTTTGATTTGGGGGTGGTTAAAGATGGGCGTGGGAAAAATGATGTCAAAAGTGTGGTAAAAAAGGTGAGAGAAGATTATATTGAAGGAGATGAAAAAGGAAAAATTATGTGTGTGTGAGGATGAGAGTGTGAGTGGAGAAAATTAAAAGGTGACAAATGCAAACAACTTTCTCATCACCTAATTTACAAGTAATTCTCTTTTGAATGGTGTTGGCAAATCTTTATTTGTGGGGGGAGAGTCATGGAATTGGGTGACACTTCATGATAATGTGAATGAAGGGTCATCAAATGTATGGATGTTTAGAGAAGAGATTGGGTTGAATTTTAGGGGTGAAAATTTTGATCATAAAACAACTAAAAAACATATGAAAGGGATAAGAATAACATTAGGAGGGGTCATAATGGTTCGTCGTGTGAAGATGATGTGTTATTTGGAGGTTACACTTTAGTTGGGGCGAGGTATAGATGTATAATGAAGATAATTATTATATATAAAATTAGAGGGTGAGGTAGTGTGGCAAATAAAAAGGAGATTTGGGCGTTGATAAAATAAAAAATAAAAGCAATGGTTGTTTGCTTTCAAGAAACTAAATTGAAGCTGATGGAAAGTTGGATGTTCAAAATGATAGGGGATTCTAAGGCGGTTGATTTTTCTTTTAAACCTTTCATGGGAAGGTCATGTTGGATAGCAATAAGTTCTAGGTAGAGTATTCAGCTGTTATGAATCACATCTTGTTTGTATCAAGATTATGAATTGGAGTCCAAAACCATTTTGTTTGTTGAAATATTGAGTTGATTTTGATGGTTACCATGATTTTGTGAAGGAGGAATAGTGTCAAATTCATGTTAGTGGTGGGGAGGTTTTGTTATTTGAAGGAGATATTATGAGGCATTAAAGGTAGTATTCAAGAATGACACAAGAAACATTGCAAAAATCTAACAAGGCAGGTTCAATCGATTTAGAAATTGAAAAAAATAATACTTTTTTTTTTAGTTTTTTGAAAAAGTTTTAATATTTTTTAAATAGTCAATTTGATTAAACTAAACTAAATCAAATCAATTTGATTTGTTTCGGATTTTGTGAGAATAGATTACAAAAATTGAAACAAACAAAATTTAATAGTTTTTCTTAATTCGTCTCCAAAAGTGTAGCCATTGATAAAAATTGAGACGTTAAAGGAATTTTGTGAAAGAAGTCCATGATTCCTCCCTCGACCTAATAACTAACATTTCCCTATTATGAATAATTCCTAGTAGATGTCCATTCTCACAACCTTCTACATTCTTATAATTCATATTATTGGGTGGATCTATTAAGTGTCAGTGATCTTTAATATATGATCATTCACTTATCTATTATGTCTTATAAATAAAACTTACATTGTATCGTAAAGGCACACCTACTAAAAGCATAATATAATATTTGTTTCTTTTCTCTTTCTCCTTCTTATCTCTATTCTTTTATATTTTATAATATCTTATTATAGTTCTGTTAATTTCATAACATTTCCTTTCAACTGGTTTGAACTAAGTGCTAAAAAATTGGAGGACTCAGGTTCGAACCTGAGTGAAGGAAATAAACTTGGGTTCAAAAAAATTCATAACATTCCCTATAATTTGAATAAAAATAAAATAAAACATGTCTCTCTCAAAAACTAGGGCTAAGCGATCGGGTATGGAAGGATTCACAGTCCAATTTTACCAAACCGTAAAATTGAGCCTGCAATTTACACGCCCAATTCCGACAGATTTTTGCATCGATTTAGGATTCAATTCGTGCGGGTTTATGGGTCATGCAAGTGGGTTGCTTTAGGTGATAGTCTTTTTTTTTTTTTCTTATTGGGATGTTCATTTTCCATAACTTTCTGTTGATTTTATTTTCAAATTCACTTATTTAAGAAAAAATATATTAAATTTCAATATTTTTTGAATAAGTTTTTATCAAACAACTTATTTGTCATACTGGTTGGTGGTGTGTAACTAAGAGAGATTAATAGACTCACTCTTGAAAATTTAAGTTATTATACCTGAATTTTTAAATGAAGAATCGGATTCAGACACTTGTGAGTATTTTTCTCACCTGCACCCGACCGCTCAAACTCCTATATACTAATATTGTAAACAATAGTGAATCCATAAATATTATTTATTGGGGACAAAAAAATAAATATAATATTTTTTACAAAAGAAAAATATAGAGTAAAGATTCAAACCGTTATTAATTAAAAAAACATGAATATTTAATTAATCTTAGAAATAAATAAAAAATCTATAATATTTTATAAGTTTTTACAATGAAATGAGTGAAAATAATCTAAAATATTTTCACATAAAAAATGTTTGATTTGTCAACTTAAAAGAAAAAAATGAAGAAAGTTTTACCTCATACCCCCTAATTATATCTATATTCCCACATATTTTTCAAAATGTCAAAAATATCCTGCATTTTTTTTACTATTTTAATAAATTAAAATTCACTTTTTTTTACCTTTTAAAGATTTCTGGAACTCAAAAAAGTAAGATTTTCGGTACGTAAAAAGTTTTCCGGTAGTTCCCGGAAAACTTTTTCCAAGTTTTCCGGAAAAGAAACGTGAATTTAAAACTACCGGAATACTTGTAGGAAAGTTTTCCGATGCACTCGCTTTATATCTCCGACACACAAGGAAGGACGCGGAGGGAAGGAAGTAGCCCTAGCCTTTGTCTGACCGATCATCGTCGTGCACAATTGGGAATCAAAGGGACTAGCAGACGTACCATGAGACTTTCTCGTTGTTAGTTTGCTTGCTTTGGTTTGGCTTGTTTATGGGGAGGGGTGAGCCGCTTACGCTGTGAGGAGACAGGAGCTCTCGAGCTAAGAGAAGTTCCCTAGGCCATACAGAGGTCTAGGGGGAGTCCGGATAGAGGACTCGTTAAACCGGTGGGCCTGGGAAGGCCTTAGCTTTCGAATTGCGTAACAAAAGTGACTCCTTGTTGGTACTGGAAAACTTCCTTACAAGTTTTCCGGTAGTTTTTTTTTTTCAATTTTTTTTTTAAATTTTGATAGATATGGAGAATCAGCTAGTATTATCTGATAAAACATGCGTTGATAAAACTCGCGTGATGTTCGTATGATTCTGCCGTCTCTACCTCGTGCACCAGCGCCGACTAAAATTAAAAAATAACAAGAAAAAAAATTAGTTAAAAATTTAAAAAAAAAAAAAAAAAACTACCGAAAAACTTGAAAATTTTTTTTCGGAAAACATATAACTACTGGAAAACTTCATCCAAGTTTTTCGATAGATTTGCCAAAAACTTACTCACTTCTTTCGGATCACTTAAAATGATGGAATGGTAAAATAATGGTAAAATTTTCAGATTTTATGCTTTATAGAAGGACAAAAACATCTTTTCCTTAAATTTGTAGAAAATATAAATATAATCTAGAAAGTATGAGGTAAAACTTTCGAAAATAAAATGTATAAAGATTAAGAGATAAATACAAAGAGAGCACATATAAAAAAAATTAGAAAAAATACATCGGATACACCATCTATTTTTTGTTATAAAATTAAAATATTCAAAATTATATTAAACCAAAAAATAATTAAATTAAAATTGTCTGCGTTTCACCACTGCCACCATTGTTGTGTTGTTATCGTGAATCAGAGGAATTAGATATTAGGGTTTACTCCACATTCCGATTTCAATTCAACAATGTGGAAAATATTATCCCGTCCACACGTGCGTTCATTCGCCACACGTGCATCACACTCCCACCACAACAACCACCGCGAAAACCACAATTTCCTCTCCCCTCACACCTTCGTCGGAAGCTGGCAAACTCCGAAGGACCCTAAGGAAGCCGAAGCTAAACTAGCTCAGCTTCGGAGAGAGTACGCGAAGCAAGTGAAAGAGGTTCGGAAGGAATACATGAAAGAAATAGAGGATATGAGGTTGGAGAAGCAACGGAAGGATGATGCTCGGAGAGAATCTCTTAGAGTCGCTAATGAAGAGAGGAAGAAACTTAAGGCTCAGGCTGCTGAACTTAGAGCTCAAGAACGGAATATTGCTCAACAACAGTTTCGTGAAACCCTAGTAAGTTTCTTTTTTTTTTTTCTTTCAATTTATTATTATTATTATTATTATGGAAATTGAATTCATATCTATGTTGCACCAATTTATCAAGCACTGACTTAGACACGGGATACTATACTTATACACTGACACATTGACACCGGTAAAAATTTGAGAAAATGAGTTAAATATAGGTAGTCACATATGTTAGACACCAATATACTTGACACGTCTTCGATTAGAATTGTATGTCAGGGCTGCAGAGGCGTTTGATCAGAAATGTTGGTACCGACACTTCAGATTGTAGCATACTATATAACTATATTAAACAATATTAAAACAAGTAAAATTAAGATTTTGTTAATCGTCTTTGTTTTGTAATACTTCCTTTCTTTTCATTTTGTTGTTGTTCCAATGTCTTCTCTTTTTGCAAGAGAATTGAATCCAAAGTTGTTTGATATGTTCAATGACATTTTCAATCAGAAATGTTGGTGCTATAGAGGCATTTGATTAGAAATGTAGGTACTGAGACTTTAGTTTGTAGATGAGTATGGTGTTTGAGGACACTGAAACATATGGCTAAGTTTGATCACTTTCATTTTTTCAAATCATTTGAGATATTGATGTGTTAGTGTCGTGTTTGGTGTTTGTGTGAGTGTTTTGTAGATCTATGTGTTTATTCCATGTTGTGGATGAATTTGAGAATTTTTTAAGGTGAATTGGAAATAAAGATGATGATGATGAGGAGCTTATTATAAGTTGGATTTAATTTGTATGCATTGTAGTGTTACTTTTATTCAATCATATATCATTATATAGATATTTATGGAGATTTTTTTAGAAATAGTCTAACAAAGTGACATTCTGGTGTAATATAATTGGATGCGTGTGAAAACAAGTTTTACATTGTCTGTGTATATAAATTGGTCTCTTATTGTTAGGCTATGTTTGAGAGTTTAAGAGGGGAGGACTTTGGGAAAAAGGAATGAGGAAATAGAAGGAAGCAAGAGTTTGGGGAGGACTTTATTTTTCTTCATAATACAAAATTCTCCAAATTTGAGGGAACTCAAAAAATGTATTGGAGGAAGATTTTGGAGGGCTTAGATAAATTCTTCAAATCTATTCAATGTTGTTATACTACTTTAAAAATTAAAAACATATTAATCATAGACATTATTTTATCATTTTCTAAAAAATCACTCTCAAATAAGGTGGAAGGTTTATCTCCTTTTTCCTCTCTTCCCCTCCCTCCAAAGCCCTCTCCTCCAAACTCCCAAACATATTTTTTGTTTATAAAACTGGAGGGAGTATTTTAATTATTTGAAAAATGGATTGTATGTTTATCTTTGATTGGTTGATGTGCACTGGTTTGTTTCCATTACTTGTTAGGTAGTTGTCCCTTGTTCTCTCGAGAGGTTTATGCTTATGATAAATGATTACTGGTAACTGGTGTTGGCTAACCACTGAGGAAACCTTTTCCTCCTTGTAACTGTTACGCGATAAACAAGCTTCAAATTAGAGCGTTTTACAAGTCTTGTCTAAATCCAAAGCATGTCATTTCTATTGTGCCTGTTTTACAGATGGGCTGGTCACTAGGGTTTATGGGCAGGCTATTTATGTATCATTAACCAAAAGTACCTGTCTAGTAGCTTCAGCTTGGATGACAGACAGCATGCATCTGAATCTCATTGGCATACACTTTTGTTTTGTTTGGTTTCATTGTGTAAGTAGCTGTTAAAAATATAAAAACTAAATGGCATTTGGGATCATCTAACTATGGTTGACTTTTTAGCAACACAAGCGAATGTGAATAGTTATAAGCTAGGAAAAAGTAAAATGAACCTGGATTAAGTTATGTCTCTTTTTATTTGTTCATATTTGAATTTGAAACTCAATTTCATGTTTTTTTTATTAGCTTGAACTAAACTTTAAATTTCATACCTCGAAGTCTATTCTTTATGAAAGATAATGTTCTGTTTTAATATTCATACCCTCTAACTAACCCCTAAATATATTTATTATGTCTTACTCTATGAAATGTGAAAACATTTTGAATCTACAATATGTGTCTTTGGTTTAATACTGATGGACCTTTTTGTTGAATCTACAATGTGTCTTTGGTTTAATATGTTAATTGATGGATTTTTCGTCCATACTGGAAATCTATTATTAGACCTGTTATGCAAGTGGAATTCATTCCTTGTTTCTTGTTTAGTTTTACCTTCAAGAGAAACATTGATCAAGTTACTGAGCACAATGTTTGTTTTGTGCTTTTCAATTACATAGTCATTCGTATAAATTTTTCTTATTGTTATTGATATATTGATGTTTTTCATGAATCAGTTAAAAGAAAGAGCAGAGAAACTTGAAAATTGGAGAATGAAAGTCAAAAAGCATGAAGAGAAGAAGGCTGGGAAGAAAGATTTATTGCATAAACAAAGTTCGATGTGGGTTGATGAAGCTGAGCTTGAGAAGGAAATAACCAATGTTGTAATTGCTACAACATTTCTGTGAGCTCCTTGCAGTTTCATATCTTATCTACTGGTTAGTAGAATCTAGTCCTATGTTCAAAGAAGTCTCAGAAATAATTCAGTATCATATACTCCTTTTTTAAGTGTCGGTTTTTTTAGAAATTTCTTTTACCTTTTATTTGTTGTTTTCAAAGTTTAAAGTTGTATTAACTATTATTTTGTCAAATTTATCTCTAACTATTTATTGTTGAGAGAGAAATAAATAGTTAAGGATACTATAGAAAAAAGATAAATAGTTTTATTAAACATAGTAAAATGTAATGGCTTTATTGGTATGTATGTATAAATAACATTAAAACGACAATTGAAAAAGAACGGTTCTACACCAGTTGCATGATAAAGTATCAACAAGTACATAAGTATACAATGCATGTACTTGTTGGTTGGTATTAGGAATTTTGAATGAAGTGCAAACCATGCTGCATGCTTTTAAGTGACTTGGTAGAACAAGCAAGTGGTGGATTTGATTTGATTTGGATTGAAAACATTGCAAAACTGTTTGTTTAGGTTTATTATGACGTTTTATTAATGCAAATGGGTTATTTGATTGATAGTCTCCTCAACATAACATTTAGAATCAGTTAACTTGGTAAACTCAGGCAATTGGTGAACAAGTAACTGAAAAATATGTTTAATATGCTTTTAATAAGCTCTCAATACTTGAGTTTGCTCTCTGATGATGAAGATAATAATTTGTTAAGGAGATTGCATTGAAATTGTGTTATCATTGTTATTTACAAACCAACTCCTGGAGAAATAAGCCTTTTTTTTTTTTTTTCGTCAACTCTTGGAGAAATAAGCCTGAAAAGATAAAAAAGACTTAAAGACCCAATTTGGTCTTTCACAATTTCAATGCAACTCAATTTAGTTTCTGACAAAATTTAATATTCAAATTAGTTCCTAACAATTTCATATGAGAGACGAATTAGTTCCTCCTCCAAATTTGGCTGGTGGAGTAATAGAGGGGACTAATTTTTCTGTTATATGAAATTGTCTGTGATTAATTTGGATATTAAATTTTGTAAAAGACTAAAGTGAGTCGCATTAAAGTTGTAGAGATTAAAAAAATAAAGATTGTATTGTTTTCTAAAGTTTAACTTCCTTTATATTTCTCTTTTCACACTGAGAGGCAAACAAGTTAAGCATGAAACACTAGAAGAAAAGGATAAAAGTTGTGATTCTGTTTTGTAGAATTTTATGTTAGTGAAAATAAAATTCATCACTATTTTATGTTAGTAAAAAATAACATGTTTTGTCTTATCTCTTTATAACTAACCAACTGCTTTTTTTTGGCCAATAACTAACCAACTGTTTTTTTTTGTCAATAACTAACCAACTGCTTAAGCTAACAAAATTGTAACTAATTCATCCTAGGAATTATATTCCACGTAATTACTGTGTGGATGCAGTAACTAATTTGGACTGTATGATCTGAAATAACAGCTGAGATCTCATAGAATGTGAAATTGTCGAGATCTACAGTGCATATTCAAATTTGTTGGATAGTAGATTGACTGCTGAAATTCATTACTGCATCAAACTAAGTGAATTTGCAACCACAACGATTCGCAATAATTAGATTATAGTTAGCAGAGTTATTGGCAACAATTGTATATATCGTCGAATATCAATATACATATACACGTGTTTGTGTTTGGTCTATCCACAATCTTGAATAAGTAGCAATATGGCGAGCAAATTGATTATTGCTGTGTTACAAGAAGGTGAAATGAATATTAAGAAAAATAGAAGAGAACTGAAGCTAAGTTAGAGAACTCCTTTTAACCTCTCTATATTTCTAAAAAACTAGTCTTGTTTGGAAGTACATATTTGGACCATAAAAAAACTGTACTTTTATTTGGAAGTATACACTCCGAAGGTAAAAAGATTGTGTTTCTTTAAGTTAACCATTATATGATGGATGTGAAACTATTCAGAATAATCTTAACAATACACTCTTTAATACATAATTTCTAATACAATCTTTTTTGTTGATTAAAATACGAGTTCCATCAAATTTATATGGAACTCACATGTTTTTGTGGAACGTATGTAAATTTTAATTAATCAAATGAAATATCAGACAAGAGAAAGCAAAAGAAATAGAGAAAGGATAGTTCGGCATGAGTTCTAAACAATGGGAGAATTATACGATTGTACGCAATGTGTAATCAGAGTCATTAAATTAAAATTAAAAGGCTTTGCTCAAATTAACTTAAACAACGTTACAAAACATTTACCAAATCCTAAGAGTTAAAAGTTGTTATTGCGTCACATAGTAACAATAGAGAATCTATTTTGGAAAAATAGGAATTACACATAAAAGTACTTTTGTTGTTTCCTGTTGAAGTCTACCAATAAAAATTCCTAACCAAGCATTTGAAATCTGATTTCATATAATCTTGGAATTTCTTATAAATAATTTATACCTTTTCACAATGTATGGTTTTACTATAGATATTAGTCTTAAACATACAGAGTGATACACTGTCAAACATGATTTTAATGTCAAACTTGATTTTGAAATAAAATATACAAAATGCTTGATTTTACATAAAAAATCGTGTTTATTAAGTATTTGCACAATTTTTAGTAAAAATACAATTGCACCATGCCAATTCAAACACACATTTAGTATTAGTAGACTATAGCAACCATTTTTTTAAATAGAATGACTAATATCACTTAAAACTCATCCACAATTGTGAAATCTTAAATTCAAATTTGACTTAAGATATTTAACCTAACAATATCAATTTTTATCGGACAACTAGCAACAATTTTACTAGTGCTGATTCTATACATTCATGTCGCTCTCTTAGTTAACTAAAGCATGATTTACTTGGGAAAGAAACAATATATAAACAAAATTTTCAACAGTCAGTGCTTTTAATTCCTTTACACAGATTACGAATTTGTATGTTTAAGCTTAGAAAAAATAATTCCAAGAATACATAAAAACAAATTGTTTTTTAGATTAACTGCTTTTCAAATTATAAAAATATTTTCTATAAATTAGAATTACACTTTTTAAAAGCTACTAAAAACCTTTATCAACATGATATAGAATTCATTTGTTTAATTTTAATTTTTGAAAAAGTAAAAATGATATAATTTTACTCCGTTAAAGTGTTTTTTTAGTGAAAAACTGATCATAATTATTTTCTCTGTTCTTTCACCCCAAAGTAAAATGCTAAGGCAATACCGCATACTGTTTATAAAACTGGAGAAGAATAAGTATGTTCATACCGCACACTTAAGTAGACGCTTCAATTCCCAGCTTCTAAAATCACCGGTTAAATTTCATGGGGACGCCAGAAAATCGAGGTAATGCGAGGTGAACGCATAACCAAACATACAATAAATAACCCTATGGCCTTCTTTCCCCAACGCAATTCTATTTTCTAGTCAATAATGTTTAAACAATTTACAGATCCTATAGTTCCCGAAGATAATAAAAAGTATAAATTATCACTTCTCCAAAGAGTTAAGATAAACAAGAACTAGCACAGAAAAATGCTAGACACAAGAAAGAGCAGAGTTAAATACGATGAACTGGAAGTTTAACTAGTCATCAAACTCATTTTGGTGATCCAATAGATAGTTGGCTGCCAAATCCTCGTTTTTATTGCATGCAAAGAACACCTCCAACACAAGATCTCGATCGAACCCCATATCTTCAAGCTGCAAAAATGTCCTGGTCAGTTATGTTTTTTTTTCAAAGAAAAGGGGCTAGGGGATCCCGTATTAGACACAACAGATACTGCTGCTATTTGTTCCATTCAAGACAGAATATTCGATGTAGTTTTCATTATATTATTGTGTAAGTAAGAGAACACAAACAGAGATAAAATACAAGCAGGACATAAATGAATAGGGTACAAACACACACTCTCTCTCCCCAAAATATAAAACAAAACCTACATGCACTAGAATGTCAAAAATATAAATGCTCTATTTCCTCCATCCCAAAATAATTGACCCTTTCAATTTCCAATGAACTTATTTTCAATTGCATCCTTTAATTAATACTACTTACTTCATTGCGAATGCAATATTTATCATCGTGCATTTATGACATTAATAATGCACCAATACCTAACAAGGATAATTTGGTAAAAATAGCATTATCTCTTTTATTTATATATTTTTCTTAATATGTGTAAAATAATCAAATGGCTCAATTATTTTGAGAAGGAGGGAATATTAAATAAGAAAACACTTCAAAGTTTCTCATTCACCTTTTCAACCCCAAAATTTCAGAATACCCTGATTTTATTTGCATAATAACTGCATAATGCTATATTATAAATTATAAATTATAAATGGTAAACATTAATTGAATAATTTAAAAGAAAGATTTTAAGTGTTGAACAACTCTGCATTTCATATTTCAAAAGGCTCAAAATTGTTTCAAATATGACTGAGAAAGGAGAAAACTCATGGCATCCTACCTAGTGTTAATGAAATTTTATTTTGACTTTGTCTTACATACTATAGTATAAAGTAGGTTAAGAATTAGTTTTTACGTTCAGAAAGAGAGAAAACAGTCATACTAAAAAATAAAGTCAGATTTTTGCTTTAACACGTGAGTACTTCTAGAGTTAGTTACTAACAAAGTAAATAGTAAAACGAGTGGCAGCTTGATGATTTCGTTTCTTATTTCTTATACCCTAAATAAATAAGTAAACAGTCAAACACAGAAAATAAAAGGTAACAAACATTAACACACATGAAGCATATGCAGGGCATAATACACAAGGGAAGCATGTATCCAATCATTTCATGGTTCAAGCATCAAGCACAAACCCTTCCTCACGCTTCAATTGGATGTGTTCTCTATGCTTTACTGTTTATAATAGGATGACATGCAATTTTCAAACATAAGAGAATTTCCATTAAACTCCAATAGCTATTAAGCAGTTCGACAACTGGGTAACAATACCAAGACTGATATGGGCAAGCCAATGCATATAATACCAACCAATAAGGAGATTACAATTAAAACAACTAAATGGACAATACAGTCAATAGCTCACCCGTTGAATGGCCTCATGCTCTTCTGGGGTGATAGTGATGGTCTGAGGCACCGCAGCACCCAACTGACTCTCTAGGTTTCTGATCATATAAATACAACAAATAGACTGAGCAAACAAATGTCTTAAAAAGCAAACATATTTTCAAGTCTTCCTCGTCCTCATATAGGATTGAGATCACTAGTCAAGTCTAGATCAATTTTACACAAATGAGTAATGATTGAATATGCAAATTACTTCCTTAAATTGTAAGAGTCGGTTAAATTAGTCTCTGAATTATGTGAATCGGCAAAAATATAAATTATAAAATATTAATCAAAACCATCCCTCCGTATGTTAAATATTTTGATGTGACACTGTAATTGAATATGTGGCTATCCACATCAATGTCATCTTCTAAGGGAGAAATTTGCCGATGGATTTTTTTCATCTCAGAGATATATTTGTGAGTAATTGTAATTGTGCATGAACTAATTATGGACATATTAGTCCATGAAAGTTTTAAATTTAATAGGAAAATTAATTCATGTTGTGATGTCATTGATATGAGATCAACTTGCAGAGGTCAAATATTCAATTAACATTTCACATCACAATCTTTAACGATAAAAGTTAAAATATGAACTATTTTGATTACTATTTTCCAGTTTCAAGAATGTATTTGTCAATTTGCAAAATTTAAGGATTAATTTGATTGATGCTGACAATTTGAAGGACCAATATGCCTATTCACTCAATGAGTAATCTTGTGTGGTATAATCCTGATAAAACCCAAATATTATGTCTTCACCGCATTGATGTATGGTTTATTTTTATTTATAATCAAGGTCAGGAGATAAACTGATGACCATATGTAGCAGCATATTGGTGTGTCTCATTAATTCTTTATCGTCTCAATTAATTCAGAAGTTTTTCTTCTAAACTCATCATCCATGTATAGTTTTGAATTACTATCTGTCCATGAGATTGGTATGAGCTATGTTGGAGCTCATTGAAAAATTCATACAATTTAAAATGAAAATTAAACAAACTTAAAATAGTCATCTTACTCTTCTCCTCCAGGCTCATTTATAAGGCGTAAGAAGTCAGCTTGATGCTCTTGGATGAGCTCCATTAGGTGTGGATTTTGTTTTCCTAGCTCCTGAAGCATAGGCTGCAATGAAAACAGAGATGATTTATGATGTCCTAGAAAACTATAGTAATGAGGTCTACAAGTACCAATAATACCTGCAAGATTTGAGGGTTTGCTTGCACCATTGTTCTCAAGGCTTGGAACTGAAACGTCAAAGAATAATAGGATGCATAAATAATTAAAATCGAAATGGCGCCTAGCTCCACTATAGAAACCACAATTAAACTACCTGTTGACTGTTTCGCAAGAATTCCAAGTCACCTGCGTTATCATTTGCTCCCAAATTGGGAATACCCTGATTCAAAAAATAGTCATTATGATTTTACCAACATTATTGTTTAAGTTTTACTGCAAGGGAGGTAGGGACAGTACACACCTCGGGGAACAAGTTGAGTGGGTTGGTGTTGGGCCCCCCAGTAGGCACTGCTGGCTGTGGAGCCTGGACTGAAGGGTTTTCTGCCTGCCCAACATTGGTGGATGCAGCAACTGCTGGAGCATCAGCTTGTTCGGGGATGCCCTATCAGTTTAATTTTGCATTGATGTTAGAAAAAAAGATGACGACTCTGTAAACAAAATACATCATTGATACACAATAGCATTTTTTCCTTTTATATCTTTATGATTTAATACAAACTATAACCACTGAAGTACTAAAAATACACAAATTATATTTAGGTCATCCAGTGACAAAATTCGACAACTATATGCTCAAATAAGTTATTTCAACATAGTTTACCATGCAAAAATCATACAACGGTTATAAAAATAAATCACCGCCTCCAAGTAGTTTTGTTTGTATAGAATGACAGCCATGGTAAATGGCTCCATTCCCATAACAGAAGGGCCACATGCTTAACACTCAAATATTAAACAAGTATCTACTTCCACTGTTATTCATTTAATTATCTTCACACCAATGTTATCAAATGGCGGAAAGCAGTGGCAGGATTTCAACACTCCGACATGGCCATTTTACACGTGATGGCGGCTATGGCGGTTTATTATACGGCGGCCAAAAATAGCGAATTTTGGCTTCTCCACCATGGACCGCTATCCACCATCGACAACACTACTTCACACTCTTCTATTCCCAAATATTTTCTTTTAAGATGGTAGAAGCATGCAAGTCAATCATTAAAACTGTACTGGCACAAGATGACAATTTACTAGAAGCATAAGTTTTGGAGGCAGAGTTCTTTGTGCTAGTAAGTGAAACAATATATAAAATGAAGTTCGTAGACTTGGAGTCTCTAACAAGCTACCAAATTACGAGAAAAAACACCCACATCACATGGGAAAGCCAGATTCTGTGGGTAAAGAGACTTACAGAATAGAGATATTCAACAGCTCTTTCCGGATTGTTATATGCAGCACGAAGAGCACGGATCACAGTATCCCGGTCCCAACTTCCTCCCCCCATTTCTAGAATCTGTTGAATAGTTGATTCTAAATTACTTCCAGCAATGAGATTAGATTCTGCTTGGCCATATGTGCCAGACACCACACTGCAATAAACAGTATAAAGAAAAATTTCATTTGAGTTCACAAAATGATACTATGTACAAAATTGCATCTGCATTTCAGGGTAAAAGTAATAGATGGGCTAAAATAAGATAATAGGCAGTGATAAAAATAAGACACCATCTACAAAAGAAGGGAGCCAGAGCTGGTGCAGCTTCAAGGTTGCAACAAATTATCAACAACATTTAAGTACTACCAAAAATTTAAAAACCATTATGGAGAAAATGCCAGATACTTACGAAGTGGGAGGAGTTATAACAGGACTTGGCTCAGCATTGGATTCTCCCCTGAAAGCAAAGTGAGAGAAATAAAAGAATTTTACATGAAAACTAAACAAGAGCATTCACATACTGAAACTACAAATCCAAAAATACTAATATGAACTCACTGTCCGGCAGTCGAAGCAGGTGGTTGAGATGTTGATGAAGGGGGAGGCAATGAACTTGCAGGTTGGGCTGCCTAGAT
Organism: Cicer cuneatum; assembly: GCA_037974295.1. Classification (NCBI taxonomy): domain Eukaryota; kingdom Viridiplantae; phylum Streptophyta; class Magnoliopsida; order Fabales; family Fabaceae; genus Cicer; species Cicer cuneatum. The sequence continues at coordinate 59,177,731 of JBBPBO010001986.1, read as the reverse complement.
ATATAAATAACAAGCAAAAAGAAACAATAATATAAGAACAATGAGATTTCAAAGTGGTCAAAAGGGGAACTGACGATAGGACAAGACAAAATGACAACAGAAGAAGGTAAACATGTGAGTGCTGAGAGTACTTGATAAAACAATAATACATTAAATCATTAACCTAATCATTGCATTATCCATCCAACTGCAAAGACAGTAAAGACATCAAGATCTAAGTTTGTTAAAGAACTTAATCAAGGAATTAAATAAGTTTTGACAATTCAACTTAAATGTAAGAAAGTCCAAAAAAAGAATATGAAGAGTTAAAACCAAGAAAAATTGTAAATGCACAGATTATGTACTTACTGGGTTTGAGGGTGCAGATGAAGCAGCTGAGCCTCCACTTGATGATACCTTATTCTGCAATGGCACATCATAACAAAAGTTTAGCAGTAAGCCAATAGACACAATTTTACAAATTAGCTATCTCTCAACACAGCTATCATTTTTCTGGCTCTCCTTCTGAAGGAATAGAATCAATGTTTTATCTTTTCAACATATCCATTCCACCTCACATATGGTACAATACTACAATTCCAATAGAATGGTAATAACTGACAACTGTCACATTACCAGTCTCCAATTTCTTGGAGCCACAAAACAATGAGTGAAGGTTGAAAGTGAAGCATAGCTCCTTTTGTCTTCATCCCCCCCCAACACCACACGTGCACACATCAAAAACTCATAAAAAATGTGTGCAAAATGAAATAGAATTTACAAAATTTAAAAATAAAATGAAAATTATTTAATGCAAAACAAAACTGTGCAAGCAGCAAGCTAATTACTATCCAGTTGCATGTCCAATACAAAATAAATGTTGTCAAATAGTGGCTATAGCATAGCGGAATTTAAACAAATTTACTACTGTTCCACAATATGCTACTTAATACAAAGTATTGTCAAATAGCGGCTATAGTGTCACTATAGTATTGTACCATAACGGAATTTGAATAAACTGCTATTTTCCTCTATTTACAACAATACAAAATTGAATTAGGGTTAGGGTGTGTGTATGTGTGTAATCGAGTATCGTGTTTTCTAGCTTCCTGAATTCAATTAATTCATAAATACTTAAAATAATCCATGAATAATAATCGAACCACTAAAATAGCATCATCATCATTGTCACCTTGCTCAACATGATCACAACAAAACTATTCTCAGCAACTTGATTTTCTTCCAAGGTTGTGTCATCCTTCAGTACTTTCCCTTGGTGAATTAGCATTTGTTGTGCAGCAGGGTAAACATCAACACCTTGCACCGCCTCTATATTTTTCTTCACATCACCAACCTAATATTAAACATAGAAAAATAAAACTTAATTTCTCAATTCAAATATTCAATTGCATTCTACACAAACGTAAACATTCAACAAACTCTTCAAACAGAGAATAAAACTACAAAAAAATAATCGAATTAAAAAAATTGAAAACCTAAAAAATTGAATTAATTAAGAGTGTTATAGCATTATTATTATTATTATTTACCGTATCTTGAAGGTTCACTTGGATCTCAAAGTGAGTCCCCTTGAGAGTCTTGACGTTAATCTTCATATTATCGTTTTGATTTTCGGATCAATAATCGCCACCGCACACGGCGGAGGAATGGGTTTTTGCTTCTTTTTGGGGGAAATCACACACACGAAAGAAGTCAGCAAAAGTTTGGAATCGAAAGCTCTAAACTTCGTTTTCGGTTATATATATGCCTAGGAAAGTTATCGAGTGCGAACACGACCACGGTAAGAGTGAGTGTATCAATATGTTATGACACGTGGCGGATTGTAATTGTAAGATATGTGCTGTTGAGTGGTGATTGGATAGAATAAAAGTTTGCTTTTTTGTTTAATGATGATACGCAAGGGATTTTTGGGATTCAACGTGGTAGATATTAGATTTCTTTGCTTTTAACTCAGCTTTTTAAAATTGATATTTTTTTTTTTATAAAAATATTTCAGGTTTATTGACTGCTTACAGAATGTTGATATTTGTCTATTCAATAGTATTAGTGGAGATTGTAATATGTTATTTTTTAATATTAAATTAAACTATTTTGAATTTTAAAATAAATTTAATTTTAGTCATGATTAAATCGTGAATAATTTAGATTAAAACCAAAAATCACGCGCGACACTTATTATTTATGTACGATTTTATAGTCAATATTTAATGTTTTCGTTCAGGGTGTCTTGAACATTTTGAAGACTATGTATAAATTTTAAAAATTGAACTATAATAAAAAAAGTGCAATATGAATAATTTAAATAAATAAATAAATTTTAGTCCTCATTTAAAATTTTATTTTAGTTCCTTTAAAAAAATTTCAACTTTTTAGTTTATGAACATTTATTTATTTATTTTTAGTCTCTATTTTAAAAAGTTTTTTGTAAAAAAATTGATATTTTCAGTCTTAAAAAAATTCCTATAAAATAAAAATTAGAGACTAAACTTAAAAGGTTGTAATTTTATAAAAATTAAAAATATATTTAACCAAAAAAAATCACTCTCATTTTTTTGTTATATTATAAAAAGTAAAAAAATTTAGGTAATTATGCACAATCCAATAGCGTGCTCTCATCCTCTTATGTTAAAATTCATTTCACTTGATACATCCATATATATATATATATATATATTATCAAATGTGAGTAATTATGTCCCCTCAAAAGAATTTTTTATTAAAAGTAAATAACAAATTTGCCTTTTGTCTATAATAATGGTGAGTAAGTGGTTTTTTTTCTTCTTTAGGGTTCCTTTTTTAGAATGTCTAAAATCTAAGTTCAAACTTTCTAGTGGATAAAAAAAATGTCTAATTTACTTTGGAGTAGGAAAAAATATTATACTATAACATAATAAAATAGTTCATTTCATTTTTTTATAAGAAACAATTGAATAACAAAAATTATAACTCGATAGAATAACTTTTTATTTCAAATGAGTTTGTTAAGTATATATACTTAGTAAAAATAAAATTTATGTATCTCTAAAAATTTGAAGTTTTGTTCAATTGCATCTCTCAAACACCTTTAAGATCCCCTCTAACAATTAATTACAATCATCAAATTATTGACTTTTACTATAGCTATTTATAAGGTTATGTATATGATTGGTTTATGATGAGTTGATAATACAAAATACATTTTACACTAACCAGATATGAAAATTAAACTTTTTTAAAATTTATTAAATTATTGTTTTTATGAAAAAAATTTAGATTGGAAGACACATTTCATAATAAAATATTAAGGAGACACATCTTCATGCAAGATTGGAAATAACCACCAACTTTATAAAAGATTTCAAGTATAACTTATGTATAGCCTACAAATTAGGGTATTCTAGACTTCAATCCAATCACAACAATTTATTAAAATTTTAATTATTAACAATTTTTTCTTAAAATACTACTTTTTTGAGGGAAAAAAGTTTGCCATTGAGAAAGCATCGAGGCTCACGTTGTTTTTACAAAACTATTTATATATTACTCCAACAAAATTCTTAGGTCTTTGTATAATTTGAATTTACCAAACTTTTGTAATTTATGTTGACAAAATACTACCTTTCTTTATGGCCTTAAAAAAATACTATCTCCTTCTTTAAATATAAAACTTGTGGACTAATAACAGTAATTAAAAAATATTAATACATTCATTAATAATTTATATTATTTTTTAACTTTACTATTTAAAAAAGATAATTAATTTTGAGTTAGGATCCATCGACACCATATTTCAAACTTATCATAAGCACACTTTTAATAACTATTTGTAGAAGACAAATTAAATCAATTCAAGTTTTAAATTAAAAATTCTCGTTAAGTAAATCAAGCCAATAAAAATAAATAGAATTTTCAATGTATAATACACTATTTAAAACATATACCAACAAATATGTGTGTATTATTTGAAGTTTTATATACATGATCATCAATATAAGATAAAATAATTCAATGGTTGAATTAATTTGATTTGTCTTATATAAAGAGTTGTTGAAGGTATAAATGTTAAGTTTGATATATGGTGTCAACACATCCTTACTTTTAATTTATATTTATTATTTTGTCAAAAAAAATCTAATTATTTATTGCTAATTACAAAGCAAGATATACAATAATTAAAGGTATTTTAAGAAAAATAATAATCAATATAAATAAAATTTTAAAAGAAAAATACTATTAAAAAAGGCATGAATTTTTTGTTTATTTAGGGAAAAAAAATTCTTAATAAAATACAATATTTTTAGGGAGAGTGGAAATATTGATAGTAGACATTCTCTGGTTGACTTGACATGATGCTTCCAAATTCAGTTATCGACATCGTAAAAAAATGTTTGGCCAACAGTAAATACACATTGAAAGTAGTTAGTCATTAATGTTTTTTACTAAAAGATGTTTATAGTATTTCATTCATGATAATGTGTTGAATACATATGGAATATCAATAATAATTGGAAAATCAGCTACATATATGGTGATTCGTGCTGGTGTGTCAACATGAGAGTTTCTATAATAAAAGAAAAAAGACGTCTACAATCTCTAATAATATCATCAAACTCTGGGGATGTCAAAATTAGGTTGGAGCACTGTCTGAAGAAGTGAAACTCATACCTGTTTCCATACCTTGAGCAATTAGGTATCCCGGTTACAAACTTGCCAACGAGTTTCAGTAGTATGGTCCTAGAGTTTGTTGTTGAGTTGCTTCTAAATGCTCCAAATATTGTTGTGCCCAATGGTTGCTTAACACTAAAAAGACCAATACCTTGACAAATATTTGAATGGTTAGTGCATGTGAGTAAAACATTGATGTATTCTTCTACTTCAGCTTCACACAAAATTTAGTTAGAGGGACCATCTACTCCTCGGTCCTTAAGACTAATTTTGGTAGGTAAACAACCATGAAAAGTTCTCCACAATAAATTATTGACTTTAGTTGGAACACGAAATCGCCAAGCGAATTGCTATCTTTAAGAAGCTCTGATGCTAGTTGTATCAATTAACTCATTAACATGGACGATAAACTCTTTTAGTCGAATATGTTCCATTTTTCTCCAAATGGAAAACTTGTTTATCTTCCAAAACAAAAGTGAATACAAGCATGTTCAATATAGAACTAACTATAGCTTGGTAATAGAGGCTATAAAGGAGATGATCATTCCAAGTCTTATGCCATGTGATAACAGGTGAGTCTTTCATATGTTGGAAATGGAAATTTAAGTGAGTAGACACAACAGTTGAAGTGCCAACATGAATCCAATGATCATCCAACAAAGAATTTTGCAAAGATGTACCAATGCATCAACAAATATTGGCTTAGCCAAGAAATTCAGCGCTCCAAATACTCTTCTAAACATAACTTGAGTTGTGACCAACACTTGATCCAAGAAAATCACCCCGAGGATAATATCTAGCTTTGTATAAGTTTGTAGAATATCTTTCATAGAAAAAGCTTCATTCTCAATTCCCTAGAAACAATCAATTGCATAAAGAATGTGAGTAATAATCAGAGCATTTCTACAATATTTGGTGCCATGTATTTTTCCTCTTAGTTCGGCTGCCGAATAAGAGTTGAGAAACCTTCAACACAAATAATGAATTGATAAGTAGAGATGTAGTTTCTTCGTCTAAGTCCTCTACCATGAATAATACGGCCAACCATATAATTGTTGATTGTCCCAAAATAGTCCATTGTCTCAATTAGGGATGTACAGATGTGCGACACCGACCCAAAACCGTTCGATCCGTGTAGCTCGCATGCAAACAGTTGGATTGAATCGGGTTGTTGGATCTCGCAAGTGAAGTTCAATGGGTGTACACAGTCTATCGTGGTTGGGCTCGGATGAAGAAATTAGATCCATCGACAACTAATACCGACCGCCCAATACATATGAGGTATTATGTGACACTGGAGTCTTGAAGTAGCTAGAATATCACTAGAAGAGGGGGTTGAATAGAGATATTTGTTGTTTTAAAATTTCTTGAGTTTTAAAGCTTTATCCTCTTCCGGAGGATGAAAATCAGAGGTTGGAAATTTAAAACTATGAGTATGAACTGATTACTAAAAGAGAGAGAGGATAGAGAATGACACTCACAACTTTATACAGGTTCACCCAATAAGGGCTACGTCCAGTCCTCACACACTTGTGAGATTTCACTAAGAATCAAAACGATCAACCTCTCACAGAGGTTAGTTACAATTTGTGTGTTCTAGAGCCTCACCAAGCTTACAATCTATTATCACAAATTTCAACTATTTCTAAGTGTAACTCACTTGGAAATTACAATATTGTTTGATGATGTTTATGATATTTCTCTTTACTAACACTTTCTAAAAAGATATTTCAAAGATCTAGTGTAAAATTATAGAAATTATAGAGAGAGGATGAGAATGCTCTTGATAGCTCTTAGACTTTCTCTTTTTATGCTTTTTAGTTGTGTGTCAAATGAAGAAGAGCACCCTTCCTTTTATAGAGTTGTAAGATGGTCTATCCATGTGTTTAGATGTTTCATGATCGTTGGGCACTTTAATAAAAAATCCAAGGCCAGTAATCTTAATTATAGAAATGCCATCCAGCTATCTTTTGTCTTGTTTGAGCGTAGGAGGATGGGAATTTAGTCTATCCTCGTATAGGAGGTTCAAACCTCCTTGATGTTTGGGCCTTAGCTGTCCTTTTGCTTTTTCGTTCTCCAATACATGTCAGATTCTATTTTGGTCTTGTTTAGTACAACCTTTATGTACTTTAAAAAGGTAAAACCATTTTCATCATATGAGGATGAAGAGGGCTGGGGTTCCATCCTCTTGCAGTTCATCCTTCTTTGTTTATCCTCTGCCTTTGTCCTATTCAGTTGACTTTATTTTTCTTTCAAACTCTAACACTGATTTAACTTCTTCTTTGATAAAAAATCATTGTTATAGTGATTTTGAAGATTTTACAGTTTTGTTGGTTCATCCTCTTCGAGGGTTCATCCTCTAGTTTGAAAAAACTTGTTGGATTGACTCAACTTTTGTTTCTTTTGAAGTGCAACCTATTTTATAATATTAATTCACTCAAGAATCATAATCAAATAATTTTGTTATCATTAAAACCATTTGAAAGAGATTTTGTCTCAACAATCTCCCCCTTTTTGATGATGACAAAATTCTTTAGATTATGATGGAAATTAATAATTACGTATTTAAGCTCCCCCTTAATTATACAAGTATTGAATTAAAAAAATTCTTTCAAGCATTCTTGTATAAAAGTTTTTGAGATATGCAAAATTTAAATGAGCTAACTTTCATTAAACTGAATAATAATCAGATGACATATTTCAAAAAGACATTAACAAACAAGGTTCAATAGATAAACAAGCAATATTTTTAAGGACAAACAAAAGGATTACAATTGAAATCTTCATAATCTTGCTCCCCCTGAATTTGGGCAGCAACAAAAAGAGAAGTGAAAGATGCTGGAGCATGGTCATTTGGACGGTGAGGAGTCATCTGAGGAGGATGACGTGGAAGGACGCAGATCAGCAGTTGGAGGAAGCTGGGCTTGCAGTACAGGAGGATGGTCTCCCGGTGCAATGGTGGGAACGAGATGCTTGGTGACCCATTCAAGGATAAGGCCAAACTGAGCCATCTGGTGTTGAAAATTGGTGAAACTTACAAACAACTTCTTCAACAGCCTGATTTCCCTTTGGCTTTGACGTTCTTCCGTCCTCTTGCTAGAGCGATTGTCTTTGGGAACATCGTTGACACTCCCAGTTTTATTTTGCGAGCTGCCAACTTTGTATGGAGACACATGCTCACTGGTCTTGGGCAAGAAGGAATTAATTGAGCTAAAATGACGAGTAACCTCAGGATGAGGTCGAGAGGACTCACCCAGAGTAGGAGTAGTTTGAAGTGGAGCAACAGTAGTGGAAGGAAGGACAAAAGGAGTACCAACGTTCAGACTTTCATGAGGCGGCTTTGATGGACTTGGTGTAGGATATGAGGGTATTTTGAAGGTTTCTGCTAAGTTCAGAGAGGTGTCAGCAGGCTCATCTCCAGTAGGGTTTCTTAGAGAGAATGTATGGTGGCGTAAATTTAGATCATAGTAGAGCTCTTCACCATCCTCTATAATTTGAGGAAGAGCTTCCTCTAGGGGCTCGTTGGCAGTATAAACATCATCAAGATTAGATGGAATGATGGATATTGGTGAGATTTTAGTGGGACATGTAACATCAAACTTACAAGGAGGAGATGGAGTTTGATCAGTGCTGATAAAAGGTTCCTGATTGGTAGGAGTGGTGGTATCCTCTGTAGGAGGTTGGATGGTTTTTTTTGGAGATGGTTGAGGAGTGTGAGAAGTTTTTCTTTGTTTTTCCTTTTTCTGATGGTGGTGCAGTTGATGGTTTTTTAGATGGTACGGAAGTGGTGGTGGTGGTGGATTTGGTGGAGTGAGGCATATCGAGAGGCTGAAGCTTCATCTGCTTCACATTTCTCATGGAGAATGTGCTATTGAAGTAGACTGAGGGCTTGTCCTCAAGGGGTAGTTTAAAGAATTTAAATTTTTTTGTAAGGATCATTCTATAAGGGGCAGAAAGACCCATAACAGCAGCATTTAGCATGAAGTTAAAAATGATGTAACCCAAGTGTAAAGGAGTGCCAGTGGTTAGGTGGTGGATGAGCAGAAGGCCAAGTTCAGTGACCTTTTCGAAACTCCCAGCTCTTGGTACAACAGAGTGTACACAAATGTTATGGAGGATACTTTTGGAAGCAAGTAGGGTTTTACACTTAAAGTTTTGATGTTAACAAAAATTTTTTATGAGAATAATATATTTGACTTCGAAGAAGTATACCACCAGAAGATGTCACCAGAGGATGTCACCCGAGGATACCTCTAGAGGATGCCACAAGAGGATGTTACCAGAGGATACCACTAGAGGATGCCACCAGAGGATGTCACCAGAAGATATCACCAAAGGATGTCACCAGAGGATGCCACCAGAGGATGTCACTAGAGGATGCCACCAGACGATGTCACTAGAGGATGCCACTAGAGGCTGTCACCAGAGGATGCCACCAAAGGATGCCACCATAGGATGTCACTAGAGGATATCACCAGAGGATGTCACCAGAGAATGTCACTAGAGGATGTCACTAGACTTTTGCTCTAGTGGCCAGGTTAGAAGCTATTATATCCTACTCTCTTTTGCTGCAAATAATAACATTACATTATATCAAATGGATGTTAAAAGTGCTTTTCTAAATGGTTATATAAGTGAAGAAGTCTATGTTAAACAACCCCTAGGTTTTAAAAGTTCTGAATTTCTAAATCATGTTTTTAAACTTAAAAAAATCTTTGTATGGTCTAAAACAAGCACCTAGGGCATGGTATGATAGACTTAGTAACTTCTTGCTTAAAAATAACTTTGAAAAAGGACAAGTAGACAATACACTTTTTAGAAAATCAATAGAAGATGACATTCTTATTATTCAAGTCTATGTTGATGATATTATTTTTGGATCTACTAATGGGACTCTTTGCCAAGAATTTTCTAAATTAATGCAACATGAATTTCAAATGAGTATGATGGGAGATCTTAAGTTCTTCTTAGGAATACAAATTCAGCAAAGTCAAAAAGGTATATACATTCATCAAACCAAATATACAAAAGAGCTTCTCAAGAAGTTTAAGATGAGTGACTGCAAACCTATGGCTACCCCAATGCACCCTACTTGCTCACTTGAAAAAGATGATTCAGGCCAAAAAAAGTTGATCAAAAAACCTATAGAGGAATGATAGGATCTCTACTTTACCTTACTGCTTTTAGACTTGACATCATATTTAGTGTATGTGTATGTGCAAGATTTCAATCTGACCCTAGGGAATCACATTTAACTGCTGTAAATAGAATCCTTAAATACCTAAAAGACACTACCAACATTACCTTGTTCTACAAGAAATCTCCTAAGTACAAACTTAGTGGATACTGTGATTCTGGTTATGCTGAAGATAAACTTGAGAGAAAGAGCACCAGTGGAAATTGCACCTTTTTTGGTGACAACTTAATATCCTAGTCAAGTAAGAGACAAAACACAATTGCAATGTCAACAGCAGAGGCTGAGTACATTTCTGCAGTTGGATGCAATTCTCAACTTATTTGGATGAAACATCAGCAGGAAGACTACAAAATCTTGGAAACCAACATTCCCATCTATTGTGACAACATTTTTGCCATCAAACTAACCAAAAACCCTATACTTCATTCCAAAGCTAAACACATAAAGATCAAACATCACTTCATTAGAGACTTTGTTCAAAAAGGGGCACTCAACATTCAGTTTGTAGACACTGATCACCAATGGACTGACATATTCACCACACCACTACCTGAAGATAGGTTTGACTTCATCAAGAAAAACCTAAACCTTACATTTTGTTGGAACCAAGTTGGTTCTAAGTACTTAGGATTTTGATGGTTACAAAAGCACTCAATGTAATCTTATTTTGTACCTTGAATTATTAAATTAAATACAATCAGAATATGAAGAAATCAGAAGTAGAAGATCAAAGGAAAATGAATTCTGGAATTTCCAGAAGATGTTCCAGGATGTCAAAACATCACCAGAAGATATGTTTGCTGGCCCAGAACCGAAGGAAGAAAAATCAGAAGGAAACATGGATTATACCAGAGGAAAGCCTGCTAGAGGGAGAGTTTATTCAGACCAAGAGGAATCAAATATCAAATTTATTCCAGAAGTTATTGTGACCAGAAGATGGTGTGGAAGTGAAATATTAAACTGCCAGACTTTTTCCAAACTCAACCAGAAGCTATGTTTAAGGGTCTAGAACAAGAGAATCAATCTAGATATGACCCAGAAAATAAGAGAGCATGATTCAGGGCATGAAACTAAGTCAAGACAAGAAGAAATGATTTCCAGAATGATCCAGACCTGATCTAAAATCAAAGGTAAAATGCCCAGACTGAAATATTTATTGTCCAGATTTAATTTCAATTTAATCCAGACCAAAGTCCAGAATTAGTCCAGATCAGAGGGAAGATTTCTAGATCAGTGGTTCAGAATTAATTATTTGGTCCAGTGATGGTCCAGATCAAAAAATCAGACCATGGCCCAGTGTTGGCCGAAATCAGAGGGACAAAATGTATAGTCCAGCAAAGGCCGAATTTAGATGATTATAGCATATCAGGTGCGCATCCAAGATGGCCGAAATCAGAAGATTAGAGGGTCAGGAAGTGTGGTCCAGGGAAGGCCGAAATAAGAGGATCACAACATAACAATGAGTATGGTCCAGATGTGGACTAGCGCATGAAGATCCAATGGTCCAGATTTAATCAGGAAATTTATACGGTGGAGAAATTAATTTATTTTGATCAAAGGATTAAAAAGATTTATTACAAAAATAAAGTGAGGTGTTGTGGAATTCAGGAGCTGTGGCGGGAAGAAACCAACAGATTTAATTGACCAGTTATTTTCAAAGGAAATATGAAGATATGTTTTTTATTTATATGAAGCCCAATTGGTTAAGTTATTTTTACAGAGAATGCAGCAAGATTCAGCTCGAATTTAAGCATTGGAAGAGGCCCAAATCTGCATCTATAAAAGGAGGCTCAAGGCAGAATACTCAAGCATTGAAAATCACAAAAGAGTCATACACTTCCAAAGCAAACACTCTCAAATTTTCATAGAAGTCAATTGTGAGTTCCAGCTTTCAAGAAGCAAGTACTGGTGTTATTTTCCTTCCACTGTGTGAAATCTAAGTTGTTGAAGTAGAGTCTACAAGCTGAGGGAGTCAGTAGGGGTAGCAGGTTACTTGGCAATTAGATTCATAGTGTTGTGTGTTAAATCTAAGTTGTTGAAGTAGAGTCTACAATCTGAGGGAGTCAGAAGGGGTAGCAGGTTACTTGGCAATTAGATTTATAGTGTTGTGATTTCTTCTACAATCTGGGATTGTCAGATTGGCTGAAGACAGGAGCTGCATTCCTCAAAGAAGTCTAGGATTGTTAGACTGTTTGATAAGACTGACTTGGAGGGTCAGTAGCAAGGTTGTAATTCAAGGTTTGAATTAGTGAAATCCTTCAAGGTGAAGGGACTGAACGTAGCCTCGTTAACGGTGAACCACTATAAAAACTGTGAGTTTTATTTTTAATTTTATCTGCTGCTAACTATGTTTTTAATTATACATCAAGTTTTGTTTTAAAAGTACAAAAACAGGAAAAGTATTCAAGTTAAGTCAAACACAATTCAACCTCCCTTCTCGTGTTTGCACCTTCACATTCATCTCTGACTGATAGTGTAATCACGCCAAAATAGTTTAGTTTTAAATTAATTTTTATATTTTCTTGTAATATGTTATATTCATGTTATGAAAAAAAAGGAAGATACAAAAAAAAAATTGAAAGGGGGAACAAGATTACTTTCATGCCTTTTTGTCTGATGACAAAAGGGGGAGAAGATATTTGATAAAGAGAAGATATATGAGGGCTTAGACATAGGGGGAGAAATATATTTGAGAAAGATATAAAGTGGGGAGAAACTGATGCTTAGGCTTAGGGGGAGTCAAAGAAATAGAAAGAAAATTGGTTTAAAAAATACAAGTTTTGTCATCATCAAAAAGGGGGAGATTGTTGGAACCAAGTTGGTTTTACACTTAAAGTTTTGATTTTAACAAAAGTATTTTATGAGAATAATATATTTGACTTCGAAGAAGTATACCACCAGAGGATACCTCCAGAAGATGTCACATGAGGTTGTCACCCGAGGATACCTCTAGAGGATGCCACCAGAGGATGTCACCCAAGGATACCACCAGAAGATGTCACTAGAGGATGTCACCAGAGGATACCTTTAGAGGATGCCACCAGAGGATGTCACCAGAAGATGTCACCAGCGGATGCCACCAGAGGATATCACCATAGGATGTCACCAGAGGATGCGACCATAGGATGTCACCAGAGGATGCCACCATAGGATGTCACTAGAGGATACCTCCAGAGGATATCACCAGAGAATAGCACTAGAGGATATCACTAGAGGCAAAAATCAGAGGATATCATCAGAGGCAAAAATCAGAGGATGTCATTAGAGGCAAAAATCAGAGGATATCATCAGAGGCAAAAATCAGAGGATATCATCAAGGACAAAAATCAGAGGATACCTTCAGAGGCAGGAATCACAGGACATCATCAGAGGATACCATCCGAGGCAAACATCATAGTATGAAAGAATACATGGACAAGATTCGTAGAAGATTTGATTCCAATTCAAAGAAGACTTGATTGAAATTTGAAGAAGTTGTGATCAAGATTTGAAGAAGATTTAATTTAAATCAGAATAAAATTTGGTTCAAAATTAAAAAGGAACATAATCAAGTTGAAGAATTTACAAAAGAAATATGAGCAAAATACAATTCGAAATTAAATTTGGACCAAGTAGAAAGCCCAAATATCAACTATAAATAGATACTCTAGGCTGAAGAAGAAATCATCGAAAAACAGAAGAGAGTAGAAGAACTCAAGCTTAAAATCCAAATTCATCTTAGAGTTCAAAGAGAGAAACACTTGTGCGAAAGAGAAATATTTTCTAAGTGTTATTTTCTTAAAGTGTGAGAGTCATTGTTATAATCAGCTTTCCAGAGGCAACTACTCAAGTTCCAAACCTTTGTATCCAACCCAATAGTGGTGTAAGTTTCATCTTCAATCTGGGGTTGTCAGATTGTTAGGAGAAGACTTGGCTTGTAGGGTCAATATGGTGTAAGTTCCTTCTTCAATCTGGGGTTGTCAAATTTGTAGGAGAAGACTTGGCTTGTAGGGTCAAGGTGTTGTTGTTCCTCAAAAGTCTGGGGCTGTCATGCTGTTTGGGAAGACTAGCTTGGAGGGTCAGGTGTTGTGTAATTCTAAGTGTTTGAATTAGTGGATTAAAGCCTTCTGAATGAAGGGACTGGATGCTCGGTCTAAAGGCTGAGCACTTTATAGTGTTTGAGAAAAGATCCAAGGGTTCAATATGTCTGGATTCAGTGAAGAAGCTGCTGAAGGAAACATTAACAGACCACCTTTGTGTGATGGAGAACGTTTTGAGTATTGGAAAGACAAGCTGAGAAGTTTCTTTATTTCACAAGATCCTGAACTTTGGGACTTGGTGGAAGATGGTTATGTTGCTCCAGATGATACTGATGGTATTGAAATTCCAAGAAAGGATATGAATGCTGATCAGAAGAAGATGTACAAGATGCATCATAAATCTAGAACAGTCATGATAAATGCAATCACCTTCAAGGAATTTGACAAGTGAACCAACAAAACGACAGCAAAGAGTATTTATGATAGTCTGACTTTGACCTATGAAGGAAGCAAGCAAGTTCAAGAAGCAAAGGCTAACATCCTAGTAAAAAAGTATGAGTTGTTCAATATGGAAGAAGATGAAGACATTGAAACAATGTTTTCCATATTCCAGACTCTGGTCTCAGGATTAAAGGTACTTGAGAAGAGTTATACTTTTGTTGATCATGTGGAGAAAATCCTTAGGAGCCTGCCAACCAAGTGAAACCAAAGATCAGTGTCATTCAGGAAGCAAAGGATCTGAATACTCTAAAGCTGGAAGAATTAATCAGCTCCCTCAGATCACATGAAATTGAGCTTGATGAAGATGATCCCAAGAAGAGGAACAAAACCCTAGCCTTGAAATCCAAGTAGAAGAAGGTTTTAAAAGCAATATCAGAATCAGAAAATAGTGATTTAGATTATCAGAAATCTGAACCCAGAGAAAGATGAGATTGCTTTCATAACCAGAAAGGTTCTAAAGATGTGACACAACAGAAAGAAGAAATTTCCCCAAAGGTATTCCAAGCATTCCAACAGAGGAAAGGGTGAATATGATAAGAAAATAATTATCTCCTATGGATGCAATGAACCTGGACATATTAAGTCAAAATGTACAAACATGGAGAAAGGGAAACACCAGAAGAAAGATTCCAGACCCAAGAAGAAGAGTCTGATGGCTACATGGGATGATTATGATGAATCCTTTTATGATGAAGAAGCAGATTTGGCTATGATGGCTCACACCAACTCTGCCTCTGGATCCAACACAGATTCTAACTCTAGAAGTGAATCAGCAGATGAAGAAAAAAAAGTATTTTTTGAATTCACCCGATCTAATTTAATTACTACAAAAATGACTTTTTAAATATTAATAACAAATTGTCTTTAAAACTGAAAACACTTAGGAAAGAAAATAAAATTCTAACCAAAGAAGTCAATGTTTTAAAGAATCAAAGTGTTGAATGTATAACAGAAAATGTAGCTCTTAAAATTAATATTGCTGAACTTAAGGCTGAAAATCTAACTCTAAAAAAAGTAATCATTGTTCAACATCAAGTGAAAATACTACATGTAATTATGATATGCATGAACAAGTATTTCGAGACTTTCTTGCTAATGGTATGGAAAGAAGCAAATATGCTTATATGATTTATGGAGTTAGTAGCAATGGTAAAAGAGGTATAGGATTTGAAGAACCTGTAACTAAAACTAAACCTATTTCCTATGATGTTTTGTGTACTGTTTGCACTAAGAAAGGTCACTCTAAATTATCGTGTCCAAGGATAAATACAAGGAAATACAAGAAACCTTTCAAGACTAACAAACCAGGACCCAACCAGATTTGGGTACCAAAGTTAAAATTGTTTATGTTGCAGATGTTCTAAGCAACCAAATTGAAACACTAGTCATGGTGCCTGGTCAATGGATGCTTGCAATATATGAAGGGAAAAATGTCTATGTTCCAACACCTACCAAAGAGAAGCCAATTGACTCTGGTGGAAGAAGGACTGGTAAAAAATATACATATAAGAACCAGAACCATATGATGAACCAGAAATATTAGAGAAATCACACATATCAACAAAACTTGAACTACCAAAAGAATCAAAATTACCATAAGTTCCAAAACTATAAGAGGAACCTGATACATCAGCAGAAAGAGAAGTGTCAGACTAATAATTAGAATCAGAAGACTTTTTTGAATACTCCAATCAAATTCATCAAGACTACAAACCTGGATGGGAATTCAAATCCCTTCATTCAGACCCTCTAATCATATAATATGCAAAATCAGAATCTGAAAACCAGAAAAGAAGAAATAAGAGGGTTTTCAGAGTGAAACTGAAACTGTTGACATATAGGTTATATCTTTCTTTAAATATTATTATTGTTTTGATATTATGTTTACTGTGATAACAAGAAGCTTGATCTTAAACATCAAAGCTAGATAAGTATTTTGCAGGTTCTCAAAATTTTAGAGGAACCAGGTGAATCACAAAATTTGAACATTTCAGCAAAATCAGAATAAAACATGATCTTGAAAAGTCAAAGCAAGATGATGATAGTGCAAGTTTACCAGAACCAAAGGAGGCTGATGCAGACAAACGAGAAGAACATGAAAAAGTAGAGGATACAAGCAAATCAGAAGAATATGACAAATCTTCAAAGGATGAATCTGAAGATAAGTCAGAAGAAAGATGTGGATGGAAGTACAAGTCATCTCATCCTTAAAACTCTAATTATTGGAAGTGCAAGCGATCCTTTAAGGACCATATCATCACTTAAAGACACCATTTTGTTTGGCTTACTCTCATCAATTGAGCTTACCTCTATTGATGAAGCATTGGCAGATAATGGATGGATTCTTGCAATGTAAGAAGAGTTAAATGAATTTGAGAGGAATGATGTTTGGGATCTAGTACCAAGACCGGAAAAGAACATTATTGGAACCAAGTCGGTTTTCAGAAACAAGCTAAACGAAAAAGGTGAAGTGATAAGAAACAAGGCAAGACTTGTTGCACAAGGCTACAGTTAGCAAGAACATATTGATTACATTGAGACATCTGCTCCAGTGGCCAGGTTAGAAGCTATTCGTATCCTACTCTCTTTTGCTGCAAATAATAACATTACATTATATCAAATGGATGTTAAAAGTGCTTTTCTAAATGGTTATATAAGTGAAGAAGTCTATGCTAAACAACCCCTAGGTTTTGAAAGTTCTGAATTTAAAAAATCTCTGGTGGTCTAAAACAAGCACCTAAGGCATGGTATGATAGACTTAGTAACTTCTTGCTTAAAAATAACTTTGAAAGAGGACAAGTAGACAATACACTTTTTAGAAAATCTATAGAAGATGACATTCTTATTATTCAAGTCTATGTTGATGATATTATTTTTGGATCTACTAATGGGACTCTTTTCCAAGAATTTTCTAAATTAATGCAACATGAATTTCAAATGAGTATGATGGGAGATCTTAAGTTCTTCTTAGGAATACAAATTCAGCAAAGTCAAAAAGGTATATACATTCATCAAACCAAATATACAAAAGAGCTTCTCAAGAAGTTTAAGATGAGTGACTGGAAACCTATGGCTACTCCAATGCACCCTACTTGCTCACTTGGAAAAGATGATTCAGGCCAAAAAAAGTTGATCAAAAAACCTATAGAGGAATGATAGGATCTGTACTTTACCTTACTGCTTTTAGACCTGACATCATGTTTAGTGTATGTGTATGTGCAAGATTTCAATCTAACCCTAGGGAATCACATTTAACTGTTGTTAATAGAATCCTTAGATACCTAAAAGGCACTACCAACATTACCTTGTTCTACAAGAAATCTCCTAAGTACAAACTTAGTGGATACTGTGATTCTGATTATGCTGGAGATAAACTAGAGAGTAAGAGCACCAGTGGAAATTGCACCTTTTTTGGTGACAACTTAATATCCTAGTCAAGTAAGAGTTAAAACACAATTTCACTGTCAACAGTAGAGGTTGAGTACATTTCTGCAGTTGGATGCAGTTCTCAACTCATTTGGATGAAACATCAGTAGGAAGACTACAAAATCCTGGAAGCCAACATTCCTATCTATTGTGACAACACTTCTGTCATCAATCTAACAAAAAACCCTATACTTCATTCCAAAGCTAAACACATAAATATCAAACATCACTTCATTAGAGACTTTGTTCAAAAAGGGGTACTCAACAGTCAGTTTGTAGACACTGATCACCAATGGTCTGACATATTCACCAAACCACTACCTGAAGATAGGTTTGACTTCATCAAGAAAAACCTAAACCTTACATTCATCTCTGACTGATAGTGTAATCACGCCAAAATAGTTTAGTTTTAAATTAGTTTTTATATTTTCTTGTAATATGTTATATTCATGTTATTAAAAAAAAGGAAGATACAAAAAAAAAATTTGAAAGGGGGAACAAGATTACTTTCATGCCTTTTTGTCTGATGACAAAAGGGGGAGAAGATATTTGATAAAGACAAGATATATGAAGGCTTAGACATAGGGGGAGAAAGATATTTGAGAAAGATATAAAGTGGGGAGAAATTGATGCTTAGGCTTAGGCTTAGCGGATGCCACCAGAGGATACTACCAGAGGATGCTACCAGAGGATGTCACCCGAGGATACCACCAGAAGATGTCGCTAGAGGATGTCACCAGAGGATACCTCTAGAGGATGCCACCAGAGGATGTCACCAGAAGATATCACCAGAGGATGCCACCAGAGGATGTCACTAGAGGATGTCAACAGAGGATGTCACCAGAGGATACCTCCAGAGGATATCACCAGAGGATGTCACCAGAGGATGTCACTAGAGGATATCTCCAGAGGATATCACCAGAGAATATCACTAGAGGATATCACCAGAGGATATCACTAGAGGTAAAAATCAGAGGATATCATCAGAGGCAAAAATCAGAGGATATCATCAAAGGCAAAAATTAGTGGATATCATTGTGGAGAAAAATCAGAGGATACATTCAGAGGCAGAAATCACAGGACATCATCAGAGGATACCATTCGAGGCAAACATCAGAGTATGAAAGAATACATGGACAAGATTCTTAGTAGATTTGATTCAAACTGAAAGAAGACTTGATTGAAATTTGAAGAATATGTGATCAAGATTTGAAGTAGATTTAATTTAAATCAGAAGAAGATTTGGTTCAAAATTAAAAAGGAACATAATCAAGTTGAAGAATTTACAAAGGAAATCTGAGCAAAATACAATTCGAAATTAAATTTGGACCAAGTAGAAGCCCAAATATCAACTATAAATAGATACTCCAGGCTGAAGAAGAAATCATCGAAAAACAAAAGAGAGTAGAAGAACTCAAGCTTGAAATCCAAATTCATCTTAGAGTTAAAAGAGAGAAACACTTGTGCGAAAGAGAAATATTTTCTAAGTGTTTTTTTCTTAGAGTGTGAGAGTCATTGTTATAATCAGCTTCCTAGAAGCAACTACTAAAGTTCCAAACCTTTGTATCCAACCCGATAGTGGTGTAAGTTCCTTATTCAATCTGGGGTTGTCAGATTGTTAAGAGAAGACTTGGCTTGTAGGGTCAAGATGGTGTAAATTCCTTCTTCAATCTGGGGTTGTCAGATTCGTAGGAGAAGACTTGGCTTGTAGGGTCAAGGTGTTGTTGTTCCTCAAAAGTCTGGGGCTACCAGGCTGTTTGGGAAGACTGGCTTGGAGGGTCAGGTGCTGTGCAATTCAAAGTGTTTGAATTAGTGGATTAAAGCCTTCTGAATGAGGGGACTGGATGTAGCCAAGTTAATGGTGAACCAGTATAAATCTATGTGTCCAAATACTTATGATTTTATTATCCGCTACTGCTGAATCTAATTGCTTATTCTCCAAGTAATTTATATCAACTTTCATCAAATCAGCAAAAAGTATTCAACTTTGGCAAACACAATTCAACTGCCTTTCTCGTGTTTGCACCTTCAGAAAAAACATTTTTTTGAGTGAAAGCTACTTTTAACTTGTTTTCCTTTGGCATAAGCTTCACAAACCTTATCTTTCTCAAAATTAATTTTTTGAAGACCTTTGACTTATTCTAATTTTGATAATTTAGAAATAGTGTTTAAGCTTGTATGATCGGCTCGTTTGTGCTATATCCATTTATCTTTTTCAATTGAAATAAAACAAGATTCAATAGGCAAATCTTTCAAATATTATACATATAAATTCTTTTTTCAAATACCGGAGAAGAAAACTCTACCCGAGGATGAATGTTTAACCTCGCATAGAGTGGGTTTAAAAATAACTTCAAATCCACTATCACACAGTTGGCTAATGCTTAACAAGTTATGTTTTAAATCATCTACATACTGAACATTTTCAATTTTGGCAGAAATGTTTTTACCAATGATACTTGTACCTTTTATTTGAGCTTTATCATTGTTTCCAAAAGTGACCGATCCTCCATCCTTTGTTTCTAACGAAATGAAACAATGCTTATCCCCTGTCATATTCCTTTAGCAGCCACTGTCCAAGAACCATGACTTTCTTTTGTTGATTAGAGGATGTGCATGTGTCAAAGTTTAGAAGTGACTTAGGTACCCATATAGAGTTGGGTCCTTAGTGGTTAGTTCGTTCTCTTGTAAGGATTTTTCTTTTATGATAACAAATGGAATCATGGTGCCCATGCTTATCACAAAATGAACATCTCCTTTTGTTATTTTCAGCCCTTTTCTGTGCATGACAAACTTTGATAGTATGTCCATGTTTTTTGCAAAATGTGCATTTTGGCCTATCCTCTTATTTTTTTGGTAGAAATAAATTTGCATATAATTTTTGTTTTTGAGAAATTTTAAATCCAATACCCGCTTTGTCAAAAATTCCATATTGAGATCCCATAATTTTTTGAAAGGTTTCAATGGATTTAACAAAGTTGGTAATGTCATTCTTGAGTTCTTCAACTTTATTTTTAAATCCTTCTTTTTTGTATCCTCTTCTGGAGGATGAATTTTGACATACTTTTTGTTCAAAAATTTTTGTTGCTCAGATATTTTTCTATGAGATTGCTGCAAGTCTAGAATGATTTTTTGATATTTATCATTCCTAGCTTGAAGTTCCTCTAGTTTCTTTATTTCATAAAGTTGATTTTTTAAGAAAACCACATTTATGAGATAAAGTGTTTGAGTCATTTAAAAGATTGTCAAATTCTATTTCTAATTTTTCACAAGAAAGACATAGTTTTGTAATAGTTACCTCATCAGTATCTGAGTTTGCCATGAGACAGAGGTTAGCCTCTTATTCCTTTTCTTGCTCGGAGGATGATCCGTCGCTGTCATCCCAAGTAGTCATCATAGATTTATTTTTATTGTGAAATCTTCTTATGTTCCTTTTATTCAGAGGACACTCTGTTTTGTAGTGTCCCACTTTGTTGCATCCAAAACAAGTTATCTGACTTTTGTCAATTTTTTCTTTTTGAGGAGATCTTTTGTCTTGTCCTATCCTATTTATCATCCTCTGAATTCTTCTAGAAATCAGAGCGAGTTCATCCTTCTCTTCAGATAGAGGATACTCTGAGTTTTCCCTTTTTGTGACATCTTCAGTCTTCTTGGAGGATGGACTTTCAGTTTGGCTATATTTTAAAGCAATCATTTTTCCTTTTTTGCTTGGTTTATCAGCAAGCAATAATGGTTCATGAGCTCTAGGAGTTCCAACCAGATCCTATAACCTCATGGTGGCCAAGTTTCTTGCTTCTGTGATGGCAGTCACCATTGGTCTCCATTCTTTTGGTAAACTCCTTAGAATTTTTCTTATCCTTTCTTGAACGAAGTATTCCTTTCCAAGAGACCTTAAGTTTTTTAGGATGATTGTTAGCCTTGCGAACATTTCATCAATTGTTTCTTCTTATTTCATTTCGAACAATTCTTCTTATTTCATTTCGAACAATTCGAATTCTCTCACACCCATGTCAATCCTTGCTTCTTTAACGTGACTTGATCCTTCATGACGGATCTTTAGAGTGTCCCATAGTTCCTTAGCACTTTGGCATTCTTCAACTCTGTCATATTCTTCCCTACTCAAAGCACACGTTAGAAATAAATGAGCTTTAGAGTTTAGAAGTACCTTAGCATTTTCTTCAGCCGTCCATTGTGCTTGAGGATTTTCGTCGGAGGATGAATCTGTGTTGTTGATTCTAATGACGTGATTTCCATTTTCAACCACAGACCACATGTGTTATCTTGTGATATGAGAAACAATCTCATCTTTCCTTTCCAATGGTGTAGTTTTTGACATTTTTTTTTATCTTTTTCTCTTACACTATTAGGTGTAGTTTTTTAGGGAACCTTGCTCTGATGCCAATTGAAGTAGCTAGAATATTACTAAAAGGGGGGTTGAATAGAGATATTTGTTGTTTTAAAATTTCTTTTGAGTTTTAAAGCTTTATCCTCTTCCGTAGGATGAAAATTAGAGGTTGGAAATTTAAAACTATGAGTATGAACTGATTACTAAAAGAGAGAGAGAGGATAAAGAATGACACTCACAAGTTTATACTGGTTCACCTAATAAGGGCTACATCCAGTCCTCACACACTTGTGAGAGTTCACTAAGAATCAAAACGATTAACCTCTCATAAAGGTCAGTTACAATTTGTGTGTTCTAGAGCCTCACCAAGCTTACAATCTCTTGTCATAGATTTTAACTATTTCTAAGTGTAACTCACTTGGAAATTACAATATTGTTTGATGATGTTTATGATATTTCTCTTTACTAACACTTTCTAAAAAGATATTTCAAAGATCTAGTGTAAGATTATAGAAAGTATAGAGAGAGGATGGGAATGCACTTGATAGCTCTTAGACTTTCTCTTTTTCTGCTTTTTAGTTGTGTGTCAAATGAAGAAGAGCACCCTTCCTTTTATAGAGTTGTAAGATGGTCTATCCATGTGTTTAGATGTTTCATGATTGTTGGGCACTTTAAAGTGGGGGTTGAATTGTGTTTGACTAACTTGAATACTTTTCCTGTTTTTACACTTTTAAAACAAAACTTGATGTATGAATACAAACAGAGTTAGAAACGGATATAAAGTAAAAATAAAACACATAATTTTTATACTGGTTCACTGTTAACGAGGCTACGTCCAGTCCCTTCACCTTGAAGGATTTCACTAATTCAAACCTTGAATTACAACAGTTCCACTGACCCTCCAAGTCAGTCTTCTCAAACAGTCTAACAATCCTAGACTCTTGAGGAATACAACACCTTGACTTCCTAAGTCATGTCTTCTCCTGCCAATCTGACAACCCCAGATTGTAGAAGGAATTACAACGCCTTGAATCTATTTGCCAAGTAATCTACTACCCTTTCTGACTCCCTCAGATTGTAGACTCTACTTCAACAACTTAGATCTAACACAAGGCAAAGAAAATAACACGAGTGCTTGCTTCTTGAAAGCTGGAACTCACAATTAACCTCACTGAAAAATTGAGTGTTTGCTTTGGAAGTGTATGACTCTTTTGTGATTTTCGATACTAAGTATTCTGCCTTGAGCCTCCTTTTATAGATGCGAATTAGGGCCTCTTCCAAGCTTAATTTCGAGGTAAATGTTGCTGGATTCTCTTGCAAAAATATCTTGACCAATTGGGCTTCATTTAAATAAAAAACATATCTTTTTTAAGCTTCAGATTTTCTTTCAAAAATAACTGGTCAATCATGTCTTTAGTTTCTTCCCGCCAACAGCTCCTGAGTTCCACAATACTTCACTTTATTTTTGTAACAAATCTTTTTAATACTTTGATCAAAATAAATTAAAATCTCCACCGTTAATCCTCATGATTAAATCTGGACCATTTGATCTTCTGCGCTAGTCCACATCTGGACCATACTAAGTGATATGCTGTGATACTCTGATTTCGGCCAACCCTTGACCACACTTTCTAACCTTCTGATCTTCTGATCCCGGCCATCCTGGTCTAGCAAACTGATCTACTGCGATCCTCTGATCTCGGCCACTGCTGGACCACACATTCTGACCTTCTGATTTCGGCTAACACTAGGCCATGGTCTGATCTTCTGATCTCGGCCAACACTGGGCCAAATACTTAAATCTGAACCATTGATCTGAAAATCTTCCCTCTGATCTGGACCAATTCTGGACACGGTCTGGATGAAACTGAAATAAAATCTGAACAAATAATATTTCAGTTTGGACATTTTACCTTCTGTTTTGGATCAGTTCTGGATCAATTCTGGAGATCATTTCTTCTGGTCTGGACTTAGTTTCATACCCTTAACCATGCTATCTTCTGGTCTGGGTCAAATCTGGATTAATTCCTTTGTTCTGGACCCATTAATTTACCCTCTGATTAAGTCTGGATCAAGTCTGGGCTGTTTATTATGTCGCTGCCAGGCCATCTTCTGGTCAGAATAACTTCTGGATTAAGTCTGACTTATGACTCCTACTGGTCTGGATCAAGTCTCCCTCTAGCAGGCTTCATTCTGGTCTGGTCTAGGTTTCCTTCTGACTTTGCTTCCTTCTAATCTGGGCCAACAAAGATATCTTCTGGTGATGTTTTGACATCCTGGTGTATCCTTTGGTAATTCCAGGATGCATCTTCTGCCTTTGCAAACTTCAATTTCTGGTGGTATTTAAAGTAATAATTCAAGGTACTAAATAAGATTACATGGAGTGCTTTTGTAAACATCGAAATCCTAAGTACTTAGAACCAACTTGGTTCCAACAACATCCAGTCCTCACACACTTGTGAGATTTCACTAAGAATCAAAACGATTAACCTCTCATAGAGGTCAGTTACAATTTGTGTGTTCTAGAGCTTCACCAAGCTTACAATATATTCTCATAGATTTAACTATTTCTAAGTGTAACTCACTTGGAAATTACAATATTGTTTGATGATGTTTATGATATTTCTCTTTACTAACACTTTCTAAAAAGATATTTCAAAGATCTAGTGTAAGATTATAGAAAGTATAGAGAGAGGATGGGAATGCACTTGATAGCTCTTAGACTTTCTCTTTTTCTGCTTTTTAGTTGTGTGTCAAATGAAGAAGAACACCATTCCTTTTATAGAGTTGTAAGATGGTCTATCCATGTGTTTAGATGTTTCATGATCGTTGGGCACTTTAATCAAAAGTCCAAGGCCAATAATCTTAATTACAGAAATGCCATCCAGCTGTCTTTTGTCTTGTTTGAGCGCAGGAGGGTGGGAATTCAGTCCATCCTCGTATAGGAGGTTCAAACCTCCTTGATGTTTGGGCCTTAGTTGTCCTTTTGCTTTTTCGTTCTCTAAGACATGTCAGATTTTATTTTGGTCTTGTTTAGTACAACCTTTATGTACTTTGAAAAGGTAGAACCATTTTCATCATATGAGGATGAAGAAAGTTAGGGTTTTATCCTCTTGCAGTTCATCCTTATTTGTTTATCCTCTGCCTTTGTCCTCTTCAGTTGACTTTATTTTTCTTTCAAAATCTAACACTGATTTAACTTATTCTTTGATAAGAAATCATTGTTATAGAGATTTTGAAGATTTTACAGTTTTGTTGGTTCATCCTCTTCGAGGGTTCATCGTCTAGTTTATCCTCTAGTTTGAAAAAACTTGTTGGATTGACTCAGCTTTTGTTTCTTTTGAAGTGCAACATGTTTTCTAATATTAATTCACTCAAGAGCACAAATTAGTCATTTAACAAGAATCATAATCAAATAATTTTGTTATGATTAAAACCATTTGAAAGAGATTTTGTCTCAACAAGCCCAACCTTGTCTGCATATTTTGGCCCAGTCCATTTCAATTTTTCATATAAATTCACTACTTCCATTAAACCCTAGCCGCCCAAGACACAAGCAAATTTCCATTTCATTTATGTTTTCTTTTTCAACTATCAATCTCCTTGCCTTCAAAACCCTAGACACACATCCTAGCATCTCTTGATCTCATCTCTATAGTCTCTCAAGTTAATCGACATCTCTTGTTTTTGCTTTTGATAAGCCTACATTTTTCTCGATCGTTATTCCCCTCATTATATTATACTTCTTTCAATCTCAACTCTTCAACCACAAATGGAGAAGGTGTAAAAGAGTGTTGAAGAAAGCTCACAATTTCACATAGAAAAGTACTCCTATAAAGGTTTTTGACTTTCTGTTATGGTTTCCTTATTCTTTTTACGTTTAGGGCTACATTTTTTTTAACTAGCATTTTCATCTTGTTAAGCTTCCTATGACCAAGAGCATCCTTTTTGTTTGTTGGCTCAGAGCATATGAGAGCAAAAATCCAAGAACGTAAGGTTAGAGTTTTATGAGTATTTTGTTTAGTGTATTATGCATGTTTTTTAAGTTTTTTTTGTCAAAGGGTTCACTTTCAATAGCTTTCTACTTCATTTAGTTTCAACGTTTTCTAAATGCTTAACTATTATTTTCTAACTATAACTTTTATTTTTTTGAGGCTTTCTGTTGTTGTTCCTTGGAAGGATGCAACAAGGTTCCCTTAGCAATAGAGAAAAAGTATTGGAATTGAAGAAAAGTAAGATCTATGATTCTTTTTATCTATTTTTAAACTTGAGTTTGTTGTTTATGAACCAATGATTAATTTGTAATGCTTGAACAATGTTTGTATGGTTATATGTGTTGAGGTAAAAACCTTTTTTATATGTATTTTAATGATAGCAAACCTTATGAAATAAATGATTAAGTTTTATGAATGATGATCTACTAATGATTGCACTTGAATTTTATTTAAGGAACATGAATTGAAATTTATTTACAAAACTTCCCTTGAATTTTATTTGTAAAAATTCTTTCTAGATTGAAATGTGACTGTGAAAATCCTTTCAATGTTGAAATATGACTGTAAAAATCATTCCTAGGTTGAAAGGTGAAGATTGCAATTGATCAAAGTGTGATCAAGAGAAAAAGCGTGAAGGAGAACATTCTAGTTCCGAAGCACATAATGAAAATATCACGGTTGTGAGAACTGGACAAGCCCGAGTTGAGTGAACCAGTATACTTTTTTTATGTGATCTTTCTATTCATTATCTTTAACTATTTGCATAGACAAATCACACTTCACTATAAACTAATCTGTTTTATTCACTTCTAACATACCCAAAACATTATGTACATTATGTTTCAACCAAAATTGATATTGAGTTAATTTAAATTACGCATATGAATCAAAATTTTAAAAGGGTTACAATTCAAACCCCCATTTTTTGTGATTGACGTTACTACTTCAATACGTGGATATGATAATGTGTATTAGATATTTGTAAGCCTCTTTGTTTTTAATGTGCTTGATACTATGTATAGTTAATTATATCTTATTTATTTTATATTTTCAATTTATTTTTTTGTCTGTTAATGCTTATATATATTTTTGGTTCAAAGCTTTTGTGGTTAAATTTTTATCCTTATAATTTTTAATTTTAATGATTTTGTCTCAAAACTCGTATTATTTTACTTTGGTAGTGTATGTTAGTTTATTAAGTTTGTTTATGGTTTTATTTATTTATTTTGCTTCATTAATATATTGATTATGGTTTTGATTTTCTTATTCAATGTGTTTGCTTATAGTTGTCATTTCTTATGGTTTTGATGTTGATAAATTTTTTACATTGTTTATGTTTGTGTATTATATAGCTACCGTCTTTGAATGATTTGCTAATCAATTAAATGATGTTCATGTTAATCATATGTTTCTTCAAGGTTTAAAGCTAGAAATTTGCACTGCAAATGAATGAGTTTCAAGGTTATAATTTATACATCCACGTTATATATTAGTTATTATGTTTACTTTCGATTTTATTAGTTGGTCACATAACTTATATATTGTTTCCCTTGTGCAGAAACTTTATGCTTGAACAAATTATTGTGTTGTACTGAATTTATGAAGCCTTTAATTGATTTACATTTTAAATTATAATTTTGATTACATGTAATTTAAACATTTGAACTATTTTGTTGTAGCATGTTTATGTTTGTTGCCAACAAGTTGGTGGTGAAATCATTGTTGTAAATTTATTTAATTTGTGTAGTAAAAATGGAGCATTGGACAAACAAAATTTGGCCCATTTTTTTTTTAAATTTGAGATTAATAAATAAATTTTTTGAATGATTTGGGCCATAATATAAAATGGGTCACTAATGCCCAATCCAAATAAATCGAACTGTGAACTTGCACAAACCGAGGACCCGTAAATCGACCAAACTGTGACTGCAACTGGTCGGAATTGGGCTTGCATATATCACCTGCAGTTTCGGCCGAATTGACTATTTGGGCTGAAACGCGCCCGTAACCGACCATTTGTCCATCCTAGTCTCAATACACAACATCATCCATCAAACACACTATTGGCAACACCCAATTTCAACATTATACCACGAAGATAGTCCCAACACTACAACATTTATACCACGAAGATAGTCCCAACACTACAACATTTTTGAGTTGTGGCAACAATAAAAAAGTGTGGTGTAACCCAAATAAACTGTGGCTTAAAGGTTAGGTAACAGTTTCACAAAGGTTTACAAAGTGTGGTGTAGGTGGCCGTGGCCTATTAGCAAACGCAACGGTTTTTTACTTTTGCCTACAAATTCTAAAAAATCGTTGCCGAAGACACTGAAAGAGGCAACAGTTTTTTTGAATGCTTCAGGCAACGGTTTTATGAGTTGGTTTTGCCAACAATTTCATAAATGTTGCATATACAGTTAGGCCACAGTTTTGTGCATATTATATTTGTTTCAGACAACACATTTATAACGTTGACAAAAGAATAGGCAACATTTTTTGGTTTAAGGCAATTGATTTGTATGTGTTGCATATAACTTTAGACCACGGTTATGGAAATGTTGGTAAAAAATTTCGGCCACAATTGTTTTAGATGTTGCCTAATTGTTTAGGCCACAGTTTAATAAGTTGTGGCAACAATAAAAAAGTGTGGTGCAACAAATTTATAAAGTTGTCAAAAGCATAGGCAATGGTTTTTTGGTTTAAGGCAATAGATTTGTATGTGTTGCATATAACTTTAGACCACGGTTATGGAAATGTTGGTAAAACATTTCGGCCACAATTGTTTTAGATGTTGCCTAATTGTTTAGGCCACGGTTTTATAAGTTGTGGCAACAATAAAAAAGTGTGGTGCAACAAATTTATAAAGTTGTCAAAAGCATAGGCAACGGTTTTTTGGTTTAAGGAAATAGATTTGTACGTGTTGCATATAACTTTAGATCACAATTATTGAAACGTTGGTAACACATTTCAGCCACAATTGTTTTAGATTTTGGCTATTTGTTTACGCCACGGTTTTATGAGTTGGTTTTGCCAACATTTCATAAATATTTTAGATGTTCAGCTATAAATATTTCATAAATATTTTATGAGTTGGTTTTGCCAACGGTCTTATCAAAATATTGTAACATAAATATTTTAAAATGTTTAGGCCACGGTCTTATAAAAATATTGTAACATAAATATTAATAAACATCCAAGAAAAACCAATACATGATAATCAAACAATTTACTTATCAAAATATTGTATGAGCTCTATTACTAGGCATCCCAAAAAAAAATCAATTGTCTTATCAAACAACCAAGTCTTCGATACATTCCACTAGCTTCATGTATCTTGGTGATGATCTTCAAGTCCAACCTAAAAATAGTAAGTATTAAGTGTATGCAATTGAAAAAAAGGAGTGATTTCAAACTGATTGTAATTCTGATTGATTACAATAAGAAGTACATACTCAAAATATGTATGTGAGACTATGTGTATGTATGTATGCGTAAATATGCATGTAATGTAAATGTGTTTTACATATCAGGTATAGTTAGTTATATCATTCAAACTAATATACTTATACCTTTTCAAGAACATGGGTTGATGTAGAAGAATGGAGTGCCGCACTATTTGCAATGCCTAAAGCATGTCCCATCATGTTATTAACAGCAGTTTCACTTAAACTTGGGTTTTGCTGCTTCAACACACATTTTAGAAGTTCCTCATATGCTTCCATCCTTTTCTTTGTAAATGATTCATATTCTTCCATCCTCTCCTTCATGCTACTAATTTCACCTTCATACTGTTTTTTAATGTTAGCAATCTCCATTTTTTTTAACATTGTTGGTGTAGCTGTTCTTCCATAACAACGAACTCGACCGGGCTTTTCTTTACCGAACAATGATTGAAAGGCTTGGTCAAGAGGCTCACTAGAATTTTGAATTGCATCTTGAAGTTTAGCCTGATAGGAAAAAAATCAATGTTAAAAGTTTTTAATGTAGACATTAAAAGTATATAATGAAAAGAAAAACATACAATGGCATTATCTGTTTCTTCATCAATTTTTCCTTTTCTTCGCTGACGAGTTATCACAAACATTTCAGCTTGACTGACTTCCTCCTCATTTTCCTTCTTTGCACGCTTTATTGGTAAAGAATTGAAAATAGAGTAATTAAAACTTATTATGACAACTTGTTATTTATATATAACAAAGACACATAAATAAGAATAAATATTGTACCTCTTTTGTCCGAATTCTAGCAAAATTTGTCGTCCCCATTCGATGCATAAACTTTTGTTTCGCCCTATTAACAACATTTTTCTTGCTAATGTTCTACAATTTAAGTGATATATATAAAAGATTCTATACAACAAAGAGTGACTAAAAGTAATGTAAACTATGTACACACTTACTTGGATGGTACTGTTATTCCAATATTTCAACAATTTCTTGAAATGAGGTTCTGGTATGCTTTCAGGCCTGTTTTTTATCCTTTCCTTTAAGGTTGAGTATTTCATAAAATAGGTTCTCTTGATATAACATTTGTAACGTCTCCATGCATCATTTATCCGAGAAAATACGGCTTTCTTTCCTTTCTCAGAAATAATAAATTTACTCTGAAAAACATTATTGTGATCAACATGTGATAACTATTTGACGATCAAATAAAATACGAAAATTAAACTCTTATACCTGAATATAAGACCATATACGTTCCTCGTGATTTTTGTACACTTCCTTAAAGTTTGTGTAAATCAAGGGACAAAAAGTTGAATTCCTTGCGATAGTGCCAAGGAAATAACCCAAGTCAGTTACAACTTTGTCGTCAGGTCCTATCACTTCTCTGTCATTGTCTAAGATGACTTATATACGGAATTTTCTTCCATGTATTTGCAAGCACTGAGTTGGTCCCCTTGTTTTTTCTTAGCTGTCCCTATTTTGACATTAAGCTTATATAAGATAAGATAAAATCCTAAGGATGAGTCATAAATATATATAAAAAATTAATATATTTGATGAGTCACAAATATATATATGAAAAATTAATATACAAGACAAGATAAAATCCTAAGCTTATATTTGATAATTACCACTACATTCGTCATCTTCATGTTGGTCTTCATTTTCTTCTTCCATGACATATTCTTCCTCTTCAATTTCTGAATCATTTGCCAACTCTTCTTCATCATGTTGTTCATTATTTTCGTTAAGAAAATCTTCAATTAACATTGATTTGCACAAGGGTATTGTTTTGGTTTTCTTTGTTGAACTTTGTTGAGTTGTCATTACCTCATCATATTCATTCTCCACCCTTTTTTTGGCCTTTTGTTTTGTTCTTGAAATGTCATTTTCTCCCGATGCCTTTCTCATTGGTGACTGAACTTCTTCATTCTCCACTCTTTTTTTTGCTTTTTGATTCTGTATACGTGATTTACTTTGATTCATGATGGGACTCTTTGGATCTTGGTTTTGTCTTGATCCTTGATTGTTATTCATTGATGCTTCATTTGAAACTTTCTTGACATTGTCAAACTTCTTTTTTGTTGAACAAGAATCCTTATTTGAAGATATATTTGTTTGACCAGTAGCTGCAAAATTTGATAACTTGAATTGTGCTTGAGGTGCAATCTTAATTGAAGGATGCTTGAGTCCTTGAATTTGCTTGTCTAACCCTGTAGCCTTGGAACTAATTATTTTTTTAGTTGATGAATTGTTTTGCTTGCTAAGGGGTTCTTTGGTTCCAACTATATCTTCATTAGTTACTGCAATGCCTCTCATTATCTTTTTACGCTTGATTTTGAATCTCCTTAATAATTCATTACTTGATCTTGCTTGAAGTAGCTCAAACTTAGAAGTACTTCTTTCACCTTGGTCTTGAGCTTTCATCTTTTGTTTTTAACCCTGTTTCCTTATTCATTTTCTGTAGAAAAAAAATGAAATATCAGTAAAGAATTAAAAAAATAGAAAAAAAAAAGAAATATCAATAGAGCATTAAAAAAATAGAAAAAAATGAATAAAATTATAAAGCATCAAAAGCATCAATTAGTATAGATGAACAACTTGAAGCTCTTAGCAAAGCAGTGAATGCTGGGAAGGTCAGTAGTATTGTCAAATAGTTTCAACTGTCAGGCCCTATAAAAATAAAAATTATGATTCGTGAAGACGTCAACTAAGAGTATGAAGATTTCTTTGCAGATCAGATACATTGGTCTAAGTAATGAAACACCATATGGCTTGATGAAGTTTATTCAGGTTGCAGAAAAATTCACTTCCTACCCAAAAATAGTTTCTTTGCAAATTTTATCACTCAACTCCTGCTTTGTTTTCTGTTTACTTTCCATCATGGAACCCTCACTCTTAACCCTGCAATTCTCTTTGTGAAAGTTTGCTTGAGATGCTAATTTTGTCCTGTTTAGTGACAGAATTCGTATAGCCTGCTATGTAGAACTTTTGATTCTGCAATGGCTGAGTGCTGCCATCAGGAGAGGTATTTAATATTATTGTTAGATGTAAAATCGTTTACGTGTTTATGATTTTGGGACCGATGATTTGTAATTATTGTATTTTCATTCGTTCTTGGATAATTGATTTCTCTTTTCAGTATTAGCTTGTTGGCATACAGTCCCCTGGCAATGGGCATACTTTCAGGAAAATATTTTTCCCCTTCCGGTGGTCCAGCCGATGCTCGGTTAAATCTTTTTAAAGGTTTGTTGACATATTGTAACATGATTTTTGCTTTATGTGTTATCGCTCCTACCCTCCTTCCCAGCATAAAAGTAGAAAAGTAAGATGATTTGTACCTAGTAGTGCATCTGAATTTATCTAACGGATACTATACTATTATTTTCATTCACAGGGAAGTATTCAGAAGGAGAATCCAGATACAACTTGTCCAATAAAGCTATACAGGCAGCTACTATGGTAAGTGGATCTCCTAAATAATTGTTGCAATGCTAATATTTGATTAGCTTGGTGGAATGTAAATGTCATGTGTTGCTAAGCTGCTATTAAAGCACCTTTTTTTGCATGTTTTGATTACCATATTGAAACT
Source organism: Cicer cuneatum (assembly GCA_037974295.1). Classification (NCBI taxonomy): domain Eukaryota; kingdom Viridiplantae; phylum Streptophyta; class Magnoliopsida; order Fabales; family Fabaceae; genus Cicer; species Cicer cuneatum. Next base: position 59,144,563 of record JBBPBO010001986.1, on the reverse strand, counting down.
TGGCTTGACTAGCTAATTTGAAGCATCTGATTTGATTTCAATGAGGAAAGTTGTTTATCTATTAAGGAAAAAAGATCTGAAAAATAGTACACTGCATAAAGGACAGGTGCAGCAGCTTGTGATCCCTCCACTGTCAGAAGTAGGAGCTGTTCGCTGCTATGTGAAACCAGCCTCACGCTGTACCCTCTAAGTCAAAATCGCAAGATCTTATTGTACAATCCTACAAATGAAAAGCAACAACTGTAACAAATACAGAAGAACTTTGCAATAACAACACACACAAATAAACTAAATACACAACAAGTTGATCAACATTAAATTCAGAAAAACATAGTCTAAATAATTCTATGTCCAAGTAATAAGAAATGAATAACCATCAATGTAAGAGAAGTTCAGGTGGGTCCAACCTGGAGAATTGCAATCACAGAATGCCCACTTGTAGGACTATATGACATTCGGACAACAGGTGCACCAATGTCAAGAGCAGAAATCTTGCTTCCTGTCAATGCATCAAATTCTGCATGCATGGAAACAACCCATGTCATCAATTCAAAAACAAAATATAAGTAACATATAAAAAGGGAAAGTCTACTCCACCCAGTTAACTCACAAGTGCTCTGAATATAGAAAACTATTGGATCATATACTTGCACTGATGACCATACTTCTGGACAATTATTAGTGTGTATTATATGTTTTTCAGCTACCAAGTTATGTAGTTTATATACTGCCTCTGGATTCCAAGAGGATATGTAGTGACAGTAATGCCTCTGCCTCTTATCCTTAGCTTTCTAAGAAAAGTTATATATAGGGATGAAATAATTGTGGTTTATCAATGAAAAAGGAGAATATCAAATAACACAACTGAAAATATAAACAACCTGCAGCAGAGGTAACTACAGAAATTGAAAAGCATAACTACAGAAATTGACAAGTAGTTACCAAGGAACTAAAACAAACAACAAGAATTGTTTAGTTAATGAAGAAATTGAAAAGCATAAACACCTAACCAATTAAAGATCTACAAAGCAGCAACTTATTCAAATAATTCCTAAAATCGTCTAAAACCTATGATAAATAAAATAATTAAAGACTCAAAAGATACTAAAAATTTGCAAATGATGAAGAGATATTAAGACATCCAAAGATTCAAAATGTTTGATATTTTCAAAAGATGATGGGATTTAGGTTGAGAAAATATTGTGATAGATCAAGTCCACAAGTCTTTCTAGTATTAGTTTCTCAAAAAGCATGGAAAGCCACCAACAATTTGATTTGATCCAATGTCAAATACCTTTAATGATGAACAGTTAGAGAGAGACTTGGGAATTGGTCCATTTAATAGATTTCCATTGAAGTTCAATGTCCTTATGGAACAAAAAGCTGGAAACATATTTGGTATAGGGCCAGTGATATTGTTTTTACTCAAATTTAATCCCTCAAGCTTACTTGTCATTGTCATTAAACATGGAGAAATTGTTCCTGAAATGCTGTTGAAGGAAATATCAAGCACTTGAAGAAGTGAAGCATTGTAGAGGGAATATGGGATTCTTCCTTGAAAATTATTATTTAAAGAGAAAGAAAAGTTGTGAAAGACAAGTAGTTACCAATATCTTGTGGGATAGTTGGGTCAATGAAGTGTTCCATTAAATTGACAAACAGAAAGATCCAATTCAGTTAAATACTTCAAGTTGCCAATACTGTTAGGTAATGCTCTAGAGAATTTTGTGTTACTTAATCTAATGCTATGAAGAGATTCACTCAGTGAGTGGTTTGGAAAAGAACCTTGGAGATTGTTGTTTGAGGATAAGTCAATAACAGACAGTGTTCTAATCTGAAAGATCTTTTGTGGAAATGTTCCAATCAATTTACAACCTGTAAGACTAAGGGTGGTTAGGTTTTTAAAATTGGCAAATGTTTCTGGAACAGGGGAAGAAAAATGGTTCCCATCAAGAATAAGGACATATAGGTTCTCTAATCTTGTTAAGGTAGAATCAAGTGGTATTGATGGACCACAGAAAAACCACTTGAACCAATCATACTCCCTGCCTGGAATGAACTGGTTTTAGGCTCGACAATGACTTCCTCTGCATTCTGCAGATTATGAACTGGTTTTACCTAAATAAGGCTGAGACTCATTTTCATTATCAACTAAAGAAAACTATCCTGGCAGACTCAACTTAGAAACCAAACCTAAATACACTATCTATACCTTTTTATTCATAGACAACAAGACCTACATCATTATTAATAAGCAAAGAGGGAGAAGATGAATACCTCAAGCGAATACGGAGAAGACAGAGCGAGACACAACGAATCACGAAAATCGAATGTTGATACTGGAGCAATGTGCAAAGGAGAAATAGAGAAGGTTGAAGGTTCTGAGCGCAGCGCAAAGGGGATCGATCGTGAGTGAATGAAGAGGAAATAGTTAGGTTCTGTTTCTTCTGTTTCTTGGTTCCGATTGAAGGTTCTGTTTCTTAACTTTGGTTAGGGCACGTACTATGATTTCGCGAGTAGCTTGCTTCTGTTTCTATGATTTTGCAACAATAATGAAAATAATGAAGAAGCTATTAGGAAATTTTTCATTAAAATAAAAAAAAAAAAAATACAATAATTAATTAATTAATTATTATTTAAACTAATTTGAGGCCACATTTTTTATTGCTTTAGACCACACTTAAAATGTGTAGTTATTAAACTTAATTAGGCAACGGTTTTTTTTCGTGGTAAAACAGCAACACTTTTAAAATTGTGGCTTAATCGGTGACAATACCAAATATGCAACGGTTTTTCATTCAAAGTTAAAAAATTGTACTCTATAAGTAAATTATAGGCAACACCCGAAGAACTGTTGCCTATTTCTGTTTTCAACCACACTTTTTTACCCGTTGCTAAGTGAAATGTGGTCTAAAATGAAAAATGTTGTAGTGTAAACAATTTTGTCAGAAGTTTTACTGATGTGATGTTTAAGTGCAACTATTAACGTTGATTTTTATTATTTAACAGGAATTCTATAAACAAATGAATATTTAATTTGAGATTCTTGAACAAATTAAAAAGTAAGCTTCAATGCATTTAACGCATATGGAAACTTGTTTAAGGATGAAGCGTGTTTTGCATTCAACATTCATATTCAAGTATGATAATTTTGACTTAAATTTATTCTAATGTTAATGATTTAATATGAGACCGGTGATTATGAATTGAATGTTGACAATTTCGTGTTAAGTGAATAAGGTGATTACTATGTGCTATCTTAAGATAGTAATTAATGAACAATGATTGATTAAGATGTTTTCATAACTAGGCGTATATGATAAATGTGAATGTTATGAACATGTCATGATTAAAATTAAGAAGTAATTTAGAATATGCTCTGATTAGACTTTAAGAGATATACGAAAATATGTCATAATGTTAATATGAGACTTGATGTCTGTGTGTATTTGTACTTATGTCTTTAATATGAGACTTGTATTTATGTGTGTATTAATACTATTTATCTTAATGTTGTAAGTGTATACAATGAATTAGATGATAAATGATTGATTAGAGTTGTAATTTGTAATATGTTACTTGTGAGTAAAGTTTAAAGAATTTGTAAGTGATTTTTGTAACGAATGATGTAACATCTAGACTCCTTTGGATGAATAAGAATTTTGTTATCGTTGTATCATTTAAGTTTAAATTTTTTATCTACTACAAGCATTGGAATGAAGAGATTCAATTGAGTTATTTAATGAAATAAATTTGCAAGGTTTAAGGTGTCACAATCAATGCAATCCACATCTCATGAAAGTCTATATGAATAACCACAACTCAAATATAATTCTAATTCACTCGACCGTATGCGTTACTCCATATCTATTTTGACAACAACATATCGTCAACCTTACCCCTCCTTTTCTCTACAAATAGCGAATACTTCAATAGCCCCATTGCATTATCAAAGATATATATTCATCAAACAAGCAGATTGCACCAGTGATAAACTCAAATTTAGCGGATGTTTTAGAGATTATTATGAGTCCTTTATATAGCAATGATATGTTATCATATAAATTTGTAATTTAATTTGCTATTTATTACGCAGAAAAGATAAAAAAGATTACAAATAATATATATATATATATATATATATATATATATATATATATATATATATATATATATTTTGCTGCATACCACCATTATATATATATATATATATATATAATGGTGGTATGCTGCAATACAAAGCTCCAATTGTATTTCCTTGACATAAATGAATTGTTACATATGACTAAATATTTCAACTTTATATCACTTGTTTAAAAGAATTTTATAACGCTTTTTCTCATAAGAGCCGTAAATGTTTTGTACTTGTAATTTATAATTTATTTTTTAAAAGCCTTTTACAGCACTTATATATATCATTTTATAATGTGAGATAATAGCCATACTCATGGATACCAATTGTCATATCTAAAATTTATTTATCAAATTGTTCATATCAATTTATATGATGAGTTCATATTATAATTAATTTTTTTTTATCAAATTGTCGTCTCTAAAATAATTAAATAATATAATTAAAAAAATTATATAATGAGTTCAAGTTCTGGCAGAAAATCAATATATATCAATGCATGCTAAATTACATGATCAGTTCAAGTTTTAGAAGAAAATCAGTAGAAGCATAAAAATCAAATACTCAGTTCTGGCAGGTCAAGTTACATGAAATTAGTATAAATTACACAATGCGTATAGATCATTAAATGACTTATATAAAACAAATAAACACCTTAAGATGCCCTTCTTCTTTTCCTAGAGGGATTCACATTTGTTTGTCCATTAACGATACGAAACGATGGATTAATCCAAATTCCCTCATCATGATCATCTCTAAGATATAAACCATCATCAGTTTAATCAATTTCACATGGTTGTGATGTCGCAAAGAAAATATCATTACCAACATCTTCAGCGTTGTTGTTATCATCACTTATTTTATTGATCGATAGGACAACAGACCATTTATCATCAGTAGAATCAATGACATAAAACACTTGTTGAGCTTGCGACGCTAAAATAAAAGGCTCATCTTTGTATTCCACCCTACTAAAATTGACAAGCAAGAACCCTGACTCATCAATCCAAACACCATTATTATTATCGACCCACTTGCAACCAAAGATGGGAACACGAAACATTGTGTAATCCAACTCCCATATGTGCTCGATAACCCAAAATATGATAGATTTGCATATATTGGGTTTTTGTCTTTTGCACTTGAGATATGCATCGCTTCAACTACTAGGGTGACTCTGCTATTTTGCATAGTGGTTTGATCATCTTGTTTTGTGGTATAAAATGTATAGCCGTTAATTACATAACCAGTGTAAGAAAAGACATGTAAACTCGAGTCATTTGCTAGCCACCTCAATCTCTCTGAAATTGAAGCGGGGTCTATATCAAACTTTGAGCTAATGTGATTTTTTAGCCAAGGGATAAAACTTCGATTGTGCTATCGTGTTATCCAATTTTTATTCCTGTTCATGTCCAAACTAGATAACTGATCCATGTGAATTGTAACATACGGTTGAACCTCATCATCATTGTGCAGAACATACAATTGTGCCTGCTCCCATTATGTCCTTGATATAGTCATTACTCTCTTTCCAATTATCCATTCTCCTGTTATTCTTCCCGAATGACGAGGCATAGGAAGTCATATGGATTCAACATTGGATAGATATTTAGTACAAAATTTAGCAACTTCTTCGACAATGTACAGTTCAGAAATACAACCTTCTGGTCGACTTCTACTTTTTACGTACCATTTTAATATTTTCATATATCGTTCTATCGGATACCTCCATCTCATGTAAGCTGACCCAAAAAGTTGTGTCTCCTTAACAAGATGAACAGTAAGGTGAACCATTATATCAAAAAACGAGGGTAGAAAATACATTTCAAGCTCACACAAAGTAACAACAATTTCCCTCTGCAATGTCGGTAATTTCTAAGGATCGATCACTTTACTACAAATTTCCTTGAAGAAGAAACATAATTTAGTTATGGCTCGTCGAACTTTTTCAGGTAAAATGGAACGTATACCTATTGGTAGCAAATGCTCCATTAGAACATGACAATCACGAGTCTTCAAACCTTTTAACTTGAGGTCTTTCATACAAACTAAAATTTTAATGTTTGAACTGTATCCTTCTGTAACTTTAACTTCGTATAGAAATTTACACAACAATTTTTTCCTTTCTAGAGAGTATGAGCAGCTGGAGGTAGATATGTGCGATTTCCTTTCTTTACGGGACCCAATTCATTTCTTATTCCCATATCGACCAAATCCATGCATTGATGTCATCCTCATACTTTCCTGGAACACTGAATAACGTACCAATAACATTATCAAATACATTTTTTTTCAATATGCATCACATCGAGAAAATGTCTTATATACAATGACTTCCAATATGGCAATTCAAAGAAAATTGACTTTTTCTTCCACCTAGTTTTGACAAGCTCTCCCGCAAATGGTTTGCCAAATTTATTGGTCAAACCTTGTACTTTTTCCAATATTTGATATCCAATCGGTGCTTTTGGAGCAGTACCTTCCTATGATTTTCCATTGAATGCATTTATCCACCCACGATAATGATGACTAAAAGGTAAAAATCTACGACGTCCAAGAAAGACGTTCTTCTTACAATGTTTCAACCGCATCCAATCTGTACTCTCTTCACACATAGGACATGCACACTGACCTTTAATGCTATATCCTGAGAAATTACCATATGCTGGAAAATCATTAATTTTGCCGAACAACATAGCCCTCAAATTGAAACATTCTTGCTTATACCCATCATAAACTTCCACACCTGTTTCCCACATATTTTTTTAATCTTCAATTAAAGGAGCCAAGTATACGTCGATATCATTCCCCGGTTGTTTAGGTCTAGAAATTAACAGAGACAACATCATAAACTTACACTTCATACATAACCATGGAGGTAGGTTATAAATCAAAAAAATCACAAGCCACATGTTGTGTGATATGCTTTGAAGATCGTGGGGATTCATTCCATCAGTAGAAAATGCAAGTCGTAGATTTCTTGACTCTACCGAAATCAGGATACTCGTGATCAATTTTTGTCCATTGTGGAGAATCTGGAGGGTGTCGTAACTTTCCATCTTTAATTCTTTCATCTGCATGCCATGTCAAGTGTTTTGAATCTTCTTCACTGCGATAGATTCGCCTAAATCTTGGTATTATAGGAAAATACCACACGACTTTTGCTGGAGTAGATTCTTTCTTCCTATATCGAGAGACATTGCATTTCGGACACACCTTTAGTAGTTCATATTCGTTTCAAAATAAAATGAAATCATTAGGACACGCATGAATCCTTTCGTAACTCATGCCAATAGAGCACAAAATTCGTTTAGCCTTGTAGGTTCGACTGAGAAGTTCATTATCATCTGGCAACATATCTTTTAGGAGTGTTAATAATTATGTGAAGCTTTTATCAGACCATCCATTTCTCGCTTTTAAGTTGTACAACTTTAATATCGCCGAAAGTCTTGTGAATTTAGTACAACCATTATATATTGGTTTCTCTGCATCACTCAACAAACTCTCAATTATTTTAGGACAATCCCGAAGATCTTCTTCAAATGCTTTTGCAATCTCCTCAACTCGGTCCCGCTCATATGTATCTGTGTCGAAATCATTTGAATCATATGTCGCAGCATTCTCAAAATAAGTGTTCCCTTTTTTTTTCTCACCATGTCTTATCCAAGATGTATAGCTTTTATCAATTCCATGTCATACTAAATGTCCTTCCAATTCATCTGCTCTAACACGTTTTCCAAAACAACATTTTAAACAAGGACAAGAGATTCGATTTGGGTCTTTTGCATTCTTCACTGCAAATTTAACAAACTTCTTCACTCCATTTTCATACTCTTTTGACAATCGATTGGTAGACATCCATTTTCGGTCCATTTTATATGACCTATATGAATGCAGTGTTACACAAATTTATCAATCTATAACATCATACCAATCTATAATATATATCATACAAGTCTAATTTCAAAACATAACAGAACAGATCAAACAGATTTTATATGATTTATCATGTAAGAATTTATGAATGGAGTGTTACACAAATTTATCAATCTATAACATCATACAAATCTATAGTATATATAGTCTAATATTGGAAAATGGAAACCAAGGTCCAAGGTCTGTTAAAACAGAACAGATGGAACAAATTTCAAAACAAAATAGATTTATCATCTAACATTTTATATGATTTATTAGGTAACAATTTATCAGTTTTAGAGACAATAACAAATTAATAAATATAGTACTTGAGACAACAATCACTCAATAAAAATGGGCGCAGAGTAGAGGAAAGGAAGGTTCGTAATAAGGTTCGAAGGGAGAGAACGTATTAAATATGTTTTTATTTATTTATTTATCAATTATATATAACTTGAACTGCTTGTAATTTTACAGCGCTTTTGTCCATAAGCGCTGTAAAAGGCTTTTAAAAATTAAATTTCAAAACATTTACAGCGCTTATAAACAAATCGCTTTATAAAGCACTGTAAATATAGTGTGGGAGTGCTATATTTTACAGCGCTTTTATGAAAAACGCTCTAAAAAGCGCTGTAAATATTATGTGAGAGCGCTATATTTTACAGCGCTTTTATGCGAAGCGCTCTAAAAGCACTGTAAATATTATGTGAAATCGCTATAACCCTACAACAACGCTTTTCTGTAAACCCTAAACCCTTCATGACCCTACAACAGCGCTTTTTCTAAAGCGCTTGTCATTAAAGCGCTGTTGTATCCTCCGTTATTTTTAAAATATTATAGAACAACGCTTTTAGTTATTAAGCGCTTTAAAATTTTTGGCATAGTTAACTTTCTAATTTTTGAAAATTTTCTCTTCAAAAAAGTTATTATTTTTACTTTTACAAAAACTTATTATCCCATTTTACTACCCAAAATTTCAAATTATAAATGACTAAAAAAAGCATTTTTTTTAAATTTAAAATATTCACTATATCACCTTAAAATTTAAAAATAAAAACCAAAATGCGTCAAAGGGTTTGATTGTTACAACTTTTTTGAAAAATATTTTTGAAGCATTTCATCTTTTTGTAAAATTTTCTTTGGAACATAAAATTTCAAATAATAACTAAAAAATTCTTAAAATAAAAAGGTATTTTGAGTAACTTTTCATAAAAATCATTTTCGAGAATTATATTTTGTTTAAAAAAAGGATAATTTTTATTATATTAAAATCTCTAACAGTTAATATCTAAGTTATTGAATATCAAAATTATTTTTTTATTCTATAATAAATAAGTTCAAAATAGTTTCTACTATTTCTCAATAGGTTCTCATAAAAATTATTTTTATATATATAAAGTAAATTTTTTTAATCTATAACAAACAATTCATTAATCTAACTCTTTTGGATTTTTAATCAAGTGACTTGAACTTGAATTTTGAGATAAAAGGTATTAAGCTTTATAACGCTTGAATTAGTTGAAGCTAGTTAAATTTTATAATATTATTATTCATTAAAATATTCAAATAACGAAACATAAATGGAAAAACAATGTTGGGTAAAAGAATCAGATGTCTTCATTTCCTATCTCCTTTCTTGAACCCCTTTCTTGTTCTAACTTTCAAAACATTGTTAGCAAAAGTATGTTTCCCATTTGCAAATGATATTTTTCCATATCCTTGAGTTTTCTTTTTTAAAAAACTCTTCACTATCTTCTCACTTGGCTTAATGACAAGCTCTTGATACAATTGTTCATAATCTTCTCCATTTAAAATAGCTTCAAATACTTTAGTAGAATTAATTTTGTTCATCTTCCATCGAAACTTATCAACCATATTATGAATCTTCAAGTATTGGTTTTCAGCTAATATCTGAGTGTTTTCTTTGGTTTTTCTTAAACCATCCTCTAATATTTTTTCCTTTTCAAACTCATCAATATTTTTTTCATTTTCAATCTCAAAATAATGTTCAAGCTCATGAACCCCAATGGCCCTTCTAATCCCTTTTGAATAGTTTGCCCTAGGTACAAAATATTCTCTAATTTCATCCACAAGCCCTACCTCAACCATTTCATCTACCCTTTTGTCTAAATATTGAAACAAAATAGGTAAAGAAACATGAAGCCAAATAAAACAACAATCATATTTTGAACGAAATGAAATAATTGGGTCATCAATTAATTCTTTTAAATATCTATTTGACCCTCCAACAATAATTGGTAGGTGACCATTTTCAATTATGATATCCAAAGCTTTGAGAACGTGCTTGCAAAAATCATCCACAGTGAAATCATAATTAGGATCATCAATTATTCCTAACATATGATGTGGAATGGAACAACGTTTTGATTCATGTACCTTGTTGGTCACAATATCAAGACCTTTGTAGACTTGAATTTTGTCAGAGTTGATGATTTCAGAATTGAATTTTGTACCTAAGTTGATGGAAAGTTTAGTTTTTCCTGTCCCAGTTGCACCCATTATGAAAATAACCTTCTTCTTTTCAGCTAGGGTTGAACGAGTGAAAGTCATGTTGTTTCTTTGATGTCAAACATGAAAAAATAATAAGTATTAAAAAGTAACAAATAATTTTTAAGTTATTTAAAAAAGACTTAAATATATATATGATTGATGAATTAATGCAGTTATATGTTTTTTTCTAGTCTCTGTAATTTAAATTATATTATAAATCTAATATTTAAATTATATTATAAAATTTATACTCTTTTTTAGTAAATATACATTTACAAGTACTTTAGGTTGTTACAATTCAAACAAAATTAATTTTATTAAACATGAAAGTATCCAAATTTAAATCGCTTTAAAATGAAAATTTATTTTAACCAAAAGTACATTTTATAAATGAAATTTAACAAAAATACATTTGCAAACTTTAATCCAAATAGATACTTTGTCCTTGTAAAATTGAATTTTATTGAATTCAGTCACTACAATAAATATATATATTATATATATATATAT
>JBBPBO010001986.1:58991258-59133474 GCA_037974295.1 Cicer cuneatum | reverse complement strand
TATATTAGGGTTTAAAGAATTGCAAGGATCAATTTCAATAAAAAATATTTTGCAGAGAATAAAACAAAAGAATAAGAAAAAAAAAACAAAAATATGATAGTACTAATAGTCTCAATCAAATAATGAATCAACCAAATTACTAAACTCTAAACAATGTAATTTTGTGATACCATACCTTGTTGAGTTGATGATTGTTTACTGTAGTTGAAGACTGAGGTATTGGTGGCTCAGTTTGCGCCTTCGTGGACAGTGGAGGCTTTGGTGGTCGCTATTTGCGACGAAATGAGGAAGGGAAAAGAATCCACGCGCCGAGGGAGAAAGAAGAAGAGAGGTCTCAGCGACGAGATGCGAGCAGTGACGACTGATGACAATAGAAGTTGAGATTTTGAGTTTAGAGTTTATCATGGTATTGTTGATTGTATGAGTGAGTCATTGGCACTAAATAATATGAATAGGTGAGTGGTTATGAGTTTAACGGTTTGTGTTCTAGTGAAATAATAATTTTAATGCGCAATTTTCCTTTACTTTTTTACAAATAAATATAATTAATAAATTTATTTTTAGAGACTTTTATAGACAATTTAAAAATTAATATGTTTTGATATATGGAATTAAATCATCAATACTTAAATAACATGTCAATTCGTTTCACTATATTTTAGATTTAATATCCTAAATTTTTTAAATGTTATCTTTTGATTTTATTCAATTTTATTTATGGATATAATTTATTTAATTATAGAAATAATTTATTGAATTACCGCAATTTTCCTCAAATTTTAATAAATTATTTCCATAATTAAATAATTTTTTAATATCCGTAATTTTCCTTTATTCTGTAATAATTTTAATTAAAAATAAAATTTTAATTATGGAAATAATTTATTTAATTATCGAGTTCAAAATTGAATAGATAAATTTATCAAAACTCTTAATTAGTGAATTTAATACATACTATACTATAAAATTTAAAAATTACAATAATATTACTAGCGTCGCAGAGTGAATATCAACACCCAGACCGTCACCGCCCTTGAATTTTAATTTCGAGGAAAATCCACATCTACACACAATCAACGCGGATTTTTTCCTCCAAATTAAAACGGTTTGGGTGGGTATTGTGGTGTAAATTATATTGTCATCTCTAACTATAAAACTCGTGCTACTTTTTTAATTTGTTTAAAAAACAAATCTACTTTATTTATATAAAAATAAAGTATTTACCTGCAGAATGTCTAGAGAATTTGACAATCATAAACTTTGCTGCAGAATTTTACCGTAGATAAATTCTAAGAAAAGAAGGTGAATTTTACTGCGGACGCATAACCACATATAAATCCAGCAAAAGAAAACCTACCTGCCGTATTACCTGCGGAATCTGATACCGTAGAAATATTTCTAAATTAAATCTGTGTATTACCTACGGATATGTTTCCGCAGGAAAAAAGCTATATTGGTTATTTTGATTGTTTATTCTTTTTTGGTAATACAATATATGAATCATTTTGTTTTTTTGTTACAAAATAGTTGGTTTGATTATGTATTTAATTAATTCTATAAATTTTTAGAATCATTTTTATTTTATAAAGTTACATCTAAAACATTTAATTTTATTTCATTATTTTTTTTTATCATTAATATATAGATACTACCAACATGAACATCCGCGCAATACATGTTATAATATATATATTTAAGTTTTGAATATATATAAAATTAGGAAAATAATTGAAGAGGTAGCTATCCAATATTTCTTGATTTGTTCTCCCATAGTGCAGGTATCAATGATTCATGGTGCATGAAGCAATTGGGCCTAGGGTGACTTCTTAGGATAATGATGTTTTACTGCAACCTTTTATTTATGTTGAATTTTTAGGCCCTATCATTACTAAAATATAAGGTTTTACATACGAATTTATTGGATGTAGTATTTTTCTACGTATAACTTTAATGGATAATTGTTTCTTCAAGATTTCTAAATCCACATGTACATTACCTACAGATAAATCTGCAGGAAAAGTAAATAAAATCTGTAGCTAATATTTAACAAACTTAAAGCGTTTTATTATGCATTTTCATGCAGAACAAATCTCCAATACTATTTCTGCGAATTTATTCCAAATGATTTTCGCAGGTAATGTCGCATTGATATCCGAAGGTAAATCCGCATCAATAGTGTTTTCGAGGAAAAATCCGTATGAAATATGGTGCTGTTTTTTTTTATTGATATCAAAATTTATATTAGTATCAATACATTTTTTAATTATTTAATATTAGTTTTTAATTGGAATGTTATTGCAAATACTCTAAAATAATTTATATCATATTCGCAAATCATAACTAAATATTAATTAAAGCATGATTCAACTATTGCAATACTCATAAACAAAATTTACATATCATCACTAAGTATTAATTAAAGTATAATCCAAAAAAAATACTAAGTATAATCAAGTACATGATGATATGCAACCAAATTACCAAAATAAAAATAAATATTATTCAATATGATCACTACCAATGTTATCATCCCCACTATCTTCATCTGTTTCATTGTTGGGTTGTGGTGATGAACTTGGACGAGAAGAAGATCCAACAAATCCCAAATGTTGGATGAGAAAGTTTAAATTTTTGTTGGTCTCGATCATCTCTTTTTCTTGTCGTTGCAATTGTTGCTTCATCAATAACTTTTCTTGGTCTTGTCTTTGCAACGATTCATTCAAAGCATAAACTTGATTTCTCAAAGTATCAACCTATATATTAACGACGTTCAATATTAAGACTAACAAAAACCACATATCATATATGTGCAAACTAATACTATAATGTTTGCATTGAGATCACTAATGGTAAAAATGTGTTTCGTTGCAAAGTCACATGCCAAGACAATCATCAAAATATAATAAACAACATTGCTCAAATCCCATACACAAGCCTGTTTTCAAAAAAAAATAAGACACTTTAGGATGTAGGCCTTCTAACATTAAAATGAGCAATAAGCAACAAAATGTAATCCAGTAAACTACTAGGCATTTTGATGTACACTACAGGCTAATAACAGCACCATGTAGCATCAACAAAATGCAACCTCGTTCATTTAAGAGGCTGTGACCTTAGAAAATCTTCAGTTAAATCTGTAATATAGTGCACACGATATCTAGGTAATATCAGTAAGATAAACACTCTAACAAAAAGAATTTCATAATTTGTAAATCTGGCCTATCGTTTACAAGGCTCGGTCATGCATCGCAAAAAAAAAAAAATCAAGCCCAAGGCAACACCGTTCACAAACTTGTAAAGTGAAAAGCCTATCTTCCAATTGCACTTCTTTGGTTAAGAAATCCTCTCAAATGGTTGCCTTATACTGATTGCTAAACTTCTTAACATATCTAATCATCTAGGAGTTGATGTCTCTACCTATCTCATAGCTAACTCAGATCTTCAAATTGAAGGTGCAAACACGAGAAGGAGAGATTGAATTATGTTTGACTAACTTGAATACTTTTCCTGTTTTTACACTTTTAAAACAAAACTTGATGTATGAATAAAAACAGAGTTAGCAGCGGATATAAAGTAAAATTAAAACACAGAATTTTTATACTGGTTCACCGTTAACGAGGCTACGTCCAATCCCTTCACCTTGAAGGATTTCACTAATTCAAACCTTGAATTACAACCGTTCTACTGACCCTCCAAGTCAGTCTTCTCAAACAGTCTAACAATCCTAGACTCTTGAGGAATATAGCACCTGTCTTCAGCCAATCTGACAATCCCAGATTGTAGAAGAAATTTCAACACTGTGAATCTAATTGCCAAGTAACCTGCTACCCCTTCTGACTCCCTCAGATTGTTGACTCTACTTCAACAACTTAGATTTGACACAATGGAAGGAAAATAACACGAGTACTTGCTTCTTGAAAGCTGGTACTCACAATTGACCTCTCTGAAAATTTGAGTGTTTGCTTTGGAAGTGTATGACTCTTTTGTGATTTTCGATGATGAGTATTCTGCCTTGAGCCTCCTTTTATAGATGCAGATTATGGCCTCTTCCAATGCTTAAATTCAAGCTGAATCTTGCTGGATTCTCTGTAAAAATAACTTGACCAATTGGGCTTCATTTAAATACAAAACATATCTTTTTTAAGCTTCAGATTTCTTTCAAAAAATAACTGGCCAATCAAAACTTTAGTTGCTTCCGCCACAGCTCCTGAATTCCACAATACCTCACTTTATTTTTGTAACAAATCTTTTTAATACTTTGATTAAAATAAATTAAAATCTCCACCGTTAATCCTCCTGATTAAATCTGGACCATTGGATTCTTCTTCGCTAGTCCACATCTGGACCAAACTAATTGATATGCTGTGATCCTCTGATTTCAGCCATCCCTGGACCACACTTCGTAACCCTTTGATCTTCTGATTTCGGCCATCCTGGACTTGCACCTGATATGCTACAATCCTCTGATCTCGACCATTGTTGGACCACACATCCTGACCCTCTGATTTCGGCCAACACTGGGACATGGTCTGATCTTCTGATCTTGGCCAACACTAGGCCAAATAATTAATTCTAAACCATTGATCTGGAAATCTTCCCTCTGATCTGGACCAATTCTGGACTTGGTCTGGATTAAACTGAAATTAAATCTAGATAAGTAATATTTCAGTCTGGACATTTTACCTTTGATTTTGGATCAGGTCTGGATCAATTCTGGAAATCATTTCTTCTGGTCTGGACTTAGTTTCATACCCTGAACCATGCTATCTTCTGATCTGGGTCAAATCTAGATTGATTCTCTTGTTCTGGACTCATTAACTTATCTTCTGGTTGAGTTTGGAACAAGTCTTGGCTGTTTTAATTTCTCACTGCCAAACCATCTTCTGGTCAGAATAACTTCTGGAATAAATATGATATTTGATACCTCTTGGTCTAGACAAACTCTCCCTCTGGCAGGCTTTCCTCTGGTATGGTCCAGGTCTTCTTATGCCATTGCTTCCTTCTGATATGGGTAAGCAAAGATATCTTCTGGTGATCCTGGAGTATCTTCTGGTAATTCCAGGATGCATTCTGGATGCATCTTCTGCCTCTGCAAACTTCATTTTCTGGTTGTATTTAATGTAATAATTCAAGGTACAAAATAAGATTACATTGAGTCCTTTTGTAAACATCAACATCCTAAGACTTAGAACCAACTTGATTCCAACAATCTCCCTATTTCCTCTCCTTTTCAACTCATTCTCTTTTTCACTCTTTCTTTTTCTCTCTCCCTGATTCCTCTCCTTTTCTACTTATTTCTCCTCTTTTCATCTCTTTCTTTTTCGCTCCTTCTTTCTTTTTATCTCTCCTTTTCTACTTATTTCTCATTTCTCTCCATCTCCCCCTTTTTGTCATCAGCCAAAAAGTGGTCCTACTATTTTTGTATTTTTTGTTTTTCTCTTTACAAATTACAGAAGGTAAAACAGAAAATAAAAGACAGAAAATAAAATTACAAGAAATTTAAAAACTCCTAAGATGACTACTTGAGCTAGTCAGATATGGAGGTAATGCTGAGATGCTTCTTGATGAACTCGAACCTATCTTCTGGTAATGCTTTGGTGAAGATGTCAGCCCATTGATGATCAGTGTCCACAAACTGGATGCTTAAAGTCCCTTTTTGAACATGGTCCCTAATGAAATGGTGTTTTATTTCAATGTGTTTGGCTCTGGAGTGTAAGATAGGGTTCTTGGTTAGGTTTATGGCTGAAGTGTTATCACAGAACAACGGGATATTGGTTTCAAAGATGTTGTAATTTTCAAGTTGATGTTTCATCCAGAGTAACTGTGAACTGCATCCTGTTGCTGATATATACTCCGCTTCAGTTGTTGACATGGCAATTGTTCTTTGTCTTTTGCTTGACCAAGAGATCAAATTATCACCTAAGAAAGTGCAGTTGCCACTTGTACTTTTCCTTTCCAGCTTGTCTCCAGCATAGTCGGAATCACAAAAACCTTTGAGTTTGTAGGTGGGGGTTTTCTTGTATAACAGGGTAAGGTTGGTGGTTCCTTTAAGGTATCTTAAAATTCGTTTGACAGCAGTTAAATGGGATTCCCTAGGGTCAGCTTGAAAACGGGCACAGACACAAACACTAAACAAGATTTCAGGACTAGAAGCAGTTAAATAAAGAAGGGATCCAATCATACCTCTGTATGTTTTCTGGTCTACCTTTTGGCTGGTTTCATCTTTCTCAAGTGAGCAGGTTGGGTGCATGGGGGTGGCCATAGGCTTACAATCACTCATCTTGAACTTTTTAAGAAGTTCTTTGGTGTATTTAGATTGGTGAATGAGTATACCTGATTTACCTTGATGAATCTGAATTCCCTAGAAGAACTTAAGTTCTCCCATCATGCTCATTTGGAACTCTTTCTGCATTAGGTCAGAAAACTCTTTGCACAAAGTGCCATTAGTGGATCCAAATATGATATCATCAACATAGACTTGGATAATCAGAATATCATTTTTAATGGATTTCCTAAATAGTGTATTATCAATCTGACCTATATTAAATTCATTCTTAAGCAGAAAGTTACTAAGTCTGTCATACCATGCCCTTGGTGCTTGTTTTAAACCATATAAAGACTTTTTAAGTTTAAAAACATGGTTTGGAAAATCAGAGTTTTTAAATCCAGGGGGCTGTTTGACATAGACTTCCTCACTTATATAGCTATTTAAGAATGCACTTTTAACATCCATTTGGTACAGCATTATATCATGATTAGCAGCAAATGATAAAAGAATTCTAATTGCTTCTAACCTGGCCACTGGAGCAAAAGTCTCAGTGTAGTCTGTACCTTCTTGTTGACTGTATCCTTGAGCTACAAGTCTAGCTTTGTTCCTTACCACTTCACCTTTTTCATTGAGTTTGTTCCTGAAAACCCACTTGGTTCCAATAATGTTTTTGTTTGGTCTGGGTACCAGATCCCAAACATCATTCCTTTGGAATTCATTCAGCTCTTCTTGCATTGCAAGTATCCAACCTTCCTCTGCCAAAGCCTCATCAACATTGCTTGGTTCAATTGTTGAGAGTAAACCAAACAGACTGGTTTTTCTACTTGATGATCTGGTCTTTCAAGGTTCTGCTACACTGCCAATAATGAGAGATTCTGGATGTGAAGACTTGTACTTCCATCCATTCTTTCCCTCTGACTTGTTTTCAGAGTCAGCATGTTCTTCTTCATCTTGATCTTTCTCAGATTCAGCTTCTGGTTCAGCTTCTGGTTCCTGTGCCTCTGGTTCACCTGCAATTTCCTCATCTTGCTTTGACTTTTCAGAGTCAAGCTGTTTATCATCAAACTTAATGTGGATTGATTCTTCCACAGTGTTAGTTTCTTTGTTAAACACCATATAAGCTTTTGATCTCTCAGAGTAGCCAATAAAGATACATTTTTGAGATCTAGAATCAAACTTAGCTAGGTTATCTTTAGTGTTCAACATAAAACAGATGCAACCAAATTGCTTAAAGTAGGAAATATTGGGTTTCTTACCTTTCCACAGTTCATAGGGAGTTTTATTTAAGATGGACTTGATATAGACTCTATTCTGAATGTAGCAAGCTGTGTTGACAGCTTCTGCCCAAAGGTAGGTGGCAACCTTCATATCATTCAGCATGGTTCTGGCCATCTCCTGCAGTGATCTGTTCTTCCTTTCTACCACTCCATTCTGTTGAGGTGTTATGGGGGATGAGAAGTTGTGAGAGATCCCATTCTCATCACAGAATTCTTCAAAATACTTGTTCTCGAATTCACCTCCATGATCACTTCTGATGGTTATGATCTTAATACCCTGTTCATTCATAACTTGCTTACAAAAAGAAATAAATACTTTGTGAGATTCATCTTTGTTCTTTAAAATTTTTACCCAAGTCCACCTTGAGTAATCATCAACAATCACAAAACCATATTTCTTACCACTGAGAGAAGCTGTTTGAACAGGACCAAACAGATCTAAGTGAAGCAGTTCAAGTGGTTGAGAGGTAGAAACACATTTTTTAGTTTTAAAAGAGCTTTTAGTTTGTTTACCTCTTTGACATGCTTCACACAGAATCTCAGTTTTGGAAGTTACCTTGGGAAGCCCTCTTACCAACTAGAGTTTGCTCAGTTCGGATATAAGCCTAGGGTTTGCATGCCCTAACTTTTTGTGCCAAATCAGATTCTGTTCACTCACAGACAATAAGCATTTAACTTGTTGCTTAGCAAGACTGAACAGATCAATTTTATAAACATTATCTTTCCTAGTGCCGGTAAATAAAACAGTTCCATCAATTTGACTAACAGCTTTGCAAGTTTTTTGATTAAAGATAACATCATAGTTGCAGTCACTTAATTGACTTATGCTCAGAAGATTATGTTTTAGCCCTTTAACCAACAGAACATTTTTAATAGAAAGGGGAGAAGAAGTGTTACCAACAGTTCCTGTACCAATATCTGACCTTTCTGGTTTCCTCCAAAGGAAACTTTGCCTCCATTCTTCATAGTCAGATCCATAAACATAGATTTGTCTCCTGTCATGTGTTTGGAGCAACCACTGTCAAGATACCAAGTTTTGTGTTGCTGATCAGATCTTGCCTTTTCTCTGTCAGAATCAGAGTCAGAGTCAGACTCAGATTCAGACTTAGCTTCTGTTCGAGCCATTAGAGCCAGTTCTTCTTTTGGCCTGTTTGAGCAGTTTCCTTGATTCTGCTTTGGTTGATACCCCATGTTCCTCTGATGATTCTGGAACATGTTTTGATTCTGGTAAGTTTGGTGAATCGGGTGGTTCTGATGAATTTGGTAATTCTTGTGATTCTGGTACTTCCTGATCTGATTCTGGTTCTGGTTGCAGTGTTGATTCTGATTCTGGTTCCAGTACTGATTCTGATTCTGGTTCCAGAGTTGATTCTGGTTCCAGTTCCTGTGCTTCTGATACTGATTCCAGTTCTGGTTCTGGTTCCAGTTTCTGTGCTTTTGATACTGGTTCCAGTTTTGGTTCTGGTTCCAGTTCCTGTTTTGATTTTGGTTCAAGTTTTGATTCTGGTTCCAGTTTTGGTTCTGATTCTGATTCTGGTTCTGGTTGAGTTGACCAGACCTTTTTTCATCAGACTCAGATTGCCTTTGTCTTGTTGTAGCATGAACATAAACCTTCTTCTGCTTGTGCATAGCCAACATCCATTGTCCAGGCACCAGTGTTGGTGTCTCCTTCTGGTTGCTAAGAATATCTGCAACATAGACAATTTGATCTTTTGGTACCCAGAACTGATTGGGTCCAGGTTTGTTAGTCTTAACAACTCTCTGATCTTGTTCAGATATTACCATTGGACAAGATAGTTCAGAGTGACCTTTCTTAGCACAAATAATACATAAAACATCAGAATGAACAGCTTTACTTTCAGTAGTTGTTTCTGTAAAACCAAGACCTCTCTTTCTAGAGTTACTGTTTCCATAAATCATAGATGCATGTTTACTTCTTTCCATTCCATTTGAAATGAAGTTTTGAAAAAATTGCTCATGCACATCAGATTTACAAACAGTTTCAGAAGTGGAACAAATATTACTTTTGAGAGTTTGGTTTTCAGACTTGAGTCTTGCAACTTCAGTTTTAAAATCTTTGTTTTCAGTTGCATACTCAGAATTTCGATTCTTTAAAACTTGGACTTCTTTGGTTAGATTTTTCTTATCTTCCCTAAGAGTTTTCAGTTTTAAAGACATCTTATTATTTGCATTTAACAAGTCTTTTAAAGATTCAATTAGTTCAGATTTAGAGAGATCAGAAAATACCTCACTGTCTTCATCTTCTGATTCTGTTCCAGAGCCTGAGCTGTATCCAGAGCTTGAGTTGGTATGAGCCATCAGAGACATAATTGCTTCCTCTGATGTGCTTCCAGATTTGCCTGAATGATTTCTTCGATCATTCTTCCTTCTGCGTGTTTTCCTTCTTGAATTCGTGCCTTTATGAGGTCCAGAAGCAGACCTGATGTGTGCCTTCGTTGCTGTTTCTGCCTCTTCTTTATCAGATGATTCTTCTTCTGATTCTGATACATCCGAGGCTGCCATCAGACCCTTCTTTCTGAATCTGGAACTCTTCTTGTGTTGTTTTCCTTTTTCCAAATTAGGACATTCTGACTTGATATGTCCAGGTTTATTGCATCCATAACAAACAATATTCTTCTTGTCATATTCTTCCTTTCCGCTGTTGTTATGTTTCTTCTTGAAGCTTCTTCTCTTCCTGTTTTCCCATATCTTAACCATTTTTTTGGTTAAGTAAGCCATATCATCACAGTCACTGTCACTATCCTCTGATTCTGATGCTGCCTTTGCAGCTTTCTTTTGTTTCGACTTCAGAGCCAGATTTTTCTTCTTCTTTGGTTCATCTTCTTCCAGTTCTATTTCATGAGACCTGAGTGAGCTGATCAGGTCTTCAAGTCTTAAGTTATTCAATTCTTTGGCTTGCTAAACTACAGTAACCATTGGTCTCCACTGATTTGGTAAACTTCTTAGAATCTTCTTGACATGATATGTTGTTGTGTAGCTTTTCTTCAAGACCTTCAGTCCAGATATCAGAGTCTGGAATCTGCAGAACATTCCATCAATGTTTTCATCATCTTCCATCTTGAACATCTCATACTGTTTGACCAGTATGTTAGCCCTTGCTTCTTGAACCGGCTGGGTTCCTTCATAGGTCAGAACCAGACTGTCGAAAATGCTCGTATCTGTTTCTTTATCTGTGCATCTGTCAAATTCCTTGAATGTGATGGCACTGATCATAATGTTTCTGGACTTGTGATGAAGTTTTGTGTAATCTGCTCTGATCTGGTTTCATATCATCCATGTCTAGTTTTTTTTTGTTGGATCTTCTAGATCAGTAGGTGCAGTGTATCCTTTGACTATCATCTTCCATAGTTCAGGATCTTGAGATATGACAAAACTTCTCATTCTGTCCTTCCAATACTCAAACCTTTCTCCATCAAACAGTGGTGGTCTGTTGATGTTGCCTCCCAATTCTTCTATGGATTCTGCCATGTTGAACCCCTTGGACCTTTCCTCAAACATTGTTAAGCGCTCAACCTTGAGACCGAGCTCTGATGCCAATTGAAGGTGCAAACACGAGAAGGGGGGTTGAATTGTGTTTGACTAACTTGAATACTTTTCCTGTTTTTACACTTTTAAAACAAAACTTGATGTATGAATAAAAACAGAGTTAGCAGCGGATATAAAGTAAAAATAAAACACAGAATTTTTATATTGGTTCACCGTTAACGAGGCTACGTCCAGTCGCTTCACCTTGAAGGATTTCACTAATTCAAACCTTGAATTACAACCATTCTACTGACCCTCCAAGTCAGTCTTCTCAAATAGTCTAACAATCCTAGACTGTTGAGGAATATAGCACCTGTCTTCAGCCAATTTGACAATCCCAGATTGTAGAAGAAATTTCAACACTATGAATCTAATTGCCAAGTAACATGCTACTCCTTATGACTCCCTCAGATTGTAGACTCTACTTCAACAACTTAGATTTGACACAATGGAAGGCAAATAACACGAGTACTTGCTTCTTGAAAGCTGGAACTCACAATTGACCTCTCTGAATTCCACCACAGCTCATGAATTCCACAATACCTCACTTTTATTTTTGTAACAAATCTTTTTAATACTTTGATTAAAATAAATTAAAATCTCCACCGTTAATCCTCCTGATTAAATCTGGACCATTGGATTCTTCTGCATTAGTCCACATCTGGACCAAACTAATTGATATGTTGTGATCCTCTGATTTCGGCCATCCTGGACTTGCACCTGATATACTACAATCCTGTGATCTCGGCCATTGCTGGACCACACATTCTGACCCTCTGATTTCGGCCAACAATGGGCCAAATAATTAATTCTGAACTATTGATTTGGAAATCTTCCCTCGGATCTGGACCAATTCTGGACTTGGTCTGGATTAAACTGAAATTAAATCTGGATAAGTAATATTTCAGTCTGGACATTGTACCTTTGATTTTGGATCAGGTCTGGATCAATTCTGGAAATCATTTCTTCTAGTCTAGACTTAGTTTCATACCCTGAACCATGCTATCTTCTGATCTGGGTCAAATCTGGATTGATTCTCTTGTTCTGGACTCATTAACTTATCTTCTGGTTGAGTCTGGAACAAGTCTGGGCTGTTTTAATTTCTCACTGCCAGACCATCTTCTGGTCAGAATAACTTCTGGAATAAATCTGATATTTGATTCCTCTTGGTCTAGACAAACTCTCCCTCTGGCAGGCTTTCCTCTGGTATGGTCCAGGTCTTCTTTTGACATTGCTTCCTTCTAATCTGGGCAAGCAAAGATATCTTCTGGTGATCCTGGAGTATCTTCTGGTAATTCCAGGATGCATTCTGGATGCATCTTCTGCCTCTGCAAACTTCATTTTCCGGTTGTATTTAATGTAATAATTCAAGGTACAAAATAAGATTACATTGAGTCCTTTTGTAAACATCAAAATCCTAAGACTTAGAACCAACTTGGTTCCAACACAAATTAATATCAGCAACATTATGTTTTTTTATATGAAATTCGAACTCATAACAAATAGAAAATCAATAGTATGGCTATATATAACATGAAAAATGTAATTCAAAACTTTTATCTTCACACAAAAAATTAGGAGACGCTTATCCAATTTACATTTTTATTCTTTTTTCTCCTATTTTCATTACATTCTTTTTAATTTTCTTTTCATTTTTATGCCTTAGAAACACTATTTCAACATAATCACAATTTATGAAGTGTATGGCTAACATGACACCCCATTGGAATAGAATTCAAAGAACTATATGGCTAACATATTATTTAACCGCTACAATATGGCATACATTTGAATATGTGTTACTATAATCAAATTAGCAGCATAAACAGCAATGAGAAATCATGCAAAAGAAACAAAGAAGTGACATACAATACTTCTTTGTATGTAGATAAAACCAATTTCCATGAACTTTTTATAGTCTATAAGTTTTGTAGTTGGCTAGAAAATTAACACATTTACAATAACAACAACAACCAAGCCTTTTTCTACTAAGTAGAGTCGGCTACATATGTTTTATCATATATTTATAAAGAACGACAATAATTCATACCTTAGCAAGTGTTTTATAGTAAAATGCGCCAATGATGATCTGAAAAACCTGATGGTGTTACCAAGTTTGATTCCATTCCACCATAAGGCATTATATGCAAAAGCATTAATAAGAATAGATCAGAGAAATAGCAAAAATAAGAGGAATATATGTCAAAATAAGAATAGATCCGAACAAGAATAACATCAAACCTGTCTGAATAGTAGAACAAACTAGTCTGAATTACACTTAATACCATATGAAGATGCATGTTTGTTTACCTAGCTCCCAATGGCTTTTAAATTACTACTAGAAATTAAGGTTTTCCCTACGGATTTTTCTGCGGATTTAAGCTAAAAATTTGCAGATAACACCATTACATGTGGATTTATCGGCGGTAGTAGTTTCCCACGTAAAACTTTCGTGGATAATTGTTTTCTAAGGATTTCTAAATCCGCAGGTACAGTACCTGCGGATAAATTCGTGGGAAAAGTAAATAAAATCCGCAGCTAATATTTAACGAACTTAAGGCGTTTTCTTACGCATTTGCATGTAGAACAAATCTGCAGTACCTTTTTTGTGAATATGTTCCAAACGTATTTCTGCAGGTAATGTTGCATTGATATTTGCAGGTAAATCGACATCAAAAGTGTTTTCGAAGAAAAATCTGCAGGAAATATATGTGTTGTTTGTTTTTGTTTTTTTATTTTATTTTTGATTGATATGAAAATTTATATTATTATCAATAAATTTTTGAATTATTTAATATTAGTTTTTAATTGGAATATTATTGCAATACTCAAACAAAATTTATATCATGTTCGCAAATCATAACTAAGTATTAATTAAATCTACCAATTCTTTTTCAATACTACATATGTTAAATCAAACATATTATCAATAAATAGCTAACAAATACTATTCAATTGTAAAACATTTATCAATTCCTTTTTATGAAATCTACCAATTCCTTTTTCAATACTACAAATGTTAAATCAAACACATCTTCCTCTTGATCTTCATATTCACCATCGTCACTGGGATCATCTTCTTCATCCTCATCATCTTGCATCATAGGCAAATTAACCTCTTCACGATAAACTTCATCATCTTGTAGGTTATCAATTGGGTCATCTTTAATTCTTGAATTAACTCATGACTCTTGAAAAGCAACTTCGAAAGTATGCCTAACAGCAAAGCTCGCTTTTACATCAAATAATTGTTAGTAGTGTTTAATAGTACAATGATACTTATAGTAGTTTCACGGTCACCTTGTTTCTTTATTGATAATTTCACTACTTGAGGTTTCATTTACCTTTTACATCATATCATATATTTTCTGAATTCTCTCAATGCTAATTTAATTAATAAAAATACAAAAGCAGCAGTTGGATTCTAAAATGATGTAAATCTCATCTATCTCTGTGACATTTGGGGGATGAAAGGCCTCTGTTGTCTCTCCAACCTTTGGTTTAATTTATAGCAAGGTACAAACCAAACACAGTCCAATTTGTCCTACTAGACCACAAACATAATCAATTGCATTTACATCATCTCAAATATCAAAACCAACCAACCTAGATCCCAATTTATTGGAGAGAATTTCAAAATCAATAGATAATGATTCAAATAGAAGCAGAATCAGAATGCTATTTTTTTTTTACTCAGAATGATGTGTTTTTTAAAAATAAGCATGAAAGTAAACATATATCTATACAAATGCCAAGATAACCCACCTCCTATGACTTTCCCTTATTTTATACATAAAATAACTACCCTATACACACACTACTAGAAATTAGCGTTTTCCTGCGGAAACGTATCCGGAGGTAGTACCCAAGGATTTTCCTGCGGCTCAGATTTAGTTTAGGAATATTTCGGCGGTATCAGATTCCGCAGGTAAAATGGCAGGTAAAGTTTTCTTTTGTTGGGGATTTACATGTGGTTATGCATCCGCAGCAAAATTTACCTTCTTTCCTTAGGATTTATCTACGCTAAAATTCCGTAGGAAATAACCGCTGTAAATTCTGCAGGTAAATATTTTATTTTTATTAAAATAAAGTAGTTTTTATTTTTATATAAATCAAGTAGTTTTGGTTTTTTTAAACAAATTAAAAAAGTAAGACAAGTTTTATAGTTAGAGATGACAATATAATTTGCACCGCAGTACCCACCCAAACCGTTTTGATTTGGAGGAAAAAATCAACTTCGATTGAGTGTGGATGTCGGTTTTCCTCGAAATTAAAATTCAGGAGCGAAGACAGTCTGAATGTTGATATTCACTCTGCGAAGCTAGTAAGATTATTATAATTTTTTAATTTTATAATATAGTATCTATTAAATTAACTAGCTTAAGAGTTTTGATAAATTTATTTATTCAATTTTGAACTCGGTAATTAAATAAATTATTTTTATAATTAAAATTTTATTTTTAATTAAAATTATTTCAAAAAACGTTATTTCAAAATAGAATCAACAGATAATATTTAAAAATTTGAGGATATTAGACATGTTATTTAACTATTGATGATTTAGTTTAATAGTATAAAAACATATTAATTTTTAAATTTACTATAAAAGTCTCTAAAAATAAATTTATTATATTTATTTGTAAAAAAAATAAAGGAAAATTATGCATTAAATTTATTCAATTTTTTAGAAGAAAAAACAAATTCTATCAACAAATTATATCTCATTGTGTTAAAGAAAAGAGAAAGAACTTAAAATGACTTCACTGGAACACAAACCATCAAACTCATAACCACTCACTCATACAAATCAACAATACCTTGATAAACCTTAAACTCAAGACCTCTCTTCTTCTTTCTAAACTCAAGACCTCTCTTCTTCTTTCTAAACTCAAGACCTCTCTTCTTCTTTCTCCCTCGGCGCGTGGATTCTTTTCCCTTCCTCATTTCGTTGCAAATAGCGACCACCAAGGCCTTCACCGTCCACGAAGGCGCAAACCGAGCCACCAATACCTCAGCCTTCAACTACAGTAAACAATCATCAACTCAACAAGGTATGGTATCGCATAATTACATTGTTTAGGGTTTAGTGATTTGGTTGATTCATTATTCTATTGAGACTATTAGTAATATATTTGTGTTCTAAAATCATTGCTAGGGTTTTCATATTTTCAAAATTAGGGGTTTTGTGTTATTCTTCAAAATTGTGGATTTGCTTATCATATTTTCATTTTCTCTCCCACAGATTCTTCACGCTTGCGCTTCTCATTTACATTGATTTTCACTTCTCATTCCTCAAATCTTTCTTAGCTTCTCAAGCCGATTTCAGTTTCAATTTATTGAGGTATTTGATTCTATCAATAATGCTACTTTCTCGTTAGTTTGACACATGAATCTTGGTACATTTCAAATCGATTTTCCGGTTCACTTGATTTTGTGTTTGTTTAGAGTCGAAGATTTGAGTTGAAGTTGATTTTAACTTCGCTTAGGGTTATGAATTTTCAATTTGTTGTTGTGTATGTTTAGGAAATGATGTTTCTAACTTGATCTCATCTTTTTTATATTTATCCTCATCGACCAATTCTTGCAGATCTTCAATAGTTGTTTCATCTTCAATCACTGATATTGTACAACACTTCAACTCTTCAGTTATTAATTATCATTACGGAAATTCAGTAATTCCTAAAATTACATGTTTCTATGTGGAAATTTGCATGCAATCGTATCTCGTTGTTTTGGATCTTTAATTTTTCTATTTTCTTTCCGATATTACGAGTTTTAATTATTCAGTTTAGTCTAATCAGGAACATAAAACATGTTAAATATTGGAAGTTGAATTATGATTCTTCTGTGTAATATGTAATTTCAGATTCAGTGAAATCTGCATACAAATGAATGTTAAGATTATGCCATATCTATAACTATAAAGCATCAAAACAATAGTGAAGGCCTTTAATCCACAAAAAGGAAATTATTTAAACTATGTGTCGATCCTTACAAAATATGAGAAATAATAATGAAAGAAAAGTACATTACAATATAGTTTTCAAGTAATATCAGATTAAATAGAAACTAAAACCTTTGTATTGCTAATAGTAATAACCATTTGTCTTGCCTATTGAATTTGGACACAAGGAAGCTAATTTATGTGCCAATTATGGATTATTCTTCAGACTAAAGACACGAGTTTTAAGTACTAAATACCATTTTGGTTACATTAACATACACCTACCTTCAATATAGAACTTAGATTATTGTGTTTTGTTTTGTTGCCAGACTCCACACTTGTATTATTGTGTTATAATAATTAAAATTGTTATTCTCATAAAAATGATTTCTTCTACTCAATAAATTTGGTGAAAACTATTTGGAAATTCAGGCCTATTAATTTGTTTGTAGATTTGGGAATTTACTGAACTTGATAGTTTATTTGAACTAGTAACGGTTTTACGAGAAGAATGTTTTCATGTGATTTAACGTGATTTTGTATTCAAGCCTCAAGGTGTTGAAACTGTTGGTGTTTAAACGTTGAATTGAGATTTTGCATGTATATGGTTCATATGGTTATGGCTTGCAGTTATAGGCCAGACAATTGAACAATCTCATTGCTACATGTGTGAATCTGTTAGGAATCCAAGAATTGGCTTCCCTAACTTCCCTTTGTTCTATATCCTAACATAACAACTTCTGTATTTCTAATAATTTGTCTGTTCTTGATGAATTGTTTGCCTCATGAGTATTGGCAGAAGAAGCATCTAAGATTGCTTCAACATATAGGACCTCTTTTTTTTCTTGTAGCCTTTACTGCAATATAAATAAGTTTCCATTGGACAGAATGTTATCAATTTATAAATCTTGGTTTGCTTGTTAATTTAATTCCTTGACGATTTATTCCTTGTTTTGTCAAGTACAGAATTATGAAGCAAAATAAAAAGTCAACAAAGAAGAGAGCTGCAAAGGTTAATATCCCCCTCAATATGATGGTATTTTATAACATGTTGTTACTATCTCTACTTGCAGGTTGCGATGTGATCATCACTAGATATCGTGTGCACTATGTTACATATTTATTGATACTGCATGGTGCTATTATCAGCCTCTTAAATGAACGGGGTTGCATTTGTTGATGCTGCATGGTGCTGTTATCAGCCTGTAGTGTACATCAAACATGCCTAGTAGTTTACTAGATTACATTTTGTTGCTTATTGCTCATTTTAATGTTAGAAGGCCTACATCCTAAAGTGTCTTGATTTTTTTGAAAACAGGCTTGTGTATTGGATTATACTTTAACTAATACTTAGTGATGATATGTAAATTTTATTTAAGAGTATTACAGTAGTTGAATCATACTTTAATTAATATTTAGTTACGGTTTGTGAATATGATATAAATTGTTTTAGAGTATTTGCAATAATATTCTAATTAAAAACTTATATTAAATAATTCAAAAATGTATTGATAATAATATAAATTTTCATATCAATCAAAAATAAATAAAAAAAATAAAAAAAAAAACCATAAAAAAAACACTTTTGATGCGGATTTACCTACAGATATCAATGCGACATTACCTGCGGAAATACATTTGGAATAAATTCGCAGATTGATGTGGATCAATGCGACATTACCTGCGGAAATACATTTGAAATAAATTCGCAGAAATTATATTGCAGATTTATTTCACGTAAAAATGCGTAAGAAAATGCCTTAAGTTTGTTAAATATTAGTTGCGGATTTTCCCGCGGATTAATCCGCAGGTACTGTACCAGCGGTTTTAGAAATCCTTAGGAAACAATTATCCACGAAGGTTTTACGTAGGGAAATGCTACCGCCAGTAAATCCGTAGGTAATGGTGTTTTTTGCGGATTTTTAACTTAAATCTGCAGAAAAATCCACAGGTAAAACCTTAATTTCTAGTAGTGACATAAATAAATGCCATGGTAGTTACCGAAAATGACTTGGTCTTAGCGGCAAGATGCGCCTGGGAGGCTGCTGCTAGCGAGCAGTGACGACTGATGACAGCAAAAGTTGAGATTTTGAGTTTAGGGTTTATCAAGGTATTGTTGATTTGCATGAGTGAGTCATTGGCACTAAATAATATGAATAAGTGAGTGGTTATGAGTTTGATGGTTTATTAAATTTATTTTTAGAGACTTTTATAGGAAATTTAAAAATTAATATGTTTTGATACATGGAATTAAATCATCAATAGTTAAATAACATGTCAATTAGTTTGACTATATTATAGATTTAATATCCTCAAATTTTTAAATATTATCTTTTGATTCTATTTTGAAATAATGTTTTCTGTAATAATTTTAATTAAAAATAAAATTTTAATTATGAAAATAATTTATTTAATTACCGAGTTCAAAATTCAATAGATAAATTTATCAAAACTCTTAATTTAGTGAATTTAATATATACTATACTATAAAATTTAAAAATTACAATAATATTACTAGCGTCGCATAGTGAATATGGGGCGAACGTGGGGTAAAAATGAGTTTTTCAAGACAATTTTGTAATAATAGAATTGCCACGATATTTCTAAGTCTATTTTTAAATCTTTTGTAACCAAACTTAAAAGGCACTCGAATTCTAGAAATATGGAAGTGGATTCTCGTTAAAACTAATTGTTTTTTCTTTGTTTTAGCATTGGATAAACATTTTTTAATAATATTAAATAAACGTGATTGTTAAGAATTATTTAAATGGATAAATGTTAGATATTCTTACCAAAAAAATTGTCGTAAATTTTTCTAAAAATATTTTTAAATAACGTTTTGGATAAAAAAATTTGGGGCGTTATATTATGATATCAGAGGAACAATCCTCGGAAATTTTTGGGGTGAGACGATTATGTATGACGCATGCATTGATTTATGTGTGATGTTTAACTTTGGTATATTTTATTCTATGATTTATTACTAATTTTGTTATATATATTTATATAGGAAAAATTAACACTATGCATTGATTACTTGTTCTCTTTTAATGTTAATTGACCTTTTTTTTCTTCTTAAAAACAAAAAATTTTCTTCAATTAATTGCAATTATGATATGCCTTAAATTCTTGATCCTACGATTTCAAATAGTTTTAATTTGATTAAATGCAATAATTAATTATGATTTTATGATGGTATGAATGATGAATTTATTGTATTATGATTTGGAATTATCTCAATCCAACAATTGCTTTTGATTTTATGATGTTGTGAATTTACTACTCATGATTTGAATTTTTTTAATAATTGTTGTTTGTATGTTATAAATTTATTATTCGTGAATTAATGACGTTATGAATTTACTATTATGATGTTATGAATTTACTACTCGTGATTTGAATATTTTAATAATTGTTTGTATGTTATGAATTTAATAATCATGATTTAATGACGTTATGAATTTACTATTATAACGTTACAAATTTACTACTCTTGATTTGAATTTTTAATAATTTACTACTCGTGATTTAATTTGACGTTATGTAATAATTGTTTGTACATTTATGACATTAACAATTAATTGCCACAGATTATTTTTTTTTAATTTAAAACTATAAAATGATTAGTTGTTATTTTACTATACTGTGTAATTATTGCGTATTAAATTATATTGATTTGATTTGAAAATATACGACAATTAATTGGTCTCAACCTTAATGGTGTTATTAATTAGGCCAATTGAATTTATAATGATTATGAATATTTCTTAATTACTTAATTTTGTGTTATGATCTAAATTTTTGTAATAAAGGCAATGCTTTAAACCTCTAAACGGTGTAAAATTTTAGGATCCCCATATAAGGGAAAGGTAATACCGTAAAAGTTGTATTAGCGGGATTCTGGCTAAGAAAAGACTTGGTTATTACGTGGTCTGTTGACCCACCTCTCTTTCCTGGGAACTCCTCTAGTACACGACTTACCGTGTGACCTGAACATGTTGTCCCCATAATAGAAGAGAAGGGTAATACCGTAAAAAGTTGTATTAACGGAATTCTAGCTAAGAAAAGACTTGGTTATTAAATGGTTCGTTGACGCACCTATCTTTCCTGGGAACTCCTCTAGTGCACGACTAACTGTGTGACCTGAACCTACTAAATAGTCGTGAATAAAATATTTCCTTATGACCCTAAGGTTACAAGTAGATCATAAGGTTATCCTAATTATAGAGCATTGGAGATAGGACTACTAAGCACCTACGAGGTAAGGAGATCGCCTTGGTCAAGGTGGTTTGGGACCAAACAACTGGATATGCAACTTGGGAATTAGAGGAAAAAATGAGAGAACTCTACCCTGACTTGTTCATGTCTGACTAGTTTCGAAGACGAAACTATTTTTAAGGGAGTGAGTATTGTAACATCCTCTAAATTTATTATTAAAAATAATTAAGACCTATATATATATATATATTTCAATATTAATTTAAGTGTGATAATTATTTGCCTTGTTCAACTTATTGTAGTTGATAAAATTATTGTAGGTATGATTATGATTATTTTAGTATAAGAAGAATTTGGGTTAAGGGTTTGTAGCTTTGTGTGACCCAACCCATAATTTGGAGTTTGTGGCTTGGTTTTTGTATAATCAAGGTTAAGAGAAAAAAAATAAAGATAATATTTTCTCCCCTTTATTCCTTATTTGGGCCCAACACTATCTACCCAATAATCTCCACTTTAAATTTTCCTTAAAGTCCACAATATTTCCATACTTCGTAATAATAAGTAAAAAGAAACACTGAAACCCTAGCCGTCATCACCTTCACACCTCCTCTTCTTCGTGCATCAAAAGCTTGGAATCTCTTTTTCTTGGGAACAACTTCGTGGGGGCTTAGAGCTTTGTACTAGGAAGAAAAATGGCCAAGGTAAGGACTTTTCCCCACACAAATTATAGTTAGACCGTTGGTTGGATGACATGAAATTAATGATTGTAATTGTTTGCTTTTGAAAGGAATAAATATAGACTAATAAATTAAAATAATGAAATAAGAATTCTTTACGTTGAGTTCGATATGTAATGTATGTTTTTTTTAAGAAGTAAAGTATGAATTTTTATATTATACGTGATAAATTTTTAATTTTTATGATAGATATGAAGAAAAATATGAATTTTTATGTTATATATATAATAAGGTTTTAACTTTGACGATGTATATGTGTTAGAGTTTTAAATTTTCTTGTTATATATGTTAAAGTTTTAATCTTTATGGTGTATATGAAGTCAAGTTCCGATTTTGTATGTGTATGTGGTGAAAGTTATTATTTTAATGATTATTGTCTATGTATATATATGTATATATGATTCTCATGATTAGGATGTGTGTTATATGGTCTTCGTGATATGTGAATAAGAAGATGATTTTAAAAGTGATTTTTTGGAATGCATATGACATGATTATTAGTGGGTTGTGTGCGGCTATAGTTTTTTTTGATAATATATGGTCATGTCATGACATATGCATCTTCATGGGAGTTGCCTTAGGGGCATGTTTAGTTCTCCATTAGTATGGGTGATCTTCTGTGTGGAAGTTGCCTTAGTGGCAGATTTATATCCGGATCATATAGTTTTAGGAGCATGCATTATACATATGTTTTTTATCTACAATTTACAAATTGCGCATTTTTTTTAAATCGGAAGTTTTTACATTTATATGTTTTGTGTTATTCTTCTACATGTTTAGCTTTGGTTTGATGTAGATGATGGAAAAAACTGACCCTCACAACAACATTTTAGGTGCTAATGAGTTCCAAAAGATTCAAGAGTGATTGATGAGTATTAACGTGGGGTAAAAATGAGTTTTTCAAGACAATTTTGTAATAATAGAGTTGTCACGATATTTCTAAGTCTATTTTTAAATCTTTTGTCACTAAACTTTAAAATGCACTCGAATTCTAGAAATACGGAAGTGGGTTCCCTCTATTAGGAATAATTGATTTTTCTTTGTTTTAACTTTGAATAAACATTTTTGAATAATATTAAATAAACGTTATTGTTACTAATTATGTAAATGAATAAATGTTTGATCTTCTTACAAAAAAAATTCTCGTAAGTTTTTCTAAAAGTATTTTTAAGTAACGCTGTGGAAAAAAAATCTGAGGCATTACAACAATCATAAACTTTGCTGCGGATATTTCCTGCGGAATTGTACCGTAGATAAATCCTAAGGAAAGAAGGTGAATTTTGCTGCAAACGCATAACCACGTGTAAATTTGCAGCAAAAAAAACTTTACCTGCAAAATCACATGCTAATTTCTAATAATGAATTTTGCTGCAAACGCATAACCACATGCTAATTTTTAATAATGAATATATTGGTTATTTTGGTTGTTTATTCTTTTTTGGTAATATATATGAATCATTTTGTTTTTTTTTACAAAATAGTTGGTTTGGTTATGTAATTAATTAATTATATAAGTTTTTAGAATCGTTTTTATTTTATAAAATTATATCTAAAACATTTAATTTTGTTTTATTATTATTTTTATCATTAATATATAGATACTACCAACATGAACATCCGTGCAATACAGGAGACATATATATCTAAGTTTTGAGTATCTATAAAATTAGGAAAATAATTGAAGAGGTAGCTATCCAATATTTATTGATTTGTTCTCCCATAGTGCAGGTATCTATGATACATGGTGCATGAAGTAATTGGGCCTAGGGTGACTTCTTAGGATAATGATGTTTTCCTGCAATCTTTCATACTAGAGTCTATTAATGCGACTAATTTTGCTCTCATTCCCAAGATGGATAACTAAGAGTCTATAAAGGATTAGTAACCTATGATCTCCTTGTGTAAGTTGTCTATAAATTGCTATCCTAAGTGTTAGCCAACCGACTTAAATTGGTGTTTCATAAGTGTGTATCTTTGATTTTTACGTTAAAAACAAGGTTAGAACAAGTGTATTAATTAGTACAAAACATATCGGATTCACATGGTTAATTAACAAGTATCAAATTAATTAAGATTATTTATTATTTACTGGTTGAGTTGATAGTGTAACGAAATAAATAAATAGCAAGTAACTAAGACAAATAATAAAAACACAAAGTTGTAGATCAATGGAGAGAATGTTATAGTCACAATTTCACTTTATCCCTGATTCTTGATTTATTCGAATTTCTTTCTTTTGATTCAATTACCAATCCTTTTACTAAGATTACCAATTGATTTGGTCATTCGTGATTAATATTTTTTTTTCCTAAATTAACTTGGTTTGGTCATGCAAATAATTTAAATTTAAGAAAAACATAAAGCATAAAAAGGTTGAATGATTGGAATACTAATATGAAGTTTGGTCGTATAATAATTTATAGTTTCAATTATCCTATAGATTCACCAATTAATTGTAGTACGACCGCTGATAACTAATTGATTAAAAACATGCAAAAGATAATCAATTCTAACATGTAATTATAGCAATAGAAAAATTTAATTGAATAAAATAAAAAGTAATTAAAAAAATACTAGAATAGATAACTAAGACGTAGTAAAAAGTATTTCGATTACAAGATTCACCTAAGGTCCTAAAAGAGAACTTAGTTTCACATTATTATAAACAAAAATAAATCTAAAATAATAGTGTTCATCAAATTAAATGAGAAGAATAAAAACCCTAAAAAAGATGAATATTTACTCCAAAACCTAAAGCGCTTTGCTCCCACTCTAAACACTCCTAAAATCTCTTCTTTCCTTCCTTTATTTCTCTTTTTATCACTAACTTAATAGCAAGCAAGTTGCTATATTTGTCGAAGAAACTTTCTTTCAATTCAATCTGTCCTCCTTTAAATATGAAACAAACTTTTATTTTTATCTTTTCAATTCTTCGGCCTTCAATTCCTATTTAGAATGATATATATATATATATATATATATATATATATATATATATATATATATATATATATATATATATATATATATATATATATATATATATATATATATATATATATATATATATATATATATATATATATATATATATATATATATATATATATATATATATATATATATATATATATATATATTTTGATACCATTCTATCGCCTTATTATAACTTAGTAGCTTAGCTAAAAATTAGCATAAGAAAAAAAATAAATAAATAAAATACCTTTTTTATGGATGAGAAAAATTATATACCTTGCTTATGGATGGGGAAGAGAAAATAAAAATAAGTTGTAAAATAGTAGGCTATTAGAGGAGAGTGTAATATGAAAGGAAATTATATTTTCAAAGCTTGGTTACAACTGAGGCATTTTAGTGCCTTTTATAGAAAACTAAGGCTTACTATTTAAGCCGGTAAAAAGACTAACATGACATTTAGTAGCCGGTTACTAAGATCAATAATTGATGCCGGATGCACTTTGTGGATCCCATCGTCACATCAAATAATGACACGAAAAAGAAAAATTACAAAAATATAAATATTAAAAGCAACATTATTGCTTTCTTTTTGACTTGAAAGAGATTCCTTTTATTATGGCCGACAGCATAATGTCTGGGTATTTGGCCTGTTGTGAATTATTGGCACGATTACGTCATTGCTTGCATCTTATTATTGTCCCTTTCCTTTTTTACTTTGTTGAGTCATCGTTTCTATCATTGCATCCCAAATGTCTTCGGGACTAGGTTCTTCATCTTCTTGAGATTCCCCAGCTAAGCAATCAAAAGCATTGGAATCCATTGATCCTTGTGAACTAGTTTCCATAAAAACATTTTTATTTTTTCCTGGGAAAGTTTTGAAAAATTGATTTTTCATATGATCAAGAACTCTAATCATAATTTGATCTTCAGATTCAGTGGGATGAATTTTCTGAAAATAATCTTTTAGATTATTCATAGAGATCTCTTGAGAACCTTGTTCTTTTCTCTTTAATTGGTCACTAGCATTAGCTGTTTTAATTTTGGTTTCCATGCATTGGATATCTTCATTAGGCATTCTATTCCACCATTTATAGAAGAAATTTCTTCTAAGAACAGGAATGTGAAATTTATCCTGGGCAATTGTAATAGTCCATCTCCATATCCATGGGACTTGGAATTTTATAAAGAATAAACATGAACTTTGTCCAAAAATTAGTTTTGAAGCATTTTTCAGAATCAGGGGGCTAGAATCGCACCATGAATTGTATAAATCCATAATATTTTTTTGGTAGAATTTCTAAAGAAGGACCGAATTTGATCCACCAATTAAAAAACCAATTTGGTGTAGGTTTCTCAGCTATATCTGGATTGATGCTAAAAAACCAAGAATGTTTATTCTTTGGATTTTGATAATAAAAGCCTAGTGTAAAAGCTTGGACATAATCCCAGTAATTAAAATAAATAATTTTATCTTCAGCAATTTTAATTGCCTTTTCACCATTAGGATTTAATCCCCACTCTTTAGGAATTAATATCTTATTGATATGACATTTACTAAAGTTTATAAAACTTCCTGGATTGTTATTCTTATAATGGTGAGTGATAGTTACTGATTCAGTGATTTGTAATAAGACTTCCAAATTAGGTCTAGTCTTACCATAAAGTCCAGGATATCCTCTTGATTCGAGGTATCTTGTTTTGATTGACCATCCATCATTAGGTGACAATTTTACATCTTCTTCTTCGACATTCATTATGTCTTCTGTAACAGGGTTTTCAAAATACTCTGTTACTTCTTGTTGGGTTTCATTAACCGCAACCTCTTTGTAAGATGATGTCTTACTTGTTGAAGAAGAAGGAATATCTTCTTTCTTTGATGGTGCAGGTAATTGCTGCAAATTTCTATTCCTATGGACTGTAGTCCAGTCCCCTATTAGAGGAATATTTGATTCTTGATAGGGTAACAAATTGTTACTCCTTCTTCCACCACGACCTCGGCTATTATAGCCTCAGTCTCTTCCCCTAATTGGGGTCGCCATTCTTTCTGGGTTTTTTCACAGGATGATTGCTTAATTTCCCTGCAAAAATTCACGAGTTAGATAGTCTGCAAGAGAATTATTTTCTCCTTTAATATATTGAATATCAAATTCAAATACTGATAATTGAGCTTGCCAATTAGCAAAAATTTGTTTTGAAACAAGATTTTTGAAATCTTTTTCAATAATTGATTTAGCTGAGCTACAATCAATTCTTAACAAAAATTTTTGGTTTAATAAATCATCTTGGAATTTAGAGATACACTTAATAATAGAAAGCATTTCTTTCTTAATGGTTGAATAATTAGACTGCGTTGGATTCCATTTTCCAGAAGTAAATCTTATTAAGATTTCTTTATTGGTGTCTGGATTAATATGTCTTAAGATTCCTCCATAATCAATATTTGAAGCATCAGTTTCAACAATTTTAAAAAACTTAGGATTTGCTAAATTCAAACAAGGTAAACATTTAACTTTGTTTTTAATTCTTTGGACAGCTAAAGAATGTTCATTTGTCCATGGTCCTGGATTTTTTCTAAGTCTCTTATAAAGAATAGTTGTATCTTGAGAAAGATTTTCATAGTAATCTGAAATATAATTTAAGCTTCCCTAAAATCTTTGGAGCTGTTTCTTATCAGTAATAATATTAGGAAATCTTGAAGCAAATTCAATGCTCCTGCTTATAGGAACAATTGTTCCTTGGTCTATTTCATGACCCAAAAATCTAATTTTTGTTTGGAATAATTTCATTTTGGGAGCAGACAAAACTAGACCATTATGTCTAACTAAATTTTTAAAAATCTTTAAATGCTTTATGTGTTGATCAATAGTTTTTGAAAACACTAAAACATCGTCAATATAAACTATCATAAAATTAGAATAGGGATTAAAAATATCATTCATAATATTCTGAAATTCAGAAGGGGCATTTTTTAGCCCAAATGGAAGGACGTTCCATTCAAAGTGTCCAAAGGGGACAGTAAAGGTTGTTTTGTATTTATCAGATTCATTAATCTGAATCTGCCAATAGCCTGATTTCAAATCAAATTTTGAAAAAATTAAGGCATCATTAAGTCTATCTAATAAATCTTTTTTATTAGGAATTGGATACCTTATCCATTTCAGAACTTTATTAAGAGGTTTATAATTAATAACTAATCTGGGAACACCTCGTTCCTGTTCAACATTTTTATTTACATAAAAAGCTGTACAACTCCATGGTGATTTGGATTTTCTAATTAATCCTTTTTCTAAAAGATTATTAATCTCTTTTTTGCAAAGATCAAGGTATTCTTGATTCATTTGAGCTGGCCTGGCCTTAGTTGGAATTTGACTTTCTTTAAAGTCATCAATATAGGGTAAAGAAATGATGTGTTGTTTTCTATTCCAAAAAGCGTTTGGTAAATCATTACATACTTCTGTTTTGAACTGTTGTTCAATAGTTCTAATTTGTTTCTTAATCTCATCTTTATTAAGATGATCATTAATATTAAAAATGTTTATTTCATCTTAAGAAAACATAATTGTTTTTCTTTGTTAAGAAGGATATCTTTGACCTCATTTAACATTCTAGTTTGAGGATCAGTAAT
The DNA here is from genome assembly GCA_037974295.1 of Cicer cuneatum. NCBI lineage: Eukaryota > Viridiplantae > Streptophyta > Magnoliopsida > Fabales > Fabaceae > Cicer > Cicer cuneatum. The sequence goes on along the minus strand of JBBPBO010001986.1, from coordinate 59,104,883 downwards.
AAATTCGAAAATAATTTCTTTATTGTCAATAATGGTAGTAATACCATTTTGATCAATATTTGTAATTGGCATGATATTATGCAAAAAAGGAGTTCCTAATATAATTCTATGAGTTAAATTCTTAACTAGAATAAAAGATGTTGGTAAACAAATATTTTTATTACAAATATATGCACTTGAAAGTTTATAATTAACCTGTAATTTATCTCCACCAGCTTGAGTAAGGGCTTGTGTGGTTTTTGAAAAATATTTTGTAGGGATAATTCCCTCTTGAATACAATTAAGATCAGCTCCACTATCGACTAGAGCTATTTCATTTTCCAAAATAAGATTTCTACTAATGACTAAAGTAATTTTAACAAACCATTTTTGTGAAGTGACTTTGTCTAGAATAGATAAATAATTATTAGAAGTAGTTTCTTTATTATTGGAAGTACTGGCTTCTAAATGTTTCGGAATCTCTAACATAGAAATTCTTTGGGATAAAATATTATTATCTTTTTTAATCTGAGTAATTTCAGATTTTAAGATATTTATTTCTCTTTTTAAATCCATAGTGGAAACAGGGGTTTCATTGGTCTGTCTAAATCTTGATAATATCTCACTGATTTGATAAGGCGCTTCTATAATTAAAGGTTTTTCTTTAACAGTTTCCTTCATTAGAAAATTGATCATTTTTTTCTTTAAATTACTATCTGAAATAGTTTCTAAAACCTTTAAGGCTTCATCTTGTTCTGTAGTGAGAACATTTAATCCATTCATATCTACAATGGATTTCCAATAATTTATTTCATTGCATTGGCAGTTATTGTTGCCAGAAGATGATGAATCAGTAGAAGTATCATTGATATGTTCTATATTTTCATTTGAAGATTCTAGTTCTGATTCAGAACTAATTAACAAAACTTTTTCTAATTGGGTCCTTAATTGGTTGCCCTCAATCTCATTTAATGCTTTTTTGGTCCAACACCTATTGGCATAGTGTCCTATTTTGCCACATTTATGACAAGTAATGTCTAAATTTTTGGCTTTCCTTTTTCCTTTATAATGGAAAGGTTTTTCTTTAGGTCTATCTTTATAATTTTTTCTGTATCTCTTCTTGCAGGGAGATTTATAAAAATTATTAGATTTGTTTTTATTCGTACTATAAGGTTTAATAACCTTAGGCTTTTTATTCAGGCCAGGTGGCTTGTCAATGTCAAAAGCAAATTGTTCACAGAATTCTCCTAATTGATGTTTTTCTGATAATTTTTGCTTTTTTAATTGATTTTTTAATTTTATGTCATTGCATAAAGATAATCCTTCATTAATACATGCAGTAATAATTTTACCATAGGTTAAATCAACATAATTAATATTTATGCTATCATTTTTTAACCTTAAAGATTGTCTTACCTTTTCAGCAAAAAGATATGGCAAGCCGTCTACAAATTTATACTTCCAATGAATAGAATCATGATTTTTTAATTGAAAAACTCTTGATAAAAAAGTATCCTTATACCATCTAAAATGGGTTAGCGAAGGACATCTTAAATTTTGTAAAAGAGTTAGTAATTTTTCTGCAATAGGAATATTTGTTCCTACAAAATTATGTAGGATTGCTAAACAAAGAGTATAAACAGCATCTTCTTCATTAGTTGTGGTGGTAGTGATATTACCATCTATTTCTATCTTAATTTCTTTTTTGTGATTTAGAATATTTTGTTTCTGACTATCAGTGAGATAAGCATCCCACCAACCTCTGAGTTGGCCTATAAAACCTGTCACTAAAAAATTTGCTATGACATTATCAGAGTTACCATTTTGCTTACAAACAGTTGAATACATCATCATTCTATGTATTGTATCAATAATTTGTTTATCATTTAAACCATCAATATTCCACTCATAAATGGCTTTACCAGAATAAGAATTCTGATATGGTTCAATTTCCTCAAAGAGTAAATCTTGAGGAGAAGGTCTCTTGTAATAATACTTATCAATAGGTTTGGAAGTATAAATTGGATTAATATTATCAATTTTATTAATATCTTGATCAGCAAACATATTTGTCAAATTATTTATATATTCATTATTTTCTGAAATATCATCTTCAGAAATGTCTGAAGTTTCCTTTTGGGATAAAACATTTAAATTTAATCCCTTTAATTTTTGTTCAAGGATTTTAATAAAATCACAGCATTATCTTCCATCTTGAAACCTTTTACTTCCAAATGTGGTTGAACAATAGGAGTTTCAACTACTTTTGGTAGCTTATTCTCATTAGTTTGATCCAAAATTAATTTTTGTTGGAAAATTTGTTTTTCAAACATATTTTTTAAAGATAATAAATCTTTTTCAAGAGAGATAAATTGTTCTCCTAAACATAAAAGAAACACATTAGTATAATTTTGAGCTTTAATAATAGAATTTAGTTCTTTGATAGTAACATGGTTATTTTCTATCTTCTGAAGGTTAAGAAAAGCATTTGCTTCTATATTTTGCCCTATGGTTATGGGTTGTTTCGGAGGAAATATAGAACTAATTTTTTCTCCTTTAGTAGTTTCCCAAGGTTTGGATTGAAGAACTAAAATTTCATTCTTAATTTTTTTAGTAAAATAATTAACAAACCATTTAACAAAAGGAATATAATCATGGGTTTTGGTTAATTCGTCATAATAATCTTCTTTGAATTTATTAAGTTCATGAGGTGAAAATTTCTTCAAATACCATTGCCTAAATTGTTTATTCCTATCATGTTGGAATTCACTATTAATGAATTCTCTCATCTTACTCCCTGGGGAGAAATCTATGAAATCTTTCATTATATATGAAAACTCATTTCTGATTGAGCAGGTGATTGTCTACTCTGAGAATTATTTTTCTGATAAATTCCATACGGAATTTTATTCTCACTTATTCTAATATTTTCTACAGTTTCTATTTCTTCTACCTGTTGAGAGGTAGAAACTCTGCCTAATTCAGTGGGAGTTATATTAAACTTAGAGTGTCTTTCAGAAATACTTCTTGGAATTCTAATAATTCTTTTAGGGTTGAATTTTATTTCTATATCCCCTTCATTGGTTTGGATAATCTGATCTATATCCTTATTTAATATGGGTTCAGGTTCTATAGCCTGGGGTAAAGACCAAGTTTCTGGAAAGTTGATTTCATTCCACTTAATAAGTCTATTAGTAACTATATTTGAAGTTAATAAACTTAAATTAGGGGAAACATCGAAATAAACAGGACCATGACACAAGCTGGTTTCAATTAAAGCAGCTAGGGATGAGTTAAATTCTTAGAAGAAATTTCTTCTATAAATGGTGGAATAGAATGCCTAATGAAGATATCCAATGCATGGAAACCAAAATTAAAACAGCTATTGCTAGTGACCATCTTCATTAGGCATTCTATTCCACAATTTATAGATGAATTAAAGCAGCTAGGAATTAGTTTGTTTACCAACATCTTTTATTCTCGTTAAGAATTTAACTCATAGAATTATATTAGGAACTCCTTTTTTGCATAATATCATGCCAATTACAAATATTGATCAAAATGGTATTACTACCATTATTGACAATAAAGAAATTATTTTCGAATTTATTACTATCCTCAAACTAGAATGTTAAATGAGGTCAAAGATATCCTTCTTAACAAAGAAAAACAATTATGTTTTCTTAAAGATGAAATAAACATTTTTAATATTAATGATCATCTTAATAAAGATGAGATTAAGAGACAAATTAGAACTATTGAACAACAGTTCAAAACAGAAGTATGTAATGATTTACCAAACGCTTTTTGGAATAGAAAACAACACATCATTTCTTTACCCTATATTGATGACTTTAAAGAAAGTCAAATTCCAACTAAGGCCAGGCCAGCTCAAATGAATCAAGAATACCTTGATCTTTGCAAAAAAGAGATTAATAATCTTTTAGAAAAAGGATTAATTAGAAAATCCAAATCACCATGGAGTTGTACAGCTTTTTATGTAAATAAAAATGTTGAATAGGAACGAGGTGTTCCCAGATTAGTTATTAATTATAAACCTCTTAATAAAGTTCTGAAATGGATAAGGTATCCAATTCCTAATAAAAAAGATTTATTAGATAGACTTAATGATGCCTTAATTTTTTCAAAATTTGATATGAAATCAGGCTATTGGCAGATTCAGATTAATGAATCTGATAAATACAAAACAACCTTTACTGTCCCCTTTGGACACTTTGAATGGAACGTCCTTCCATTTGGGCTAAAAAATGCCCCTTCTGAATTTCAGAATATTATGAATGATATTTTTAATCCCTATTCTAATTTTATGATAGTTTATATTGACGATGTTTTAGTGTTTTCAAAAACTATTGATCAACACATAAAGCATTTAAAGATTTTTAAAAATTTAGTTAGACATAATGGTCTAGTTTTGTCTGCTCCCAAAATGAAATTATTCCAAACAAAAATTAGATTTTTGGGTCATGAAATAGACCAAGGAACAATTGTTCCTATAAGCAGGAGCATTGAATTTGCTTCAAGATTTCCTAATATTATTACTGATAAGAAACAGCTCCAAAGATTTTAGGGAAGCTTAAATTATATTTCAGATTACTATGAAAATCTTTCTCAAGATACAGCTATTCTTTATAAGAGACTTAGAAAAAATCCAGGACCATGGACAAATGAACATTCTTTAGCTGTCCAAAGAATTAAAAACAAAGTTAAATGTTTACCTTGTTTGAATTTAGCAAATCCTAAGTTTTTTAAAATTGTTGAAACTGATGCTTCAAATATTGATTATGGAGGAATCTTAAAACATATTAATCCAGACACCAATAAAGAAATCTTAATAAGATTTACTTCTGGAAAATGGAATCCAACGCAGTCTAATTATTCAACCATTAAGAAAGAAATGCTTTCTATTATTAAGTGTATCTCTAAATTCCAAGATGATTTATTAAACAAAAAATTTTTGTTAAGAATTGATTGTAGCTCAGCTAAATCAATTATTGAAAAAGATTTCAAAAATCTTGTTTCAAAACAAATTTTTGCTAATTGGCAAGCTCAATTATCAGTATTTGAATTTGATATTCAATATATTAAAGGAGAAAATAATTCTCTTGCAGACTATCTAACTCGTGAATTTTTGCAGGGAAATTAAGCAATCATCCTGGGAAAAAACCCAGAAAGAATGGCGACCCCAATTAGGGGAAGAGGCCGAGGCTATAATAGCCGAGGTCGTGGTGGAAGAAGGAGTAACAATTTGTTACCCTATCAAGAATCAAATATTCCTCTAATAGGGGACTGGACTACAGTCCATAGGAATAGAAATTTGCAGCAATTACCTGCACCACCAAAGAAAGAAGATATTCCTTCTTCTTGAACAAGTAAGACATCATCTTACAAAGAGGTTGCGGTTAATGAAACCCAACAAGAAGTAACAGAGTATTTTGAAAACCCTGTTACAGAAGACATAATGAATGTCGAAGAAGAAGATGTAAAATTGTCACCTAATGATGGATGGTCAATCAAAACAAGATACCTCGCATCAAGAGGATATCCTGGACTTTATGGTAAGACTAGACCTAATTTGGAAGTCTTACTACAAATCACTGAATCAGTAACTATCACTCACCATTATAAGAATAACAATCCAGGAAGTTTTATAAACTTTAGTAAATGTCATATCAATAAGATATTAATTCCTAGAGAGTGGGGATTAAATCCTAATGGTGAAAAGGCAATTAAAATTGCTGAAGATAAAATTATTTATTTTAATTACTGGGATTATGTTCAAGCTTTTACACTAGCCTTTTATTATCAAAATCCAAAGAATAAACATTCTTGGTTTTTTAGCATCAATCCAGATATAGCTGAGAAACCTATACCAAATTAGTTTTTTAATTGGTGGATCAAATTCGGTCCTTCTTTAGAAATTCTACCAAAAAATATTCTGGATTTATACAATTCATGGTGCGATTCTAGCCCCCTAATTATGAAAAATGCTTCAAAACTAATTTTTGGACAAAGTTCATGTTTATTCTTTATAAAATTCCAAGTCCCATGGATATGGAGATGGACTATTACAATTGCCCAGGATAAATTTCACATTCCTGTTCTTAGAAGAAATTTCTTCTATAAATGGTGGAATAGAATGTCTAATGAAGATATCCAATGCATGGAAACCAAAATTAAAACAGCTAATGCTAGTGACCAATTAAAGAGAAAAGAACAAGGTTCTCAAGAGATCTCTATGAATAATCTAAAAGATTATTTTCAGAAAATTCATCCCACTGAATCTGAAGATCAAATTATGATTAGAGTTCTTGATCATATGAAAAATCAATTTTTCAAAACTTTCCCAGGAAAAAATAAAAATGTTTTTATGGAAACTAGTTCACAAGGATCAATGGATTCCAATGCTTTTGATTGCTTAGCTGGGGAATCTCAAGAAGATGAAGAACCTAGTCCCGAAGACATTTGGGATGCAATGATAGAAACGATGACTCAACAAAGTAAAAAAGGAAAAGGACAATAATAAGATGCAAGCAATGACGTAATCGTGCCAATAATTCACAACAGGCCAAATACCCAGACATTATGCTGTCGGCCATAATAAAAGGAATCTCTTTCAAGTCAAAAAGAAAGCAATAATGTTGCTTTTAATATTTATATTTTTGTAATTTTTCTTTTTCGTGTCATTATTTGATGTGACAATGGGGCCCACAAAGTGCACCCGGCATCAATTATTGATCTTAGTAACCGACTACTAAATGTCATGTTAGTCTTTTTACCGGCTTAAATAGTAAGCCTTAGTTTTCTATAAAAGGCACCAAAATGCCTCAGTTGTAACCAAGCTTTGAAAATATAATTTCCTTTCATATTACACTCTCCTCTAATAGCCTACTATTTTACAACTTATTTTTATTTTCTCTTCCCCATCCATAAGCAAGGTATATAATTTTTCTCATCCATAAGAAAGGTATTTTATTTATTTATATATATATATATATATATAATTTTTTTTGTTGGTTCGTTCACATGATTTCTATTGAGGGTATGATTGATGAACATGATAAGAGATTTAATATGATATATATATATATATTTTTTTTTAATATTGTGTTTGATGAACCAACAAAATATAATAAATTATTCACTAGTTATCTCATATTCTGTCTCTTTAGTTATAATTTTAATCTTCGATATAAGTTGAATTAAAAATCAGCAGAATAAAATAAGAACAATAATTTATTCAATCGCTCTCATAAATATAATTTAAAATATACAAAATTGAAATATAATTGAACACAAATAAATTGGTTGCATGAATTTTCTAAAAATTTAAATGGTCATACTTTTTATTCTATTTTTTTTTTATCTTTCATAAATATCTCATTATTGATTGATTATCTAACTGTTTTTGGATTGATTGTTTTTTTTTTAAATGATGATGAACACAATACTTCTGTACGTGAAGATGAATACAATACTGCTATCCATGACTCATAAGTATCGTTGATGCCAAGATTGTATTATGTTTGAATATAATACTACTATCCATCCCATATTTTTCAATGTTTCACTTTGTAAATTGTCATAAAATAAAATGCTTGTTTTTCATGATTACATACCAAGTACTTTAAAGATCACATAGATTTTAAGAACAAAAGCAGCCACCTTTCTCCTCTAGAAAATAAAATCTCAAAGTTTTGTCTTCATATATTAAATTGGTAGTTAGCGTCAATTATTTAGTCTGAAATCACTTATTCAAATTATATTATTAAAATAAATGGTTTTCTTCATATATTTTATTGTGATTTCGTCATTCGAGTGTGATGTTATGTTGATCGTCGTCTTAGTGCTTTAAGTTTGCACTTTTTGTGTTTGTTGAAATATATGAGAATGACTTGTTTAGTCAATAACTTATTTTGAGTAAGAAGCTTATAGAGACTATCACAAAATTCATCACTTTATCAATCTTACACATGATTTGTCAGCATGTAGTTGAATTTGTCATGTCAGAGACCACATAGTCGATATGAGTGTACACTAGCAAATATATATTTTTTCTAAAGATAAATGAAGTTAAATGTTGTGGATCCTCCATTATTCTTGACCGTTAATCATACGTGGAAAATATTACTTTGATTGTTAAAATTAAGTTTTTAATTAGATAATATCACGTTGACTTCTGCAATATTTATGTGTATCATTAGTGTCTTTTATACTTTCTTGTTGATTTTAAAATATGGATACAATATGTCTCAATCCATAATTTAAAAAAAGGCCTCGTGGATTTTGGTTCTCTAGATGAAATATTTGTCTAAATATTATTTTTTATAAATTTATGTCTTTATTGTTAGTTAGGATAAATTTTTTTACACTATTAACTTATCACAAACTTTCATATATGTATATGCTTTTTTTTATAATCCATTTATATGACTTTTAACGCAAAAATAATTAAACTCAAATATTTTTTGTAATTTAACATTGTGATTAATTGATAGTATCATTCATGTGAAAAATTCTAATTTACAATATTTTTTTATATATATGGTTGACTTGTTACGACCCGAGAATTAAAAAGTAAAATGAAAAAGAAATCACAGATTTAATCTCCACCGTCAACAAAATTATAATAATATTAATTACTAACAATCATGGTTGAAAAAAACTATTTTTCTTCTTCTTCTTAGTTAACAATACTTTCTATGTTATTAAAAATTGATAGTTTACGATACTAGTTAGTTAACATACAACTCTTCCCGTCCTATAGGCCATATTTTCAATTCACAAATGCAGCCTCATGCAAATATCATAAATATATATAGTTGGAAAAAAATTGAAAAAGATTGAAAAAATATAATAAAATGGGCCTGTGAGCAACTTAGCTCAAGGGGCTTTTTTGCACCCTGCATGTGGGAGGAGCCAAGACTTGTGGGCTTTGCATAAGTTGACAGCTCTAGCCATAAATGAGAGTGCCTATGGTTTGGTTGGTGGGATTAAGAGTTTATTCCACAGCTCTACTCTCTACACACAAATCATTTGAGTTAGATTTCGATATTAGAGTATAACAAAACTTTAACGTTCATTTATTACAGGTTTTTTAAAATTAATAATTTTTATAAATAAAATAATCAGTTTAAAGTTTTTATTTTTTTTCTGTAATTTTTGAAATAAATTAAAAAATAATCTAAAAATTATTTGAAATTATGAATAATTTTTCATAAAAATTATTTTTTTTAAATTTATTATTTAAAAAAAAAACGAATTTCATTATAATAGATAAACACAAGATTTTTTTTTTTGGAAAAAATCTCAATAATTGAGTGCCAAAATATTTTTTTTTCAAATAAAACAAATTGACCCTTAATCTTAATAGATATATATATATATATATATCAAAAATATAAAACGGATAGAGTATTGTAATTTGTTTTCCAAAATTTTTTATATAAATTTTCTTATATCTGTGGGAGCATGATTCACTACAACCAGACAATTCAGTTACTAAATCAAAGTTATCATATCCAAGAAAGAAGAGCGCACATATTAAGAAACTCTTGCCAATTCCATTCCCAAAATAAAAATTCCCTTTATTGATCATATGCCACTTTTTATGCATTCATATATTGACAAAATTCTGGATGTTGTTGGTGATGAGAATTGTGGATTTTGAGTTGTCACTGCATATCTTGGTAAGGGCGATGATAATCATGCAATTGTTCGACATGGTCTAACTAGAGAGATAAATAAGCACAAGTCATATTATATTAAATTGTATTCGTCAGAAAAACAATTAAATGTTATCAAATATGCTCTATATCTTGGAAAGTTTCATGAGGAAAGATGGAGTTTTTGAAATCTTTCTACCACTATGAGGTCGTTCACCTCCAAATTCAACTTCACGTATTTTGTGCATTGGATGAGTTAATCAAATTTATTTTATTTATGTAAACTTGAATGACATTTGTTCATTACCTTCCGCATTTGTATAATGTAGACTGCACCACAAACTATAATCAGAATCATATATAAGAGGATTCATTTGTAGAAATGATGTCTATATTTGATTAACTCATGGAAATTGAAAAAGATGTCCAACCACCGAAAAAATCAAAGTTGACAAACCGATTGACAGACAAAGATGATGTCTCTAACCTTGGAATAGATTAGGTAAGATGAATAGAACTATTAAACGACATTAGGACGCTATTAAATGTATATGATAATTATGGGTACAATGAAATGTATAGCGTATTTTTTTATATGATGTTTAAACCAAATTTATATTTTTGCATATACGTTGTTTATGTCGTTTGTGGCACTGAGATGACTCTAGTTCTACGTATAACTGTTTCTCATTTTACATACTGCAGTTTATGCAATTTTTTGTCAAATAAAATATTGGATTCTAGCATCTAGTAGTGCAATTTTACGTAAATTAACTACCCGATTTATGAATCAGGTAGTATATTGTAGTCTTTTTTTAAAGTAAAATACACTATCGGATGCTAGGATCTGGTAGTGTGTTTTTTATTTAAATTAACAACCAAATGCGTGAATTCATTATCTAATTGATTTTTTTTTTGCCAAGTAAAATACTTTTATACAATTTGTGTTGTTAATGTTTAACCCTAATTTGTGCAGTCAAAATTACACAAACACTTATATAAATACGGATCTTTTGGGTTACCGCAAATCTTCAACTTTTTTTTATTATAATTTCAAACATGGTTCAAGAACAGGTTGAATTTTATTTCGAGCATTTAAAATCTCCAATAACATTTGAAATTTGTAATGGCAGTACAATATTAGAACTAAAGAGTCATTTTAACTGCATATTTAGAGGTGTGGGTGACACCACTACAAATGTGATTAGCATATCATATCTTAATTCTTACATCACACTCAAAGATAGCAAGGTACTATTGTTTTGATTGGATGCATCTTAATAATGATACAGACATAAGATCTATGATTGCAATTAACGATGTTTACAATGACAAATGGCCGATCAAGTTGTACGCTAAGTGTTCCTCAAGTAAATGTTATCCCAATAATAGTAACTATTTAATGGATGTTGTCACCAACTTAAGAGATATGTGATTTAGTTAATATAAATTGATAATTTTAATTTACATCATGTAATGGTAGAATTATGTTATGTTTCGTTTATGTATGTAATTCTTAAATTATTTATTTATGTAATTTTTAATTTAAATTATTTTTATCAGCTACTCACACAAATAACCTTTATTCCAGAAAACACAAATATCAACATTTAACAAGAATATCATATTAATCAAAATTAAAACCATTTCCCTGTAGCCAAAGTATTATAATTAACAAAAATATTAAAAAAATATACAGTTAAATCAAAAGTAATTATCCCTAATACATAAATACTATTGTGTAACTCTATTCCTAATGCAACTTTGTCTACTTCTACGGTATAAAACTACATCATGTGTGTGATCAATGATATGTTGCACACAGTACTATGAACAAGTTTCATCATACATCGTCTCACGTACGTTAAGTGCAAAATATCTAACTATCTTGCAAATCTTCAACATGTCAGTTACAAAAGACACGAACTCCTGTTGTGTGGCAATCTCCAAGTCTACAGGTCTCAGAGGATTTCTCTCTGGAAACGATTGCATGAAAGGATGTGAAACCCTATAAAACTAAGTTACATATCCAAATACGATTTTCCAACTCCTGTCCTCGAATAGCCCTCGCATATTTGGAGTAACTAGATGCAATCTAAAATCTAGATATGCCTGATTAACCTCCCGTGTACTCATGGTAAGAGGATGACATATGTTTGGATGTTTGGGGATAGTCTGAATATATCCAAATTGCTTAAGCACGCGCTCAGGCAAGTGATGAAATTTCATCCTAGATCCGCATATAATCTAGTCAGAGTACCAACATATTTCCTCAAACGAACAAGTCATATGATGATCGTTATAGGGAGAAAACCAATAATCTTGGACCTCCAACTGATTTAGTGTATTCTTGTATGTGTTTGCTAGTAAATGACCTTGATGTGGAATGAACATACAAGCATGTGGAAGCGACTCGTCATCTTCAACTTGCAGAGTCCGCAGACAGATGGTGGGAAAATGTTGTATGATTCACGCGTGAAGCAAAAAAATAGATTAAAAATTAGTTATAAATTATGTTCCAATAAAACTAAATAATATTATACAAAATATTTCAATTAAATTAACTCATAATTATAAATAAATCCATTAATTATAAACTCTTAATTACTTGAGGAGGAACAAGTAATCAGCTAGCTGTTTCTTCTTGGGCTTGCTATCAACCCTTAACTAACTATACAAGAATGTAAAAGCAGCATCGTCCCTTGCATACTCTTGGACACTACCCAAGTCTCTGAAGTACTGAACGTACATAACGTCGACATACGTTGCACTTTTATTGTTAAATATGGTAGTGCCCACCAGGTAGAGAAGATAACATCTGATGGTGTTAAGTTGATGATATTCCCTCACATTGTCATCATTTGCAAACTGAATTGATTTTTTGTTCAAATGAATAAAAAATTGGACTTCAAGGGTTGAGAATCTGACATGTGCTCATCTGGTTCTTTCAACCTCTGTCAGTGTATCATCTAAGTTGAACCCAAGATCATTACGCAACAACTTAACCCCCTCATCTTTCACTAACGGTATGTGCTAGAAGGTGTTTGGTGATGGACAAGTGCATAAGACAAGACATATCGTCCAAAGTCACTGTCTTATCTCCAATAGGAAGATGGAAGAAACTAGTCTATCCATGCCAGCTCTCAGCAAATGCAAACAACAAGCCACATCTATTAGCTTGTAGCCTATGCGTCCAAGATCAGCTAAACTAGAGGCTTTGGTTGGATTTCAAACCAAGTCACAGTAGCAACTAGAACATGTGCCTGAGAACGGGAGCTTTCATTTCTAATCCGCAATCGTTTAGCGATGGCTTTGGCCTGACGCTCTCTGCGTACAAACCCATGTTTGGTCTCCATACTGCACCGTGTCAGAATCAACAATTTGTCACATTTCAACATTTTGACTATATCAAATTTCAATAGTATAAACTATTTTAAACTATAACGACAATATAAACTAATTATATCTCACTACAAACTTCTTATAAATTAAAAATATTTTGTCAAACACATGACATACAACAAATGTAACAACCAACATCAACATCAACAAATTATAAATATAAACTTAATTGTAACAACAACAACCAATTGACATAATAACACCAACATCAACAACAATCATCCGTGACCACCTATTGAAACTATAACACCATAATTATATATTACCACATACTCTTACAAATAAAAAAATAAACATAAAGACTAATAAAAATATATAAAAGTGAAGTTTTAGTATGGATTTGAGGTAAGAAAATCAAATTGAGTTGGATTTGAGAGAAATTGAGGTTTAGAGAGTTTTTTATTTGAAAAATAGAGTGAATGAGAAAAATGACATTCTTCCCTATATTAAGGCACCTATGTGATTGTGATAAATTACCAAATCAGATCCTACAATCTAGTAAAGTAAAGGGTACTTTGAGTTTTTTTAGGGGTTTATCAGACTAATGGGAGCTAAAGCAATTTCAACAAATAAGAGGGCTTAGCTGCTTGTTTGATTTGATTTTCAAAAATTGTACTTTTAATTTTCAAAAAGTTAAAAATTAAAAAACTTGTTTGAAGTGTCAATTTTTAAATAATAGTTTTGGAAATTATTTCTAATTTTCAGCTTTTACTAGTTTTCCTTTTCAATTTTCCTATTTTGTTTCAAATTGAAAACACACGGAGAAGGTGTAGTTTTCATTAACGTTAGAATGGTAATATCTTACAACTTATTTTATATAAAAAATATTGTGCAAAATTAAACTATAGGGGCTCGAAATCTGAAAAGGGCATGAACAACCTTCTAGTTTGCAATTCTTTTAACCCTATTGTGGTGTTTGCCTTTGTCACTTGTAGTTTGCCAAGAAAATCTACTAGTAATTAAAACGCATATGCATCCAAATTCAACCAACTCTAGATTTCTAAAAATTAAAACGTATGCATTTATATTTTATACATAGAGAGTTGTTCACATGCAAATTGATTGAAATAAAAATTATAAACCGACTAAAAAAATTAAAAATCGCAATAAACTAAATATTATTATATGTGTTTGGATATTCTTTTATAAAAACCGTTTTTAGTTTTGTAATTTGGATTAGAAAAAACCTATTCAATTTAATTTTGTAAATATTTTTAATTGTAATTTGGATTAAAATAAACTATTCAATTTAAATTGCTTTAATTTGGATTATATCGGATTTTAAAAAAATTTCATTGATACCAATAGGAATCGTGAGTATTTTTATTTTTGAATCGGATAAATTTTTGTTTTATAACTAATCGAACCACACCATAAATACCAATGGTTCATGGTTTGGGTTGCGTCGAATTTGGCCGAATATATTATGTACTTGACGAGAAGTTACATTCAGTTTTAAATACATGTATGAAACAAACTTTTTATTTTATAGATTTTAAAATAGATATTCAAAAAACAAAAATTTATTAAAGATTTGTTTGATTCTTTTCCAAAAACTCTATTTTAGTTTTTTAAAATTTAAAAATTAAAAAATTTATTTGGATTACTTGTTTTTAAAAACTGTTTTGTAAAATTATTTTTAATATTATACTTTTTAAAACTAAAAAATCAAAACAGATAAATGATGTTTTACTTCTCAATTTTTAGTTTTTTAAATTCTCTAGTCAAAAACTATTTTAAAAATTTAGATTACCAAATAAGTTTTCTCTTTTTCTCATATCTAAAACTGTTTTTAAAACAAGTATCTCAAACAAGTTTTTTCTTTAATTCTATTTTTTAAAAAAATTTTTAAAATCAAATTTATAAAACAATTTTTAAAAACTAAAATGCAAAAGTGTTTCAACCAGACCCTAAATTTCTATTTTTATTTTTTCATCTCTAAAATAGTTTTTTAAAATAGAATTGCCAAACAAACATTTTTAAAATTTTCATTTTAAAAACAATTTCTTAAAATTGATTTACAAAATAGTTTTCAAAATCTAAATAACACTCTGTTTGTCACTTTTTTTTAAATGGGAAATTGTATTACTTTTCGAAGATTTCTTTAAACGACATTCACACCATTCTAGTTTTTAAGATGCACTTATCTCTTTTGTATTTAATAAAAAAATTGTGCATAATATTTTTTTCTGTCACACTTACAATTCTATCTGTCATTTATTAAAATGACTTTAAAATACACACTTACTTTTCAAAATTGTAAATACTAAATGTATGGTCGTACCTCTTCAAATTAAAGTGAAAATTTTAATTGTATCATATAGTAAATGACATAAATATATGTAAGTACAATAAAAAATATTTCATGCAGTTTTTTAAGTGACTATAGGAGAAATGAGTATTTTTTTTTAAAACTAGAGGGAATAGTGTCGTTTAAAATAATCATCTGTTTATTACAACTTTTGAAAAAAATCAGAATCTATAATCAACTTTTTTTTTTGAAAAAAATCTCCAATAAAAAGTCAATTATTGAATGTCAATTTTTTTGTTTATAATAATAACAAACGGCCTCTTAATGTTAATATATTATTTTGTATTAAAAGTTAGGGTAATTAATATTTTCTTTCTTTATATATATGTATAACTTACTATAAAATGGATAGTATTGTTTGTTTTTTTCAAATTTTTTAATATTTATCATAAGCCAATATTGCAGAAATTTTTTAAACAATTCGTTTTTATCTGAAATTCGTTCTTATCTTAAATATTGCAATGAAGTTGATTAGATACTATTAGTAGCATTCTTCAAGTTAGGTAGGGCATTTTGAACCCAAAAGTGTAAAGGCAAGGTTGGTTGGTTTGCTGGTTAAAAGTTGTGAGAGACTGGTTGGGGACAAAAATTCATGATGTCATTGGTACCATCATGGATATGGAATCTCTTCTCCTTTAGATCCTTGACCAACAATTCGACAGCTCAAATAAAAATAATTGATTGATTTAAACCAATGGTTGTGTTTAAATCAAATAATACCACTAAAAGAATTTTTTAAAATAAAAAATAATTGATATTTTTCTCTAAAAATAAACAAAATAATTTTTGTTTTCAAATTTACTTTTTTTTTGTTTTCAAAATTTCTGAAAAATTTTCACAATCATAAATAATTTTAAATAAATTTTCTTTAAAAATTTCCGAAAATTAAAAAAAGTTGTTTTAAAAATTTCTGAAATTTTTTCACAATCATAAAAAATAATTTAAATAAATTCCTGAAAATTTAATTTTTTAAATTTCTGTTTTTTCGTTAAAAGTTTATGAACATTTCAAAAAAGAATTTTAAAATTACTTATTTTTTTCTAAATTTTTTTTAAAAAAATATAATTTTTAAAACAATTCAATTTTTTTTATTAAAACAAAAAAAAGTATTTTTTTTTCATTTTAATTTTCAGAAATTTTTTAATTTTAAAAAATTATTAAAGTGGTATTATTTAAATAAATGCCACGTTACAAAATTGTAACTAAAATTAAGAATGAGAACTAAATGTGAATAACTTTAAAAATTAAAAGGCCAAAATTATAGAAAAAATAAAAGACCAAAATTAAAGATTTGGTAAAATGAGAATATCAAAATTACATTTTGGCCTTTTGTTGAATATTGAATTAGAAAAAACTGTTTAAAAATCACAATTTGTGCCACCGAAGATATTACTGGGTTGAGTCAACCACGACGTCTCCAGGATAAAACAACCCAGAAGGATAAAACAACCCAGATTCACTGTATACCGTAGAAAACCATTCTAGAATTACACCTCAATATGGCTATTAAAGACACTCTCAATATGACGGTTAAAGTCGCTCTTAATAAGGCCACTCTAAAAGACTGCGGCATAAAAACCACGGATAGTGGTATTATGACCACTCAAAAATCAACGGGACTACGGTATAACAACCACTATAAAATATCGAAGGGACTCCGGTATAACAATCGCTCTAAAATATAGAATGGACTATGGTACAATACCGCTTTAAAATTTCAAAGGGACAGAAAGAAATGGGAGAAGTAGTTTGGTAACAATCGAACAGAATATAAGAGAGAGAAAAGAAAATGGTGTGCTTTTCACAATAAATTGACAACTCTTTATATAGTGATGGAAGCAAACTCACATATGTTTTCTAATCAATGTGGGACTTCAACAAAATTTTGAGAATATTTATATAGTGATTAAAACTATTCAAAATGAGAGTTTTTCAATGTGGGACTTCAACAATTTTTAAATTCACACATTTGTTCCAACATCTTTTATTACTTTTTAAGTCTCAACCAGGAAACATGTATATTAATTTTGATTCAACACATAATAATTTTATGCATTTGCTTATTATTTACAGTTTTATTTATTTAGAATCCTCTGATGCAACAATGAAACATGTAATAATGGCATAGATCGAGTATGTTCGGATATTTTCATTTAATTTTTTATGCATGAATTTGTTATTTATAAATGATTATTTAACTGAGAAATGAAATTAATATAGTGTGTCTATATATATATATATTTGTATTAATTGATAAAATAAATAATTAAAAATATTAGTTATTGATTAATAATAAAATAAAATAAATTAAAATTAGTAAATTTATAGAGATTAAGTAGAGTTATCTATAACATTTGAATAATATTTTGAGTTATAATCGGATAACCGATATAGTCCGTATATTTTGTGCATTGTATTCCCAACAACTATTTTATTTCTAATGTAAGTAAATGTATCTTTTTGTTTTTTCTTTGAAAATATATAGAATTTGAGTATATCATAGAAAAACAAAATAAGGTGAAGACGCTAAATCTTTGAACGTGCTACAATGTTTAAACATTTGAATATATATATTAATTTATATTTTAATAAATAAAATTGACTGCAAATAAGATAGGGTTGTTAACTAATTTACAATGTCATAAATAATAGTAAATAATTAACAAATGAAAAGATTGCAAAATAAAATAGAGTTGTTAAAATATTGTCCGAATATTACCGACAACTCTATTAAATCTCTATACAAAAATAGTAAATAAACAATTAAAAATATTAATTATTAATAATATAAAATTAATTAATACAATGATTTTTTGTATGCAAAAATTGAGTGGAGTTATCGATAATATTCAGACAATATTTTGAGTTATGACCGGATAATCAATATATCCGAATATGTTGTGCATTGTATTCATAACATCTATTTTATTTCTAATGTAAGTAAATGTATATTCATATTTTTTTTCTTTGAAAAGAATTAGAATTTGGAAAGAAATAGAGTTTGAGTATATCATGGACCAAATAAAAGAGCAGGACTCGCTAAAATCTTTGAACGTGCTACAATACAATTGTATATATGTTAATTTATATTTTAATATAAAATTGACAACAAAATATAAAAAATTGACAGCAAAATATGAGAGTGTTGTTAATTAATTTACAATGTCATAAATAATAGTAAATAGTTAACAAGTTAATAGATTGAAAATAGGAGGAAGATGTTAAACTATTGTCTGAATGTTACCGATAATTCTATTCAATCAAAAATAATAAATAAATGATTAAAAATATTTATTATTAATTAATAATAATATAAAATTATTTAAATTTAGTAAAAAAAATAATTTTCTTACAAAAATTGAGTAGAGTTGTAGGTAACATTCAGACAATATTTTGAGTTATGACCGAATAATTGATATATTATACATTTTATTCCTAACATTTTTTTTTTGTAAGTAAATGTATTTTTTTTTTCTTTGTGCTGTTATTTTGGAGAGTGCACACCATCGGTTTCTCCTTTTCTGGTCAACAACAACTTCTTGCTTTTATAACATGCCATGCATGAAAAACTTGTATTTTTGAATCATTATTAGAACGTAGATTTGGTTCTCTTTTAAGCCCTTTCCGCCAAGTATGACATTTTAGAAGAAACCAGTTTTCAAACTTCAACCATATCTAATAATTATACCTTGTTACTATAGTTACTATTATTGATGTGGTGTCAAAGTTTATTATTGAAGAGCACTTAAAACAGCAATAGACATCTTAAAGTAATAGATTTATGAGTCATCTCTCTTATATATTTAACATTTCTTTCATTTCTAGTCAATGTGATACTTTTTAACTACTTACACTTAAATTTTCAACAATTATAAACCCATTTGCAAAATCTTGATTAAGTTGTTGATTTTAATATTGAGGATTAGTCATGTTAACCTTTCGGTTAGTCTTGATTCTTAATCCACTTTGGTAAATGTGCTAGCTATCCTAATTAAAGAATAGAATGCTTTGGTGTTCAAAAGTAATTTGAAATATATGAAATTCTTCTCGTTGAATCATCCTCATGTGCAATAATCATTATTAACCATATGAACGTTAGCTTTGACAAATTTTATAAAAGTATCAAACATTCTTTTGCTAATCCATTTGAGAAAAACAAAATTCTTGATAGTTGGTTCGATCTCAATGCTTTGTATTATGCAATGTGGCATATTTATAAATTAATAACATATTATTCCTGTCCTTCCACCGTAAATAACTATCATATTTATAAATAAATAAATAAATAAAAAATTGTTCAAAATAACCGTCAATTTTAATTTTCAATATAATTTTAAGGCAATATTATGCTTGTGGTCTTTTTTGATTGACCATTTTTCTGAATTGATTTTTTTAAGTTTCTTTTTTTTTCTTTCCTAAATTCACCATTTATGTTATATTCATGAATTGATCAATTTACATCATTAACTTTAAGTTATATTATATTATTCAAGTAGTCTTTTTAGTTTGACCATTTTATTAAATTATTGTTATGAAATGTTAATATTTAATTCAAAAAGTACAATGAGATGATTGTGCAACTACTTTGTAAGTTAAAGAAGTTAATGACATTGATTATGTTAATAGATAATCTTTATTATCAATATTTTAGAGGTTATAAATGTGTCTAAATAGTAGTAAAGAAAATTAAGAAATGTAGACCATATATAATGTTTGATTGATATTTTCCAAATAATTAATGTGAGTAACATATTGATTTTAATGGTCATATGCTTTCAATTGCACTTGTCGCTCTTGAAAGTGATACTAGCTAATACTTAAGTTTCTTTTAATAGTCACATGTTTTCAATTGCACTAGGTGATACAAATACTTAAAGATGCAAACAAAATGTAAATTAAGTCAATTTAGAAAGAAAAAAAATTAAAGACCCACATACATAATTTTGCGTAATTTTAATTGATTTGTTTTATTTTATTTTATAGACAAATAATAATAAATTAATAGTTATATTAGTTTTCCCAAACTACCTATGCTGACCTCCTTCCATTATGTCATTTAATTAATATTATATATATCACTTTCATGTTATTATTTTTCATTTTGCATTTATGATAATCAAAATACATCAATGGTTAATAAATATATTTAAATAAAATTATAATTTTCTTTTATCATATTTTCTTAATATGTGCGAAATAGTTATATATAACAATTATTTTAAGACTGATGGAGTTTATCATAATTATTATCAATAGAGACTTCATCAAAATTAATAAATAACTTACATGATTAACTAAATTTGAACAATGATTTAATATACCTCGTTCAAACACCACACAACTATATTATAATCTGACATATCTAGATGTTTTAAAGAAAAATCTTCCCTAAGTCTTCTCCTTACCCTAAATTTTCTTCATAAAAAATAATATAAAGAAAAATCTTCAATTTTAAAATTTTATTTTGTAAGATTTTATTAACAAAAACAATAGTTATATGACAATAATTTCCTTTTATTTGTTGGGTTAACACGACTGTTCACACTCAATGACTCAATATCAAAGACATGTGTTTGGCTTTAGAACAAAGGGATTTCATTGGGGCCTCGTTTGTAGATATACCTTTTTGCAGAAAGCTATGGAAAGAGACGCTGCCTTTTCTTTTTTTAATTCTAAAACTACAGATTTCGATTTTCTTCAAAACTATGTACTCCTCTTGGTCACTATTATTAAGTAAAAAAATCTTAAATTTTAATTATGATTATAAGTAAAAGATAATTATTTTTTTATTCATTTAATGCTATTATTTTTAATATATCATTTATTTAATTCAAAATATTTAATTTTAATATATAAGTGTTTGACATCAGTAATGGACAATTTAATAAATATGATTTGTATTTTACATGAAATTTAGAAAATTAGTTGTACTTAATTATATTTTTTAATACTCGCAAAAATAATTTATTTTTATTTATAATAATGATGAGAATGAGTACATATTAATTTTTTAAAAAAATTGATAAAAAAAAGAAATTATTATTAATTAAAGAATAAAGAGCATTAATTAATGACTCATTTGACAGTATCTTTGGAAGGATTTGAACTATCTCCTTTAAAAATATATAAATTAAATCTTACCATTAAACTAAACCAAACAGAGTCGGGCTAGTTGATCCTTTTTCAGTCTAAAACGGGTTGTACTAAATAGTTTTTTTTTAAAAATTGAGTCTAATTTATTGATTGATTTAGTCCAATTTAAAAAAAAGGTTGGATTTTTGGACTTCGGACCAGTTTATTTTAAGAACAAAAAAACTTGGTGAATACTTATTTGTCTTTGGTTTTGCCTCCCCACCCTAAATATACGACCAAAAAGTTAAGATATGTTAGTCTATTTTACACCACCGCAAGCTATAATCTGATAAAAAGTTAGAAAATTGGGAAGGTTGGATGAATATTCACAAAAAAAATAAAAATTAATGTAGTTTTGTTTTCCAAAAGTGAATTAGATTTTTTTTTCATTTTCTTACTCTCTTAATTGGAAAAAAAAAAGTTGTCTACCTTCATTTCTCAGTTCAACTTGATTCGCCTGCAGACAAAAAAAAAAAGCTAAAAAAAACTAAATTCATTAAATAAAAAAGAAAAAATATAAGTGTCTTTCATTAAGTACTTTTCGTATGATTCTTAAAATAAAATATATATTTTGTGATTATAAAAAACTTTAAAAAAATTATGAATTTGAAAAAAAATCAAAATTAGTATAGTGAAAAATCATATGAAAAGTACCTAAAAAAATGTACCTAAATTTTATCAAATAAAAAAACCAGTCTCATTGTGAGCGCCACCGGTCCTCTACTATGGTGTCATGTGTTATATGTCTGGCTAGTTCGTGAGATATACATTTTTTATTTTACAGATTTAAATTATTAAAATATTTATATATAGAAGAAGAAATAGGATTGAGCTGATCCATAAGCTCTAATAACGCAGAGTAGTCATGTCGGATCAGATCAACTCATTTAACAATTCTATAGGTAGATACTCTTTTAATAAAATCTAAACATAATCTTTAATTAAATAAAATAGATAAATATTAACAAATATTTTAATAACACATGTGAGAGCTGTGGTTTTTTCTTTCTTTTATACCTTGTTTTCTTTTTTAATTTTTCAAAATATTCTACATTAAAATTTATATACTAAAATATTCTATTTTTTTTAGATCTTCACGAGGTCGCATCCTCACTATACGATTATCTAAAAGATGATTTTTTTTCTTTAGTAGGAGATCGCATCTTCGGGATGTGACTATCTATAACCTTTTAATCTTTTATAGATGGTCACATCTCGGGGATGCAGCCTCCTACTATATCATTATCTTGTTAAAATTAAAATAAAAAAATTAAAAGATAGTTGATGGTCGCATCCCAACGATGCGACCTCCTACTAAAAATATTTTTTTAAAAAAAAAATATAAAAAAAAAAAACCTCGAAGTTTCCTACCTTTTTCTTTTTTTTTGTTTTGTTTGCTTTATGTAATTTTTTTCTTTTTTGTTTTGGTATGTTACTTTTTCTTTTTATACAATTTGTTCACATATTCATATATGATTACTGTGAGTCTCTGACTGATACAAATCCCGCTAAATTTTCTAATAGTTTGCTTTTAGATTTCTGTCCTATGAAAAGCATCTTATTCCAATAGGTATAAACTTTTAAAAGGTGCTGAATGTTCAAAGATTATATATAAATAAAATCAAGTAGTTAAAATATTCCATTAGGTATTATTAAAATTAGGAGAATGACTCGATAAAGAGATCAAATACATAAACAATAATATCAAATACGGCTAATGGGTTTCATAATGCATTTGAAATGTTAAATAATAAAAGAAAAAACTCAACAGTATCTTTTGTATAGTTCTTAACATAAAATACATTTTTTATGATTATAATAAATATTAAAAAAAATTATATATTTAATAAAATTATGATTGATTAAATTAAAAATTATAACAAAATTACTTTAAAAAAATACACTTAAAATTTTTTCAATAATAAAATCCACGTTACATCTCTCTTAATATGATGTTGTTTGAGAGTTTAAAGGGACAAATTGAAGTCATGCATTAACTATACACACTTAAATACAGCTTTACATAAAGCCTACTGAACTTTTAGTTACCTTACGATCCATTTTAATTATAATTAATAATAAAGTTGAGTTAGATGTTTTTTATGAGATACAAAACAAAAAAACAAAAAACAAAAATTGAGCTCTACATGTTAAATGTTTTTTTATGTGTAAAGCATAGACAAGCACAACATGTTGAACTTGAGCATCTTCAAGAACTCATCCGAGCATGCACCAAATTTAGCATGTAAATCTGCACAACTATTAGCTTTACGAAAGATATGATAAAAGATAAAATCTAACTTGTTAGAACAACAATTCGATATTAAAAGAATAAAGATAAAAATCACAAATAGGAACTCAAAATGTTTGGTTGAAGATTGACCTATGCATACGTCTTCGACAACATAGTAGTTGTAGTTTTCTTTTATTAGATGAATGAATTAGGATTTACAGAGTACAAATTATGTTTAAATAGTAATAATAGGGTTCAGATTATAAAAATATCTCTAAACCATACCACATGGAGCTATTATCCATGCACCCCAATTACCCCCATAACAATCAGTTAGGTCAAACCGCCCACTTGATATTACCTATGAGCCATACTCAACAATCTCCACTTTGGTGAATATCAAACCCTATGAAGATTTACTACACGACGCTCACATCATGACAACTGGGGGTACAACTCCTACTAACACTGAGAAACATGTAACAAGTCCAAGCAATGCTTAAACTTGTCACTGATGACTGACTTGGTCACCTATCAGTTGCATTCTTTGAAGTATGAGCCTTTTCAAGTAAGATCTGTCCAGATGCAAGTAACTCTCTAATCTTGTGAAATACACCTGATTCTTTGCCAAATAAATGGCACTCTGACTATAAAAAAACAACCGAACTCCACCTTGCTCAATGTAAGACCCTTAAATTTAAAATTAAATTATGAATTTAATATTAAGTGTATTTTGGGGAATATTTGTAAAATATTTAATATATGTATATTTTGTGTAAATATATATATATATATAAATATTTATTTTGGAGGTTGAATTAAAATTATTGGATGAAGGATAAATTAATTTAATTGTGAGTAATTAAATTATCGGGCAGTTAATTAAGAGGTTATCTGTTAATTACGACGAGAGTGGTTAAGTACTTGATGGTCAAGCAATATTATAATAGTACTGTGTTGCGTGAGGTGGCACATATGTGCCTATATATATGTGAGAGGCCAGAACAGAAAGGCAGAAAATATTTCCTCTTTACCTCACTGCATGCGCCATTCTGTTTCTTTCCCATTCTGTTTTAACAAAAAATAGCATCCTCAAAAGTCAAATTACTTGGAAATCAAGGCTCCGAACTAGAAAGTGTCAAGTACAAAAGTTGTTCCCCTCATCGTTACGGAGCTAGAGAACAAACTTTTGTAGCGGCGGCGCAAACGGGAGTTTCGCTGACTCTTGTTGCAATAGCGTAAACAAGCGCAGAGAACGTAACAGAGGTAAGGGGCACCTTCCACTTTCTAGATTGCACTTATGATTGTAAATGCATGCTGTTGTGGCATTGATGATGTTTTCGTTGTTGTTTTTGAAGTGAAACCGTTTTGCATGTCGTTTGAAAGGATGAAAATGCATGCTGTTGATGTTTTGATGATCTGTGATGTTTGCTGTTTTGGTTGATACGTTAATGTTGTTTTGTTTGTGTGGGAATGCTGGAAAATGCTTTGCATGTTGTATTGGGGATGATCAAAATGCATGAGTTGGATTGTGCTGCACTGTTTTGTGGTTATTTTTTAGGGGAAGGTTTTTACTGGTGTTGTTGACTCGTTTCTGAGTGGAGGATGTTTTTATGGTTTCATTGTGGGGAATGAAATCATTTTTATTGTGTGATTGAATTTCTGTTTTGGTGGTTAAAGAAAAACTGTGATTCTGTTCTGAAAATCTATTGTTGTTGTGTTGATGGTGGTTTTCAAAAGAAAAGGATTTAAAATGGGTGGATGTGTTTTCTGGAAAATCTGTTATTGATGAAAAATGTTCTGAGTTTGTGGTTTCAAAGAAATGGTGATTATGTTTTGATGTTGTGTTGGTTTTTCAAAGAAAAGAGTTTGAAAACGTGTTGAAGTTTTTGGAAAATATCACTGCATTCGAAGGTGTATTCGAATACAGCATTGGTGTATTCGAATACATGCCTGCAAAGTTGCTGTTTTTATTCAAATTTTGGACTTGTATTCGAATACGACCCTCTGTATTCGAATACAGATGAGTGATTTTTGCTTTTGACTTAGCATCTGTATTCGGCTACGACGATGTCGTATTCGAATATAGGACTGCAATTTTTGCCAATGTATTCGCATCTGTATTTGGCTACGACAACCTCATATTTGAATACAGAATGCTGATTTTTCACTGTTTTAGCTTCTGTATTCGAATACAAGGAAGCTATATTCTAATAGATATTGGTTTTTTCAAAAATTCCAGTTTTAAACATTTGTTTATGAACTTAAAGAGTTGGGGAAACATTGGGAAGACTTGTGATGAATTAAAATGGAGTTTTTGAGATGGGTTGAGGTGGTAATGATGAGGTTCTTGAATTCTTTGTTGATTTGATGATAATGAAATTGTTGAGATGGTTTGAGGAGGTGATGGAGTGGCTGGATTTTCAGCTGGTATCTACATACTGTTTTCAGTGAAGAGAAAACATAGCATGTCCATGCATTGCATAGTCAGGTCGTGACCGCGATGGGTCACAGAGTTAATGCGGTAACCGTGATGGTCCGTGAAGTTAAGTAGTAACCACCGTGATGGGCTACGGAATGGCCGCGTGTTCGTGGTGATCCATTCTATCCGTGCGAGGATTTAACTTCTGTATGTTTTGGCCTGTGAGAGGCTAACATACGTAAAACGTGCTGGTCTGTGAGCGACTGCACGTGTGCTGGTCTGTGAGCGACTGCACGTGTGCTGGTATGTGAGCGACTGCACCTTGGTATACGTAAAACGTGCTGGTCTGTGAGCGACTGCACGTGTGCTGGTTTGTGAGAGACTGCACCATGGTCATGTTGGTCTGTTAGAGCATGACATATATAAATCGTGCTGGTCCGTGAGAGACTGCATGTGTGCTGGTATGTGAGCGACTGCACCTTGGTTATTCCAAGAAGTTGTGTACATTGGCATATACATATTGCATGGGGTGGTTGACTGTGAGTCATATTTTAATTTGAGTTGATGAGTGAGAATCGATGTGTGTAAGTACCTTATGAGATATGAATTTCTAATGAATTGTTGTGATTGTTGAATTGATATTTGTACTTACAACATGATTTTTATATTAATTTGGTTGTTGTTTTGCAAAGGTACAAATGTCATGTATTTTTTAAAAAAATGAACATCCTTATTTATCATCATTGTTATATAATATGCCATGAGTGTATCTGTTTTATCAGAAATAAGTGCTTTGTGGTAATTGTTAATTTCGGTCGGTGACTCTTTACTATTATTGTGGAAAAATTGGGCTTTGCCCTCAGATGAACCCCAAACCCGTACTACCGGTGGATACCCAGACGACGGAAACGTTGCTAGATTTCCTTGACCGTCATCTGCGTACTACTTGGGTATATGACCCTATCTCAAGCAGGGTGACTTACACGGGGAGATTGGCAAGGACTTGCAGGACCGACGGGGTAGTAGATTACGTAGAGCATACCCACGCGATGATTGACTTTCCGGTACCTTCCAAATTGATATTGGAGGAGTACAGAGTTTTTGCGGACGCGAAGGATCCGAGTGTAGAGGTTGAGACAGAGGCCACGGTGGGTGTGGTGATTCCTAACCCGGTCGCTGGAGGGGCTGTGCGTGAACCCGAGGCGGGAGAGAAGAATAAAGGACAGACGCTAGCATCATTTGACATTCCAGGTCCATCCAGGACATCAGATAATTGTTTTGAGATTCCGGCACCGCAAAAGATACCCAGATCGTGGATAGATCTGACTTCGGAGGAGACTGATCCTTCCCTGTATGACGAGGAGGAGGACGTCACATCGAGGCGAGCTACGGAGTCAGACGAGACTTGTATGGGATGCAGAGGGAATCCTTGCTACTGTAGCTTTAGTCCATGATCAGTTTAGACTTGTTGTATAGGGTTTTGAGTCCGGTGGATGTAATTATTTATTTTGGGAATTATTGTATATCTTTTCCGCTGATCTTTTCCTCACTCTGATACTGTTTAGTGGGCTGCAGGCCGAATGTTTTTGAGATGTTATGACACTGACTTTTATGATGTATTATCTTTTATTACATTATAAGTATTAATTCTCAAAACTTTAATTACTTAGTTATAATTCTGAGGTAATTATTTAATTACGTTCGTCATTTGAATTACGACGTATTATTTTATGAACTGACTTCATGAAAATTTTATTTTAATTATCTTGAATTAATTCGGAAAAAAGAAAAATCCTTTTATTTATTTATTTCGGTTAAAAAAAAATACACTCACGTTGTTTAAAAACTCGGGGTGTTACACTCAACACTCAATCCCTTCACTAATCTTGTAAGCTATAAAGCCTATTTGGCAGCCTTAGCTACTGCCATGTACTCTGCTTCAATGTAGACATAGCCACTATGGATTGAACTGATAACTTGCAAGAAATAGGTTCTCCTGCAAGGGTAAAGACATATACTGTTGTAGACCTTTTATCATCCATATCACCTGCATAATTAGAATCAACATATCCTACAACTAAAGGATCACCTTGTCCACTGCTAAACATGATATCATAACCTGTTGTACCCTTCAAGTACTTGGAAACCCACTTGACTGATTACCAAATTTGCTTACCTGGTTTGCACATAAACTTTCAAACTTGACTAACAACTTGTGCCAAATCTGGTCTAGTGCAAACCATAGCATACATTAAACAACCAACAATACTAGCATATGGAACGTTTGACATATACTCAACTTCTGCATTTGTCTTTGGACATTGATCCAACGACAACTTAAAGTGATTCGCCAATGGAGTACTCACAACCTTCAAATTGCTCATATCAAATCTGTATAACACCTTTTCAACATAGCTTTTCTGATAGAGCCATAATTTTCTAGCACTCCTATTCCTGTGAATTTCTATATCAAGAATCTTCTCAATAGCACTCAAGTCTTTCATGCCAGACTCCTTTCCCAACATGATTTTTAGTTGATTTACTTCATATAAATGATTAGCAGCAATCAACATACAATAATAGGAAAATAAAAGAGCCATACTCAATACAATTGTAAGAAATGTTCTCAATGTCTAACTATGGGAGCAAAAGGGTGATGAATCAAATCACTATGTTAAACCAAATCAAGTGCTGCAAGTAGAATCTATTTCAATAAGGATTTAAAAGTATTCTCCAGGCTTGACCAACAAAAGATTATTTAGAAAATAACATAAAACTCAACGAACGTAGTAGATACCGATAAAGCTAGAGAATCCAAGTAACCATTAACCCATATAATCACGCAAAATTCCACAAAAACCTAACCGACCTTGGTTATTCAAAGAGATATCATTGACGACGTTAATCTTGATGGTGTTATGCAATGGGGCAATCCACTTGAATTCTCTAGGAATACGAGAGTGATAATTACACGGTCCAAACTTTCGAGAATCAAGGAATGATTCAAATAAATATGGTTGAGACACTACTAACCAGATCAAGCATTCTTAGAGAACACCACATCATTCCTAGACTTTTAGAGGACCCAACAATTTTTATAGAAAGAATACCACTAAGAGCTTTAGCATTGGAAAGAAACCCATTAAA
This sequence comes from Cicer cuneatum, assembly GCA_037974295.1. Lineage (NCBI taxonomy): Eukaryota > Viridiplantae > Streptophyta > Magnoliopsida > Fabales > Fabaceae > Cicer > Cicer cuneatum. Next base: position 59,075,574 of record JBBPBO010001986.1, on the reverse strand, counting down.
AAAAAACCCTAAATGTAGAAAAAGTCAATATAGGACTTGCAGCTGATAAGGAACATAATACAAAACCCTTGGATGGCAAAAGTCTGCAACAGTTTCAAAATGGGAGGATGGCAAAAGTCTTGGGTCAATAACTTAAGAATATTTTTGATAGGGGTGTACATGGGGGCAGGTCGACCCGCTAACCCGCTCACCCAACCCTTTCTTGATCGGGTCAGTTCGGTTCGGGTTAAATGAAAAAATTTGGGTTTCGAATTTAACACAACCCAAAGATAATCGATTGGGTTGGGTATCAGATTTTGTCAAAACCCAACCCGCATACATTCCAACAAATGTGAAAATTTATCAATTCTAAGCAATGTCAACTTTAGGTCCAAACACTTAACTGTTAGGTGTTTGGACTTGAAGTTGACATTACTTAGAATTGATGAATTTTCATATTTTATTGATTTATTGTTGTTGAATTTATTTATGTATTTGAAGACTGTTGGATTTTTTTTTTGTGAGAGGTTGTTGGCCTTTTTAAAGAATTGAATGATGTGATTGAAATTTTATAGTTTTTGAGACATTCAAGTATTATATATATTTTTATTCAATATATTTTTCCGTAAAATAAAAAATAGGTTATTATTTATGTATCACCCCCAACCCAACCCATTCTTGATCGGGTCGGTTCGGGTTAAATGAAAAAAAATAAGGGTTTAGAACTTAACCCAACTCAAATATAATTGATCGGGTATCAGATTTTGTCAAAACCGACCCAACCCACGTACACCTCTAATTTTTGAGCATGCACTTCTATTGTTTTTAACGTATAAATGTACTCATGAAATCAAATAAGATATCGCTTCTGCAAATTTCTTCATTGTATCAGAGCGTGAAAATATGCAAGCCAAACACATCATGCCATCAAACAATAACAACACATCACTCCCAAAAAATAGAACTAGAACTAAACATCCAATCTTTCCACCAATACTCAGGTTTTATTTCCATAAACTAAGCACAAACAACTTCCTATTGTGGCGCAATCAAATAAATCCCTTAGTTCGAAGTCTTGGTGTTCTTCATCATCTCTAGTGAATAAAAACCAGAAGAAGAAGTTAATGGTGACAAAGGTGAAAACAACCCAAATCCAAACTATTCAAAATGGATCACCAATGATGGTCTCTTGCGTTTGTGGTTACTTGGAACCATGAAGGAAGAAGTGCTGACCATGATCAACGGTGATACCGCATATGAGATCTGGACCTCCATTGAAGAACAACTACTGTGGGCGACAATAGAGAAGGTGCGAAGTGTGAAAAACATGCTAATGACAGTCAAAAAGGGGTCACAAACCCTTGATGAATACCTATGAGAATTCAAATCAATTTGTGATAATCTCGTTGCTATAAAATAACCTATTTATGACTAAGGTATGAAACTTTTCGTGTTACTATGCTTACTAAACCACTTTATCCTTCCTTTAGTCAGTTTCTGTTAGCTCTCCAAGGGCATGAGCAGACACAAGATGTTCGAAAGGAAGAAGAAAATAATTTAATGGAGCAGACACAAGCTTTCTTTAGCTAGAGAGGACGAGGTCGAGGTCAAAACGGACGTGGTGGTAGAAGTCACTTTAACTCTCAAGGAAGAGGATTCACTTCGACGAGTTGATATAATGGACAAAAAAATAATGAGTTCCTTTTTAAGAATAACCACATTTCAAAGGGAGATAAGCCACATCAAAATACTCAAACTAGTTAGTATAAAAAAATATGTCAAATTTGTAAGAAACCAAATCATGAAGCCATTGATTACTGGTATAGGTATGATTATTCTTATCAGTCACAAGATTTTTCTCTATTTCTACTCTTGCTCTAAATGAGACAAAGGACCAATATTTCATTATAGACTCTGGAGCCACTTTTCACATGATCAATAATGAGGGTAATCTTTCCTATATTAAGCCTTTTCATGGAAATGATGTAATCTATGTGGGTGATGGAAATAGCATACCAATAACACATACTGGTGATGTAAATGTTACTACAACAAATGGAAACTTAAAATTGAAATATGTTCTTGTGGTTCCTGACTTAAAGAAGAATTTGTTTTCTGTTGGAAAATTTGTTTCTGATTACCATTGCAGTTATGAATTCACCTTTTCTGGCTTTATTATTAAGGACCAAAATCAAAGGATGATTGAGCAGGGGCATAAGAAAGGGAAGTTGTACACACTCGAAGGAAACTGTCAAAAGGTTTTAAGTGCAATAAAAAGAGGTTCCTCTTCCACAATTTGGCATCAACGACTTGGACATCCAAACATCAAAATCCTATCTTTGTTGAAAGATAATATCAATGTAACACAATGGATATCAAAACTTGCTGTTTGTGTTAGTTGTCAAATGGGAAAAAGTTTTAAATTGCCATTCCAAAGTTCTAATAAAATTTCTGAATTTCTGATAGCGTTTCAGCAAGTGTACTAAATCGTTGTAAGTAATAATTAAAATGGTAGTACCGAGTGTCGAACTCAAGGATTGCGTTTTACTATCGAATTATCTTGAATTACTGAAATTGAACAAAAAGTTTCCGAATTGATTTAAGTAATATTTAAAATAACAATAGTAATGAAATTGAACTTTTATAACGAGAAAAATGTCAGGGATGAGTTTCACTTTGAATCCAACCTTGGTTTCTAATTTGATCCTAGTTACTGAATTCCTTTATTGAATTATTACCGAATTCTCTTTAGTATTCTTGCCCTAATGTCTTAGTGACAGAACCTTTAATTCCAAAATAACCCCTAATTCCTTAGTGGGTTTAAAATTAGGATTAAGTTTTACGGTACAAAAATTCTCTTTTTAAATTGCTGCCTCTACAACTAATTCAATTGGTTTCATGACCTTCATCTATCCCTAGACTACAATCTCATGAATTTCTCATTTTAAGCATTCGTAAAGTCCACTTCCGTTTCAAAATACGAATCATAGAACATTTTAGAGTTGATCAGGCAATAAAAAAAATTAAGCAAAGAGATGAGAAAAATAATTCAATAAATTTATTCATATAACCAGGAATCAAATCAGACAAATAAGGGTTTCATCTTGTTTCACTCATCCCTAACAACTAGAATTTAGTTACTCATTACAGAGATTAAAGAGATAGAGATTAAAGAAGAATTATAAGAAAGATTCATGAATGATTCTTGATAAAACTCCTTGAATAGTGTAGAACAGCCGTCTCTGACCTTCTCTACTAGGGGACAAGTCTCTGAACTTCCCAATTGACAAAATGATCCATAGAGAGTGAGAAAAACACATTTTTATACATTCATCCGTGTGCCACGCGCCCCAGGCGTAGGATTTGCGCTTCAGGCGCATTAAAACAGAATCAGCAGTGCAGAAATGCGCTTCAGGCGCACAGCATCTGATGTCTGGCATTTATTGCATTTTGCTTCTCTTTTGACTCCGAATTAGGTTCCAGTGTCTTCATGAAAGTTTTAGCTATGGATCTTAGCTTTCAGTTGCACTTGGTTTGACTCCAATTGGACATCTAAAACTCTAGATATGGTAGAAATACTCCATGTAAGTCATGTTGATTTCTCACCAAAATTCAGCACTGCACTAAAACAAAGAAATAACGCAAAACTCCGAAAAATCTCTACTTAATCAACGAAATAAGAACATAAGCATTTTATTAAACCCAAGAACTAGAATCAACAAATTATATCAAATAACTCATTAAATTAACTAATGATTGAGGATAAATAAGACTAAAAATAATGAAAAATATGTATATGATGAAGAGTCATCACAAGCCCAAACTTAATCTATTGCTTGTCCCCAAGCAACAATTAATTTCAGATTTGGTACAGTTAAAAGCAAACTTAAATTCAATTTCTCAAATCAAATCAAATCAAACTCAATTCTCAAAGTTCCAATTACTACAAAACGTTCATCATGCTCCATGGTTGCTTACAAAAGAAAACACAATTTGTACACTTTAGCATTCATTTATCAAGTTCAACACTCTCTTCACACAATCTCACCAAAATTTCTCTCAAGTGTTTAGCAAGGGTTTTGAATTTATCACTAAAATCCTATAACATGCATCACGCTACCATATGCTTGAAAAAAATTCTAGTTAGCAATCACAATGCAACAAACACATACACTTTTGGAGGATTTTCGGGTTGTAATGGAGCTTAGGTAAGGGTAGGACATTTTGGGATAGTAGGCTTTACTACTTGGAGTTACTACTTGGATACATTTTCAAATTATTCTCCCACTTTTGTTCTATTTTATTTTATTTTTTCACATTTTATGGTGGAAATTCACAACCATTGACAAAAGAACTAAGAAGATGGTTATTTATCAATGTACTCAAACTAATTTTTTTTTCTTCTTTTTTTATTTTTTCGTGAGAACCACCCCAAACTTAAAAGGTTGCTATCCCATGAGCAACCTCAAACTTAGAACTTTACCGAGACGAGACACAATTTTTCCTACCTAGCTCCAAGTAAGGTGATTAATCATTATCAAGTCTTTGGCTTATAAGGTGGCTAGTAACCGAAAGAAAGGGTCAAACTCAAAGGGGCTAGCAAAGGAAAAAATTTGCACAGGGTAGTTAGAAAGGCTCAAACGACCAAACAAAATTGCCTCCGTGTATGCATAAATCACAAGTAATGCAAGTTAGAATTAGTGCAAGTTCTGAAGGGTTAACACATATCTAGATAATCACGCAAGAAGGAATTGAAGTGTTTAGGCCCAAAATCTCACAATTAGGATAAACAAAGGAAAGTGTCAACTTTCAAAACTATGTCAAATGTGTTACTGATTTTTTTTTTTTGTGTTTTTTTTTTGAAAAATTGATGACAAGTTAGCCATCTACAACCACTTAGTAACCAACAATGTATGCATTAGTGAAACTCGTCGAATTGATCAATGATATGAGCACAAAAATAAAGTTTAAATTTCAAAATCTAAAACAGATAGCTTAAAACCAGCTTCAAGTTGTTAACAATTCTTCATCATAGTGCACATTTACATAATTAAAAAGAAACAAATTCAAATGACAAAAATAAAAGTTACCTCTACCTATGGGTTGCCTCCCACGAAGCGCTTTTTTAAAGTCATTAGCTTGACACCCAACTATTGTCAAGGTGTCATATAAGACAGAAAGAACACATCATCCTTCTTCTTCTTTTTGTTTGGTAGAAATTCCATGAACTTGAGAAATAAATGATGTTGCTTCCATGTCCTTTTCAATTGGACATTGATGAACAAAGCATAGATTGAATCTTGAACTTCATCAATCTCTTCTTTTTTCTTTTCCTTGTTCGTGTTTTCCTCTTGCTTATCTTCTTCTACCACAACAATGAAGTCATCTTCAATCTTCAACTTCTCCTCCATCTTCTCAAACTCAACCACTTGCTCAAATAACCTCTCACATTGACATTCAAATCTTTCAATTGAAACCATGTTATTCTTCATGCATTCAATTAAAACATCCTTAATGTGAAAGTCTTTGTCATCTGATTCTTTGGACAAAATTTTACGAGGTAGAGTTTGTTTCCAATTGATCTTTTTCATATAATACTCGCCGTCTTCTGCTTCTATAACCAATAAATCTTCATATTCTAGCTGTGCGACATAGTCATCAAAATAAGTTCCATTCCTATGTCCTTCTCTGCAAAAGTCACACCTAATAGGGCGCGTTTAAGGGTGATATTTTACAAATGTATCTCTCAAGATTTGTCCCTCAATTATGCGTAATATAGCAGATATAAGACAAGTATCACACTCTTCATATAATTGTAGTAGAATATCATCATTACAATCTTCCATGCTCTACAGTGAATAGTTATCTCAAACAAAGAAAAGACAAACCACTAACACACGACATTAGCAAGCTTAACAAATAACAATAGAAAATAAAAGAAATTTTTTTTTTCAAAATTAAAAATAAAAGAAAACAAAAATTTTATTGCAAAGCAAAAAATTCCAATTAAGTAAATAAATTATAACTCAATAGTGATATGGAAATCCCCGACAACGGCGCCAAAAACTTGATAGCGTTTCAGCAAGTGTACAAAATCGTTGCAAGTAATAATTAAAACAGTAGTACCGAGTTCGAACTCAAGGATTGCGTTTTACTATCGAATTATCTTTAATTACTGAAATTGAACAAAAAGTTTCCGAATTGATTTAAGTAATATTTAAAATAACAATAGTAATGAAATTGAACTTTTATAATGAGAAAAATGTCAGGGATGAGTTTCACTTTGAGTCCAACCTTGGTTTCTAATTTGATCCTAGTTACTGAATTCCTTTATTGAATTATTACCGAATTTTCTTTTGTATTCTTGCCCTAATGTCTTAGTGAAAGAACCTTTAATTCCAAAATAACCCCTAATTCCTTAGTGGGTTTAAAATTAGGATTAAGTTTTACAGTACAAAAATTCTCTTTTTAAATTGCTGCCTCTGCAACTAATTCAATTGGTTTCATGACCTGCATCAATCCCTAGACTACAATCTCATGAATTTCTCATCTCAAGCATTCGTAAAGTCCACTTGCGTTTCAAAATAAGAATCATAGAACATTTTAGAGTTGACCAGGCAATAAAAAGCATTAGGCACATGGATGAGAAAAATAATTCAATAAATTTATTCATATAACTAGGAATCAAATCAGACAAATAAGGGTTTCATCTTGTTTCACTCATCCCTAACAACTAGAATTTAGTTACTAATTACAAAGATTAAAGAGATAGAGATTAAAGAAGAATTACAAGAAAGATTCATGAATGATTCTTGATAAAACTCCTTCAATGGTATAGAACAGCCGTCTCTGACCTTCTCTGCTAGGGCACAAGTCTATAAGCTTCCCAATTGAAAAAATGATCCATAGAGAGTGACAAAAACACATTTTTATACATTCAGCCACGTGCCACGCGCCCCAGGCGCGGGATTTGCGCTTCAGGCACATTAAAACAGAAATGCGCTTCAGGCGCAGGCTTTGCGCTTCAGGCGCACAGCATCTGATGTCTGGCATTTATTGCATTTTGCTCCTCCTTTGAGCCCGAATTAGGTTCCAGTGTCTTCATGAAAGTTGTAGCTATGGATCTTAGCTTTCAGTTGCACTTGGTTTGACTCCAATTGGACATCTAAACTCTAGATATGGTAGAAATATTCCATGTAGGTCATGTTGATTTCTCACCAAAATTTAGCACTGCACTAAAACAAAGAAACAACGCAAAACTCCAAAAAATCTCTACTTAATCAACGAAATAAGAACATAAACATTTTATTAAACCCAAGAACTAGAATCAACAAAATATATCAAATACCTCATTAAATTAACTAATAATTGAAGATAAATAAGACTAAAAACAATGAAAAATATGCATTGCTAGATTGCTTTTTAAGATTTCAAAGACTAGTAGAAAATCAGCTTGACAGAAAAATTAAGATTATTCAATGTGTCAGTGAAAGAGAATTTAACTCCAATGATTTTCTGAATCACCTCCATACTTGTGGTATTGAACTTCATGCTTCATGTCCAGGGACCCCATAACAAAATGGCACCGCAGTACAGAAGCATCACCATATTGTTTAGATTGGACTAGCCATGATGTTTCATGCCAATATTCCATTACACATATAGGTTGAAGTTTTTCTAACGGTTGTATATTTGATAAATAGGTTGCCTTTATCTACATTGAACAATGAAAGCCATATTTTAAGATTTTCAAATGACATCCAGAATATAATGGCTTGCGGGAGATCATATGTCAATGCTTTCCTTCACTGAGGTATCAAGGGAAGAATAAGTTTTCTGCAAAAACTTATCTTTGTGTTTTTATAGGGTACAATCTAATGCACAAAGGTACAAATGTTTGGATCCAAAAACCAAACGTGTTTACATCTCTCGTGATATTGCCTTTGATAAAACCACGTTCCCCTTCAAACCATCAAAAACTGCATCTTCTCCTCCCAATCTAGAACGCACTGAGTTTCCTAATGCTGATGAAGGGCTCGACTCCAAGTTATATGCAACACAGTCTGCTAGCAACAAGCTAGTTGATTTCATTTGGGAGGATAATAGAGATCATCCAACAGATCAATCAACACCAAATGACGTTAATCAATTTTTACTTTGTGATCAATACTGTTTTGTAGGACCTTGTGTACATCTAATTCAAAACCAAGATGAAAATGATTATCTTCAAACTGAGCAACAAGCAAAAAATACTCTTCTTGAGCAACAACCATCATTGGTAGAAGGAGAGTTAAACTACATTGAAGCAACTTCCACAACTTCTACAGTAACTTAAACGCTGCCAAACAAATTGCGTAATCCGCCAGCTTACCATGCTGACTATGTTGCTCTTGCTACCGAATCACCAAAACAATACATTAAACCAAAAACACTACGAAGAGCCTTAAAGGATCCTATCTGGGTCAATGCGATGCAAGAATAAATTTGTGCTCTATGTAACGCCTCAAATTTTTGATCCAAAACGTTAATTAAAAATACTTTTAGAAAAATTTATGACAATTTTTTCTTTGTAAGGATATCTAACATTTATCCATTCAAATAATTAGTAACAATCACATTTACTTAGTATTATTAAAAAAATATTTATTCAAAGTTGAAACAAAGAAAAATCAATTGTTCCTAACAGAAGAGAACCCACTTCCGTATTTCTAGAATTCGAGTGCATTTTAAAGTTTGGTGACAAAAGATTTAAAAATAGACTTAGAAATATCGCTGCAATTCTATTATTACAAAATTGTCTTGAAAACCCCATTTTTACCTCACGTTTGCCGCATGTTAATACTCATCAACTACTATTGAATCTCCTCGAACTCATTAGTACCTAAAATGTTGTTGTAAGGTCAATTTTTTCAATCATCAACATCAAACCAAAGCTAAACATATAGAAGAATAATACAAAACACATAAATGTAAAAACTTCCAATTTAAAAAAAAATGCACTATGTAAATTGTATATAAAAAACATATGTATAATGCATGCTCCTAAACTATATGATATGGATATAAATCTGTCACTAAGACAACTCCCACGAAGATGCAGATGTCATGACATGATGATATATTATCAAAGAAATATATTCCCACACAACCCACTAAGAATCATGTCATATGCAATCAAAATCACTCTTTAAAAATCATCATCTTATTCACATATCACTAAGATCATATACCACACATTCATATCATGAGTATCACATATTTATGGACGAATAATCATAAAATTTATAACTTTCACCACATACACATAAAAATCAAAAACTTGATATCATACACACCATAAAAATTATCACTTTAACATATATAACAAGAAAATTCAAACACCAACTCATATACATGATCACGGTTAAAACTTTATCATATATAACATACAAATTCAACCTTTATTTCATATCCATCATAAAAATTAAAATTTTATTACCTATTACATAAAAATGCATACTTTACTTCATATTTTTCATAAAAATTAAAACTTTATCTTATATAACCTAAACAAAATTCATACTTTACTTTAAAAAAAACGTATATTATATATTGACTCAACGCAAAAGATTGGAGTTTCATTATTTTAATTCATCAGTCTACATTTTATTCCTTTAAACAAGAAAGCAATCACAATTATTAATTTCATGTCATCCAACCAACGGTTTAACTATAATTTGTGTGGGGAAAAACCCTTACCTTGACCGCTTTTCTTCCTAGTACAAAGCTCTAAGCCCCCACAAAGTTGTTCAAAGGAAAAGAAATTCCTAGCATTTGATACAGGAAGAAGAGGAGGTGTGAAGGTGATGGCGGCTAGAATTTTGGTATTCCTTTCTACTTATTATTACTTAGTATGAAAATATTGTAGACTTTAGGGAAAATTCAAAGTGGAGATTATTGGGTAGATAGTATTGAGCCCAAATAAATAATAGAAGGGAGAAAATATTATTTTATTTATTTATTTATTTTTTTCATAACCTTGATCATACAAAAACCAAGTCACAAACTACAAGTCCAAATTTCTATTATGGGTTGGGTCACACCAAGTCACAAACTCTTAGCCCAAGTTCTTCTTGTACTAAAAAGAATATATATATATATATATATATATATATATATATATATATATATATATATATATATAAAACTTCTTCGTTAATTGAATAATTCTTACTAATAATTTTATCAACTAAAATAAGTCGAACAAGACAAATAATTATCACACCTAAATTAATATTGAAAAATATATATATTTATAGGTCTTAATTATTTTAAATAATAAATTTAGAGGATGTTACAATACTCACCCCCTTAAAAATAGTTTTGTTCTCGAAACTAGTCAGACATGAAAAAGTCAGGGTATAGGTCTCTCATTTTTTCCTCTAATTCCCAAGCTGCATCTCTAGTTGTTTGGTCCCAAACCACCTTGACCAAGGCGATCTCCTTACCTCGTAGGTGCTTAGTAGTCCTATCTCCAATGCTCTCTAATTAGGATAACACTATGATCTACTTGTAACCTTAGAGTCGTAAGGAAATATTTTATTCACGACTATATAGTAGGTTCAGGTCACACAGTAAGTCGTGCACTAGAGGGGTTCCCAGGAAAGAGAGGTGGGTCAACGAACCACTTAATAACCAAGTATTTCCTTAGCCAGAATCCCGTTAGTACAACTTTTTACAGTATTACCCTTCCCTTCTAATATGGGGACAACATGTTCAGGTCACATGGTAAGTCGTGTACTAGAGAAGTTCCTAGGAAAGAGAGGTGGGTCAACATACCACTTAATAACCAATATTTTATTCACGACTATATAGTAGGTTCAGGTCACACAGTAAGTCGTGCACTAGAGGGGTTCCCAAGAAAGAGAGGTGGGTCAACGGATCACTTAATAACCAAGTCTTTCCTTAGCCAGAATCCCGTTAGTACAACTTTTTACAGTATTACCCTTCCCTTCTAATATGGGGACAACATGTTCAAGTCACATGGTAAGTCGTGTACTAGAGAAGTTCCTAGGAAAGAGAGGTGGGTCAACATACCACTTAATAACCAAGTCTTTCTTTAGTCAGAATCCCGCTAATACAACTTTTTACGGTATTATCATTCCCTTCTATTATGGGGATTCAAAATTTTTATACCATTTAGAGGTTTTAAAGCATTGTCTTTATTACAAAATTTAGATCATAACACAAAATTAAGTAATTAAGGAATATTCATAATCATTATAAATTCAATTGGCCTAATTAATAATATTATTAAGGTAGAGACCAATTAATTAATTAATTGTCTTATGTTTTCAAATCAAATCAATCTAATTTAATACACAATAATTTCACAGTATAGCAAAATAACAACTAATCATTTTATAGTCTTAAATAAATAAATAAAAAACCAATTTGTGGCAATTAATTGATAATATCATAAATGTTTAAACAATTATTACATAACTTCAAATTAAATTACGAGTAGTAAATTATTAAAAATTCAAATCAGAAGTAGTAAATTCGTAACTTCATAATAGTAAATTCATAGTGTCATTAAATCACGATTATTAAATTCATAACATACAAACAATTATTAAAAAAATTCAAATCATGAGTAGTAAATTCATATCATAATAATAAATTCATAACATCATATTAATTCACGAATAATAAATTCATAATATACAAACAATAATTATTTAAAAAATTCAATTCACGAGTAGAAAATTCAAAACTTCATAAAATCAAAAGCAATTATTGCACTGAATCAAATTAAATCGAGATAAATTTCAAATCGTAATACAATAAATTCATAATTTATACCATCATAAAATCATAATTAATTATTGCATTGAATCAAATTAAAACTATTCCAAATCGTAGGATCAAGAATTTAAGGGATATCATAATTGCAATTAATTGAAGGAAATTTTTTGTTTTTGAGAAGAAAAAAATCAATTAGCATTAAAAGAGACCAAGTAATCAATGCATAGTGTTAATTTTCCCTATATAAATATATATAACAAAATTCGTAATAAATCAAAGTCAAACATCACACATTAATCAAGGTATGCGTTATACATAATCGTCTTACCCCAACAATTTCTGAGGATTATTGCTCTGATACCATAATGTAACGCCACAAATTTTTGATCCAAAACGTTACTTAAAAATACTTTTAGAAAAATTTACGACAATTTATTATTTGTAAGAATATCTAACATTTATCCATTCAAATAATTCGTAACAATCACGTTTATTTAATATTATTAAAAAAATATTTATTCAAAGCTAAAACAAAGAAATATCAATTATTTCTAACGGAATGGAACCCACTTCCGTATATCTAGAATTCAAGTTCATAAAGTTTGGTGACAAAAGATTTAAAAATAGACTTAGAAATATCGCGACAATTCTATTACTACAAAATTATCTTGAAAAACCCATTTTTACCCCATGTTTGCAGCACATTAATACTAATCAACTACTCTTGAACCTCCTCGAACTCATAGTACCTAAAATGTTGTTGTAAGTGCAGTTTTTTCCATCATCCACATCAAACCAAAGCTAAACATATAGAAGAATAACACAAAACACATAAAAAAAACTTCCAATTTAAAAGAAAAAATACGCAATCTGTAAATTGTATATAAAAAACATACGTATAATGCATGCTGAAGTAACTAGAATATCACTAGAAGGCGGGTTGAATAGAGATATTCAAGGTTTTAAAATTTTGTTACTGTTTTAAACAGTTGTCCTCTTTCAGAGGATGATTTATCAGATGTAGTAGAGTTGAGAGAGAGAATAATGACACACGAATTTTATACTGGTTCACCCAATGAAGGCTACGTCCAGTCCTCACACTCTAGTGAGTTTTTTATTAAGTATCAAAAGCTATCAGCCTCTCACTGAGGTTGATTACAAACTGTGTATTCTTTAGCTTCACCAAGCTTCCAATTCTTTCCTTCTGATTTATCTTCAAGTGTTACTCACTTGAAGGTCTAAAAAGATATGAAGTAGTTTGATAAGATTTACTTTCTATAAAGATAAAACAAAGATCTAGTGAAAGATTATAGAAAGCTTGAAAGGAGATTGAAAATGCTCTTGATAGTCTCTTGATATTTTTCTGTTTTTTGCTCGTGTAGTTGTGTGTGTTGCTGAAGAAGAGCAACCTTTCTTTTATAGAGAGAAGGAAACTTTCTCTTCAAGAAAATTTTCCTTTATGACCGTTATTTCATGATGTAATGAACCTCATTGTTGTTTTGAATTTACAGCCTTGCCATTTTGTCCTTTTACAGCCTAGCACATGGGAGGTTACTTCTTTACTTGGCTTTCCAGGAGGATAGATCATTCCATATGTTTTTAACAACTGGTCAGTGCTCTTTTCTGGTTCCAAGACACGACCCTTCTCTGGTCGTGAATGATGCAGCTTTTGATACTTTGGAACTGTTAGTTGTTCTTAATGTAAGAGGATGAAGAAGCAGCTAGAGTTTATCCTCTGGTAATTTCCTTTTGGTGTCTGAAGTTCACCTTATGGTATTCGTATTCTGATGTTTACCTTCTGGTGTTTCATCTCCTGATGTTTACCTTCTAGAGTTCATCTTCTAATATTTATCTTCTGGTGTGTATCTTCTGGTATTCATCTTCTGATGTTTATCTTCAGGTTTTTAACTTCTGGTATTCATCTTCTGATGTTTATCATGTGAAGTTCATCTTATGATTTTTATCTTCTGAAATTCATCTTTAGATGTATATCTTCTGATATTCATTTATGATTTTCATCTTCTGATATCAGCCAATCTAGACTAGCAAACTGGTCTGCTGAGATCCTCTGATCTCGGCCAACACTGGACCATTTATTCTGACCTTTTGGTTTCGACCAACACTGGGCCATTTATTCTGACCTTCTGATTTCGACCACCACTGGGCCATGGTCTGATCTTCTGATCTTGGCCAATACTGTATTGGGTCTGCATTAGTTCTGGACAAAGGATATTTCAGTCTGGACCTTTTAGCTTATCTTCTGATTAATTCAGGGCTGTTTTTCATTTCACTGTCAGGCCATCTTCTGGTCAGAAGAACTTCTTGAATAAGTCTGACTTATGATTTCTTCTGGTTTGGATCCAGTCTTCCTCTGGAAGGCTTCCTTCTGGTCTGGTCCATGTCTCCTTCTGACTTTGTTTCCTTCTGATATGGGCCAGCAAAGATATCCTCTGGTGATTTCAGGATGCATCCTCTGGTATCTTCTGGATGCATTATCTGGTGTTTTCAACTCTCAGGTTTTCTTCTTCAGCTTCTGGTTTTCTGTTCCAGATGTTCTGCTTCTGGTGTTTTAACTTCAGATTTTCTTTATGGATTTAACGGCTTTGTTTCCTGCATGCATTCATTTTTCTGGACAGGAGGTTGCGATCTTTGGATCCTGTTCCTTTCTTAGTACAAAACTTAAATGCACGCATTAGTGTAATCATAATCTTAAGATAATTTTGTTATCATTAAAAGAGATTTTTTCTCAACACATGCTCCTAAAACTATATGATCCGGATATAAACCTGCCACTAAGGCAACTTCCACACAGAAGATCACTCATACCAATGGGGAAAACAAATCTGCCACTAAGGCAACTCCCACGAAGATGCAGATGCCATGACATGATGATATATTATCAAAGAAATATATTCCCACACAACCCACTAAGAATCATGTCATATGCATTCAAAATAACTCTTTAAAAATCATCATCTTATTCACATATCACTAAGATCACATACCACACATAAATATCATGAGTATCACATATTCATGGACGAATAATCATAAAAGTTATAACTTTCACCACATACACATAAAAATCGAAAATTTGATATCATACACGTCATAAAAATTAGCACTTTAACATATATAACAAGAAAATTCAAACACCAACTCATATACATTATCACGGTTAAAACTTTATCACATATAACATACAAATTAAACTTTTATTTCATATCCATCATAAAAATTAAAACTTTATTACCTATAACATAAAAATGCATATTTTACTTCATATTTTTCATAAAAATTAAAACTTTATCATATATAACCTAAAAAAATTCATACTTTACTTTTAAAAAAAAATGTATATTATATATTGACTCAACACAAAGGATTGGAGTTTCATTATTTTAATTCATCAGTCTACATTTTATTCCTTTCAAAAAGAAAACGATCACAATTATTAATTCATGTTGTAACATCCTGACCATTACCGTTATCGGTGATGCTACTCACGATCTTCTCACCTCCCCTTTCCATTCATAGGAACCCTTAGCCCAAATTCTTCTTGTACTAAAAAAAGCATATATATATATATAAAACTTCTTCATTGATTAGTTAATTCTTACTAATAATTTTATCAACTACAATAAGTCGAACAAGGCAAATAATTATCACACCTAAATTAATATTGAAAAATATATATATTTATAGGTCTTAATTATTTTAAATAATAAATTTAGAGGATGTTACACTCTGCATTTAAATCAAACATGGGAACTTATCCCACAACCTGTTAATGTTGTTAGATCAAAATGGGTCTATCACGTCAAATTCAAAGAAGATGGCTCCATTGACCGCTTCAAGGCAAGGTTAGTTGCACAGGGCTTTACTCAAATTCTTGAGATCGATTTTGATGAAACTTTCAGTCTTGTAGTTAAACACACCACTATTCGCCGCTTTGTCATTGCTCTTTCTCTTTCACTAAATTGGAGTATGAGACAACTTGATGTAAAAAATGTTTTTCTCTATTGAAAAATTAAAGTGACTATTTATATGGAGCAACCTCCCAGATTTGTAAATCCTGACACACCAAACCATATATGCTTATTGAAGAAATCTCTATACGGGCTCAAAACAAGCGCGTTGTGCTTGGTTTGATCGTCTATCCACATTTCTGCTCCATCTATATATAAAACATTCATTTTAGATAATCTTTTTTAATTAATTTAATATGTTTTTAACGTAAATTCTCAAAAGTATTTATATGATCACTATTTTGCTCATCAATATGATTTTTTTCTCTTTATTCCATAGATTTCTAAAAAAAAATTGTAGTTTTTTATTTTCATTAATTATTTCTCTTTTTAAGAATCCAAACACACAAAAACTAGATGTATTTTATATGGTATTAATATACCGTGTCCAATCGGTGTCAAAAAAATATAACCTCGTGAGTCAAGATTATTTGCAGAGTAATATATCTTAGGGCCTATTAGGATTTTCTCATATCTATGTATGTACACACACTACAACGTCCTTTGTTTCCAAAGCAATGAGAACATCTCCTTTTATAGTTCTAAAGTAGTGAACAGATTTTTGTGCCAACTTGTGCAAAGTGAAACTAACAGTTGCATATAAATTCTGTTGATGTCGGTAAATCTTGTTGGAACACTTTGTAAAAACTACTAAACCAAATTTGGAATTTGTACGGTGTGATCTTGATCGTACGTTTCAGATGTGGTCAATTGCATATATATAGTATCTCATATACTCAAAGACCAAATTTGGTCAATTGTTTATTCAAAGACCAAAATTATCTCTTTTATTAATAACTTTACGAACTAAATGATTAAACATACCAACTCAAAACACATTTAAAAATCAAAATGACTAATAAAGAAATATTTATATTTTTGTGTTTTAGACACACTCAGACATTCATTCATAGACCATAAATGAGAATTTACTCTTAAACCATAAATGAGAATTTACTCTTAAACGATTTAAATGAATAACTTAAATCAACCATAACCATAATATGTATGAATATAATATGAAGGAATAGTCATCCATTAAATTCCCACTATATATATAAGTTGAATCATGCATCAAATTCCCATCTCATATCACCCCTGTATCTATAATCTCACACTCACTTCTCATCAACCAAAAATATACATTACCACCATAAATAAATATCCATGGCTATGGTTATGGTGGTGGTTCTAACAATCCTTTTGGTCATACTAGTAACTCTTCTATTTAAACTCTTGTATGAAAACATCTCATGTTACTTTCTCACTCCACTAAGAATCAAGAAAATCATGGAGAAACAAGGTGTTCGCGGCCCGAAACCCCGATTCTTCACCGGAAACATCTTGGACATGGCTTCCCTTGTTTCCAAAACAACCTCACATGACATGAAAACTATAAGCCATGACATCGTTGGTCGCCTTCTTCCTCATTTTCTTCTCTGGTCCACCCAATTCGGTAAGTACATCAATTATAAATATTGCTACAGACACATATGAAAACACTTTATTTAAAAAATAATAATAACAAAGTGTTTTTACCAGTGTCTGTCGTTCTTTTTGTATATATGTATGCACAAACATATATATAATTAAATTAAGATAATAATTGTAATTAATTTAATTGAAGATGTTAATTTGATTTTGTGCAGGAAAGAGATATATATATTGGAATGGTCCAGAGCCAAGGTTGTGTTTGACAGAAACAGAATTGATAAAAGAGTTTCTTTCGAAATACAGTACAGTTTCAGGGAAATCATGGCAACAAAAGCAAGGTTCAAAAAATTTCATTGGAGAAGGAGTTTTGATGGCAAATGGTGAAGATTGGTATCATCAACGTCACATTGTTGCCCCTGCATTCATGGGAGATAGACTTAAGGTATATTCAATCATAATAATCATCACTTATACTTTTTACATGTGTGTCTCTCTAGATATAAGTATAGCACCGACACATGTTTGTATCGGTGCGTTTTAGTAGGATACTAATTGCCGACTATGAATAACTAACACAAACTCTACCTAACAAACACTAACACATAAAACAATTAAATACTAATTATAATTTGAAAAAAATTAAATTAATTGAATATAATCAGTGTGTTAGTATCATACAAGTGTCATACACTTGATACAATTGACTCTGACACATAAACATCAATTATAATTTGAATAAAAATGAAAGAGATTAAATATAACCACATTTATTAGTGTTTTACGTGTGTCAACCTTCAACTGAAAGTGTCGGTGCTATTGTTGAAAATGGTTGTTGGTGATTAAAAAATTGATGCACATGTTGATTTGCAGAGCTATGCAGGGCATATGGTGGAATGCACTAAAGAGATGCTAGAATCACTAGAAAATGGGTTAGAGTGTGGACAAAATGAAGTGGAGATTGGTGAGTACATGACAAAACTTACTGCAGATATTATATCTAGAACAGAGTTTGGTACAAGTTACCAAAAGGGAAAGAAAATATTCCATCTTCTAACAGTTCTACAGAGTCGTTGTGCACAAGCAAGTCGTCATCTTTGCTTTCCTGGAAGCAGGTACTTTCACTTTACAACTTTCTCTAATCCACCTATTTTTTTTCTTTTATCAAAGGTTTTAAATTGCGGGTTCCGTTATATTTTTAATATGCAAAAAATTGAAATTGGGTTGTGTGCGGATAATTCCGTGAAATCATATCAATGACGGTTAGATCAAGGCTGGACGGTTAGATCAAGGCTGGACGGTCTATATTTGAAGATTGATATTTTAATTTTTAAAAGAAAGCAAAATTTGTATTTTAATTTAGACTATTTAATTTAATCTAACGACCATCAATGTGGTTGAATGCGTGACCACACGAAATTGTGACCGCACACAATTCAAATCCAAAAAAGTACAATCATATGTAGATGATGCATCTTAAACCACATGTACTCATTATAGATTTGAATCATCTACAATTATTGCACTATGCAGACTGTTAGATCTAAAAAAAAAATTATCTTTTTAAATCTAAGAGATTCGACAACTGAAACACTGTCTAGTCACTCCAAATAATCTAAAGACACTCTTAGTCACATTGTGGTTATTAAGACATCAAAAGCCTTGATGTCGCAGCAACTCAAATTGCATTTCCAAACCTAATTTTTTAACTTCAAGATCTTTTCATTTTTACCTACAACCATTTAATGCATTTTTCCCCCCATAAATTGATGTTTTATAAAAATTAGTCCAAACCCAACATTATAGCGAGACACTTCTACTCAACCTCTTATGAAAGATTGTATAGATCCCACTTAATCTAACACATGTTCTAATTATCAAATTCTTAATTGTAGTTCCACCTTATGTCCTTTTCATTTAATACAAAATCATGTAAGATTAAATTTTTTCCTATAGGTTTTTTCCAAGCAAGTACAATAGAGAGATAAAGTCTTTAAAGATGGAAGTGGAGAAATTATTGATGGAAATTATTCAAAGTAGAAAAGATTGTGTTGAGATTGGAAGAAGCAATTCTTATGGGAATGATTTGTTAGGAATACTATTGAATGAGATGCAAAAGAAAGGGTCAAGGAATGAAAATAATAGCTTAAATCTTCAAGTAGTAATGGATGAATGCAAAACATTTTTCTTTTCTGGACATGAAACAACAGCACTTTTACTCACTTGGACAGTTATGTTACTAGCAAGTAATCCATCTTGGCAAGATAAGGTTAGAGATGAGGTTAAAAGGGTTTGTAATGGGGGAATTCCTTCTTTGGATCAACTCTCCAAGCTCACTATGGTAAGTATTTAACATTATTTTTTTGGTTTTAAGTTAAACACGAATTATTCTAAAGAATTCAAGATTATATCCTAACTGAAATAATTATCAATCATATTATATTTTATTTATATTTCGACTAAACTTCAAATTATCAAAGTGAATTTTTTTTAACCAATTGATAAGAAAAAAAATTAATAAATAATAATATGAACTCTCAAGGCTAGTTTGTTACACATTTATTTATATTAGATAATCACTTGTTTATATTAACTAATTACATATAAGAGTTATTAACTGTTTTGTATAGAATTTTTTTAAAATAAAATAATTTAAAAATTAATTTAAATAAAAAACTATTTTGAGTACTTTTTTTTATAAAATTCACCATGTGAATTGTGAGTGTGTTTTGTATAGAATTTTAAAAAAGTAAAATAATTTAAAAAACTATTTTGAGTACTTTTTATAAAATTCATCGTGTGAATTGTGAGTGTTTTATGCATAGAATTTTTTTTAAAATAAAATAATTTAAAAATTAATTTAAATAAAAAACTATTTTAAATACCTTTTTATAAAATTCATCAATTGTGAGTGAGAGAATTCGTAAAAGCAATCCAATTCCTCTAAAGCAAATAAGGATATTCTGAAAAGCCATTAAAATGGATTATATTCTGTGTCTTTAAATTTCTAACTATTATGAAAGGTTGAAGTCTTTTTTTGTATGTCACACTTAGAAGCGACGGGTGAGTCAAATTTGAATCTTATGTACAATTATTTTTCTTAGATTTGATTTGATTTTGAATTAAATAAATTTTTAGTTTTTATAAAATCACATTTTTAGTCCATATAATTATTATACAAGTATTTTTAGTCTTTGTTGGACCAACAATATATATTTTTGAATGCTTTTTATACATGTTTACAATATTAGAAAAACTTTTTCTATAAAAAATGAGCTCAAAATTCGATTTCTAATTTACTATTTTAAGAATTTTTAGTCCATGTAAAAAAAAATTACATCTTTTAATCTCTATAAAATTATTCTATAAGTTGTTTTAGTCTTTGATGAACAAAACATCATTCAACTTTTAAATTTTGAATGATATTTTGCAAGAATATTTAGAACATTATTAAAAGTTCATTTACACAAATTTATATTTTTTTAACTCAAAATAAATTAAATATAAATTTTTTAAATGTCATATGTTCAAGATAAAAATCTTTAAAATATGGATCTAAAAATCTATTTTTGAATTTATTTTTTATGAAAAAACATTTTATAATGTTGTAAACATGTAAAAAAATTATTCAAAAATATATGTTGATGGTCTAACGAAGACTAAAATGCTTATATGATAATTGTAAGGATTAAAAAATGTAAATTTTTTCACAAAAGACTAAAAATAAAATTTTAAAATTTTATAGAGTTAAAAATTTATTTAATCCTTTTATTTTTGTTTTACAAATATTTAATTCTAGTTTTTTTTACCAGAACTAGAATAAGTTTAGGCTCTTAATAAATCTAAAGATTCTAGCCTTTTGATTAATTTATTATTAGCACGATGTTTAGAAATATTTTAGTTTAACCCAGATACGAATGTACATAAACAAACAAAAAATATGATTAGATAAAAGAAAAACAAAAAATATGTTTTTTTAAGCTATCATCTTTGCACTCGTGCGCTGGTAGTTGGTGTCATTTGGAAGAATATTTATTAAATAATAGATTACTTAATACTCGTATTAATTAATTGTAGTTATAGTTATCTTTCTTTTTAAAGGGTCCAAAGTGCACAAAAGTTAAAAACTATTTGTTCAAATTTTGAATAACGATACAACCATACTTTTATGAGAAGAAAAAAAAAAGATCGTATCATAGAAAAAGAGAAACGAAAAGAAAATGAATTGACCTTAGTTACTCAATGGTCAGGTTGGTGGCCACCCACTTAAAAAAAAGTTTTTTTGGCAAAGTTCTTCAATTGTTTCATGCTTCCTCCAATTTTAAATTAATTAATATCAGAAAAGAAAAACATTGTAAATTTTATTTTATTTTTCTCAATACTCCAACTATGAAGAAGAAGAGATTCTAATGACTTGGTTTTGGAATTTAGCTAAGAGGTAAATTAAATCTGATTAAAAATTAATTTAATGAAGAAAATTAATCTCAAATAACTCTATCATATGTTATGATATAACAACACTTTTAAATTTTTCTTATCTAAAAAAAATACTTTTAAATTTCATTTTTCAATAATCTCTTTTATTCATATGAAATTGTGCACTACTAATTACAATTATACTATTTAAATGCAAGATTTTGAAAGGATTAAATGTTAAATATTTTCAAAAATTATATATAATATATCAGCTACAAACATTTTTTTTTTTTGTTGATAATAAACTAACCAAACATTTTATTTTGCAGTTGCATATGGTAATCAATGAGTCATTGAGGCTATATCCTCCTGCATCTGTGCTTCCTAGAATGGCCTTTGAAGACATAATATTGGGTGACCTTTATATCCCTAAAGGGTTATCAATTTGGATTCCTGTTTTGGCTATTCATCATAGTGAAAAACTATGGGGTAAAGATGCAAATGAATTTAATCCGGATAGGTTTACTTCAAAATCATACATTCCTAGCCGTTTTTTACCATTTGCTTTTGGCCCTAGAAATTGTGTTGGACAAACATTTGCCTTAATGGAAGCTAAAATTATATTAGCGATGTTTATCTCTCGATTTAGCTTCTCTATTTCTGATAATTACCGTCACGCACCTGTGGTTGTGCTCACAATTAAGCCAAAATACGGGGTTCAGGTTTGTTTGAAGCCGCTGAAGCCCGACATTGCCAAATGTTGAGAGTTAGGACTCGGATGAGGATAAATAATGTTGCTACTGCAATTAGTCAATTTCAATCTTATTAGAAAGCACAAATCATATGACTTACATTGCAATTTTGACAAAATGGACACATAGAATCTCAATTGTTTGAACTTTATCAACAATCGAGATCATTGAGTCAATGACGGCTTACTTTTTGTATCACATCAAAATCTAGAATTTTGAGATCTGAGAGTTTAGGATTTAGGGAGGGTGGTCTTTTGTTTTTGGTCATTGTATGAGCGGTGAGTGAGATGTTACAATCTTGATTTTGATGAGCATTCTTGTAATTTATTTTATTTTCTACTTTTTTACCATGAATAAATTGGGATGAAATAATCATTGCAAGGACTATGATGTGTAAATTAATAACAATTTGGATGAAAGTCAACCCTTTAATCTAGCCGCCGTCTTGCTTTCTCCTCTTATTTC
Source organism: Cicer cuneatum (assembly GCA_037974295.1). Taxonomy (NCBI): domain Eukaryota; kingdom Viridiplantae; phylum Streptophyta; class Magnoliopsida; order Fabales; family Fabaceae; genus Cicer; species Cicer cuneatum. The sequence continues at coordinate 59,052,716 of JBBPBO010001986.1, read as the reverse complement.
TTTTGATTAGTTCCTATTTTCTCACTCAAGAAGGGTGGTTTAAGGCCAATTTTTTGTTTGAAATCACTTATCTAAATTGTTTTTTATTCTCTTTTATCTAAATAAGTAATTTTCACTTGTATCTAGTTTTCCTTTCATGTTTTTTCGTGGTTTTGTCATTGTTGTGCGACATTGTTTTCGCCTGTCGTCTTGGTGGGACGTTTCACTACGCCAAAAATGATCTCTTACAGCGCACATTTTAAAGCGCTTGATAACTAAAAGCGTTGTTGTATAATATTTTAAAAATAACGGAGGATACAACAGCGCTTTAATGACAAGCGCTTTAGAAAAAGCGCTGTTGTAGGGTCATGAAGGGTTTAGGATTTACAAAAAAGCGCTGTTGTAGGGTCATAGCGATTTCACATAATGTTTACAGCGCTTCGCATAAAAACGTTGTAAAATATAGCGCTCTCATATAATGTTTACAGCGCTTCGCATAAAAGCGTTGTAAAATATAGCGCTCTCATATAATGTTTACAGCGCTTTTTATAAAAGCGTTGTAAACTCTGTAAATATTTTGAAATTTAATTTTTAAAATCCTTTTACAGCGCTTATGGAAAAAAGCGCTGTAAAATTACAAGTTCAGTTCAAGTTATATATACTTGATAAATTAATAAATAAAAACATATTTAATACGTTCTCTCCCTTCGAACCCTACTACATACTTTCCTCTCCTCTACTGAGTGATTGTTGTCTCAGGTACTGTATTGATTAATTTGTTGTTGTCTCTAAAATTGATAAATCGTTACGTGATAAAATTGTTGTTGTCTCTAATGTGAGTTCTCTTCTTTTTTCTTCATTTTATTGAAATTTCTATTTAATAATTAATTTTCTGTTTTATTTTTGTTTTTCTTTTATTATGATTGTTTATATTGAATTCAATTTCGGTGATTCTGTATTTTTTTCAGGTTGAATTGAATTTGTTTATTCAAATCGGAATTTTACGGTGATATAGCGATGAAGAAAGTGACGCCGAATGAGAGAAATTGGAAGGTTGGAAAAGGGAGAAAAAAAATTGAAGAGCTTAGGGAACAAGTATTTGAAACATGGAACTCTTGCTTAGCTACGGTGTAACAAGTCTTTAGGTTGGGGATCGAGTGAGGTTAATGACAGTAAAGTGTTTGATAAAAGTCCGAGGAGAAGAGTGAGGTTAATGACCGTAAAGTGTTTGTTAAAAGTCCTTTTATGCTTTCGCTTGTTAATTTGGTTAAATAGAGTGGTTTGCTGGGAACGCCGAAAACTCTAAGAATTGAAGAGTGTCAATCAGAATCAAGGCTCGAGTCTCTTCCCATTGATTTGTTGGTATGCTTGTTGCTCATTTAATTGCACTTAATGTAGTTGCGATTTAATGACTCGTTACACTCAAACTTGTGTTTATTTGATATTTATTTTATCATAACAAATGTCTTGTTTATAGGTTGAGATTGCGGTTTTTAATTAACTATCGTGTTGTGATAATTGATATTATGGAATATTACAGTCAAATAATGTGTCGTATTTACGGTTGTAACATATCTATAAAATTTGTTAGTGTGATTGTCACAAATTGCAGTTGTGAAATGTTATTTAAATCTTTTCTTGAGGTCACTTGTAGTAGAAAATTCATGTATTCAGATTTAAATCATTTGTTGCTTTTGTTGATTGTATAGTGCTCCAAAAGCATTTGATTTTATGTTTGATATCCCTCAAATTACTGAATGTGTTATTGTATGACTGTGATTTGTTTTGGTGTTTTTAATTGATTTGATAGTTGTAACTAATTATGAAGCATCATATGAAATTAATGAAGTTTGTTGAACATTATTGAAGTTGTTAACAACTGCACAACTACAAATAAAAGATGTTTAAACTATTTCTTTATATTTTCATTTTACTATATTCAATCAATTGCCTCTAGTCATGTCTTTCTGAGTTAGCTCTTCATTATATTTTGATTTTCATATATAAACTATATATATATATATATACATTTGATTCTAACTTATTTATGTTCAAATATTATATCATATAGTACTTTGACAACTTCGATTCAACATACTATGAAAGTGATCTAATTGAAATAAAAGAAGACTGGTATTAGTATATGCTCCAACTGAAAGTTATATAATTTGTTAATAGTTTCACTTTGCTGGAAATTGTAAACTATTATTGTATATTTTGGTGTGAATTGATCATTATTCTAATTAATTTGTTTTATTTTTTGTTACAGTAGGGTAAAGAAAGAAATTACTACTGAACTGGTATGATATTTGTTGTTGTGAATATGTAATTGATATTGTGAATATGTTGTTACTGCCAATTTGTTATATTTGTTGCTACTGTCATGAACTTGTAATTTGTTGCTGTAAATATATATGTAATTGATATTGTGAATTTGTAATTAATATTGTTGATATTTGTTGTTGTGAATATGAATCTGAATCTGATGTGAATTTGAATTTGATATGAATTTGAATTTAATATGTAATTGATATTTGATGTTGATAAAAATCTAAAATTTGAAAAAAAAAATTGAAATCTCATTTTAAATACAGCGTTTTTTTTAAAAAATGGCATTAAAAAATATGTTTTCATCCTTTTACAGCGCTTTTTTGAAAAAGCGCTGTAAAACTAGTTGATAATACAAGCGCGCTATATATATGTACCTATTACAGCGCTTTTCTGAAAAAAGCGCTGTAAATCCAATATAAGAAGCGTTTAAATATGGACCTATTACAGCGCTTGTTTGAAAAAGCGCTGTAAATCCAATATAATAAGTGTTTACATATGTACCTATTACAGCGCTTGTTTGAAAAAGCGCTGTAAATCCAATGTAAGAAGCGCACTTCTTATATTGACCTATTACAGCGCTTTTTTTAAAAAGCGCTGTAAATGCAATATAAGAAGTGCGCTTCTTATATTGACCTATTACAATGCTTTTTTTAAAAAGCGCTGTAAATCCAATATAAGAAGCGCGCTTCTTAAATTGTATTTACAGCGCTTTTTTGTATTTTCATTAGCGCTGTTGTACCCTTTTACAACACTAGATACTAGGGCGCTTAAAAGCGCTGTAAAGGGCTTAAAAAAAGCGCTGTAAAAGGCAATTTTTGGCGTAGTGTTTTGATTTCCTGTCTTGTTGCAGTACCCTTCAGTTCAGATTGACAGATTAGCTTCGATAAAGTGCAAATTCAACCAATGATTTTTGCGTCATCAACGTTACAACTCCGAAGACATAGGTATTACGAACACCTCAATTTTATCATATTTGTAGACTTTGTTGATTTTTTAGACACTTTACTATTTTATTCTATTAACCTAAATGTTGTCAGTTTATTCGCAAATTTATCTTTTTATTTTATTGTAGGGACTTCGAATTGTAATATTCTCAATCGATGTAGTTATTTCCACTTGAAAATCAATATCATTTTTATTAGTAAAAATCAACTTGAATGAAAGCCCATGTACTAACTTATCTCTTCAACTAATGCATGAATGAATTGAGCTAGTTAGTTGGCACCCATGTAACATGAGAAAAATATATTGAAGGAGCTGTTCAGATAAGTTATTAAAACAAACGCCCATAAAAGACTAATGAATGCTCCATGACACTTGAGAACAAAGGGTGCAAAGGGCTTCTCCCCTTTTTAGTTATTATGCTCCATAACACTTGAGAACAATTCTTTAGGTTAAGTTCTCTCGCAATTGTGATGATTTAGCAAAGTGCTTTACTTTCCACAATGAATGAAATAAGCCAACTTGGGCGTGACAAAAATTAAGGTAGGGTCGATATGTCCATTTTGGAGATAATGGCTTGGTTGTTTTCTTAGCCACCTCTCCTTCTTCCACTACTTGGTTTTTGTCATTCTTTTATTGCAACAATCATTTATTGCTGACATAGTTTGAGGTCTAATAAATTGTGCACAACTTTTATATCTAAGTAGCATGCAAAACAGTTCATGAGTATGATTTCTAGTCAATGTTTATGGAATAATACTATAGAGACTTCTTTGTAAAATGAATTTTTAAGTCATCTTTGTAAAATGAATTTTTAAATCATCTTTGTAAAATGAATTTTTAAATTTCAAATGATTAATTTCTGACTTTACTCGTATCTTCAACATGTAAAATTAATTTCTAACACACGCGAAGATTTTTTAAGAAGGTCAATAAGCTCGAAATGGTCAACAAGAATTGCATATAACTTATCAAATTTATTATGTTACCCTCTATTTTTATTAATTTACGGAATTGATCTTTTTATTTAAAAAGTCGACAGTTTTGGTCCCTCTGATTTTTGAATAAAAAAAAATAAGAATTTGACATATTTTAGATGATGAGACATACAACATCATAATATAGAATCATCTAGATCTATTAATTATTATATTACGAAAACAAAAAATTTCTGAAGTTGAAAGTTAAATTTTTATATAATTTTATTGCGATTTCATAGGTGTTAATTATTTTACATCATGATACCATATGCAATGTTATTACAAGCATGCCGCATCGCCATTTTTTGTTAATAAAATAAGAATAAAGGACCAAAATTGTAAGATTTTATAATAGGAGGACCAATTTTGTGAATTAGTAAAAATATGATATTAAAACTGTAACTAAGTATTTTTTATATATATAATTTTATTAAAAAATTATTTATTCATTCAAATTAATAAAATATATTAAAAAATAAAACAAATTCAACATTGCTAAAACTAGAAACTAGAATGGATGAATTGGTGAACAAACTCACAACTATTTATTTATGAATAGTTAATAGCATAAAACGACACTATACTTACAAATATTGTGACAAATTCAAAATGAACAAAATACTCATGTATTTGCATATGTAGCACTGACGCTTAAATCATTTATTGAATATGTAATGGATCGAAGTTAATATCTTAATCTAAATCAAATAAATACCATAACAAGACAAAAAATAACTAACGTCGCACAATAATGACGAACAAAATAGCATGTAAAAATACAGGATCTTGGAATCTATGATTCTTACATAAAAATACAATAAATGATATATCTTTTTCTATGTTGTGTGATGATTGAGAGTAGAGACAATAATCCACCGATACTCAATCTATCTCTTTTTGTCCCTTCTTTCTCATGACCCGTTCTTGATGGCTATGGCAGAGTAACCAATTATGGAAGAGACATAACCCCTTTTTTCTCTATGTTTTAACGTTAATGTTGTTAATGACTCTCATCAAGTCACCACTATTTATAATTGTTATTTGCACCCCTTCATACTCAATTCTTTTCACACATGAGTCATTATATTTATTTAAATTATTCTTGCATTCTTTCACTTGACTCATGTGACTTAACCATTCATCAATCATAATGTGCATTAATGAACTTTACATGCATTAGTTCCATCATTCATCACAATTAAGAATATAAACTAATAAGAGTCATGACGATTATATATCATTTAATCAGCGTATTTTCCTTTCATGTTCTACTATATAAGTTTTTCTCCTCAATAAGATCTTAAGCGAAAAATCAACCAACGTCGCACCATGAAGACTCAACAATCTTTAATGGTCCTCTGCCTTTACCATGTTTCTTTCTAAATTTCTTTCCAACTCCTTGATGATTCACTAAATTAATGGAGTGATTTCCTCTACTCTTAAGTCGAGTTTCCTCTTGAACTAACATATTGCACAATTCATGCACATTCCATTTGTCTATCATGGTATTATAGTTCACTTGGAAAGGCCCATACACAGACTATAATGAAATCATAATGAATTGTACAAGGAAATTTTCATCCACGTGCATTTTTAGTGACTTAAGTTTTTCTACAATATTAGTCATTGACATGATCATAGTACAAGAACCGTCAAACTTTATTGTTGTTAAAGTACTCATTAATGTCCCAACAAGAGACTTGTCAGTAGTTTGGGAGCGTTCTTTCACGAAACTCATTAATTCTTTTGCACTTTCAGTTTCAGAAAGACTTGATTTAATAAATATAGGAGTTAGACCACTTTTGTGATTAACAAATTATTCTAATATTTAATCCAAAAGACTAGTTACTACTACCAAAGTTCTATAAACATACCTGTGTTATCTACCACGGTCGGGCCATGGAACTTATTGGGATTTTTTCTTATATATCCCATTTTGAAAAAAGAAATATTCTAAAATACTCTATTTTGAAACTAATATATCAAAATGTCATATTTTTTTGACTTTTAAGAGGTTGGAGGGCGGAGATACGACTATATAAATGATGTTTCTTCTCTCCTTTTGGATGTTGAATCCCTAGAATGCATCATGTAGACGTAAATTATTATTATATTTCTTGTAAGAAATAAAAAAAATATTAAATTAATACATAAAATATAATAAAAATAATTAAAAAAAAATTAAATTATATTAATAAAATCCAACAAAAAATACATAAAATCTTAATTAACCATGTCCACCTAAATGTCCCCCAATCCACATTTAAGCAGTCGCCGAACTCGTTTAGCTCTTTAAACGACTTGAGATTGTTCTGATTAATCCTCATTTTGATCATGTTCATCATTGTCGTTTCCAATTATTAAAGGTGTATGTAACTCAAATTCTTGGTAATTTGTGTGTGGATTAGAGCCACAAGGTTATGCTTGGAATCAAAAATAGCATAAGCCAATTCAAGAATTTATGTAATGGGTTCAAAACAATTTATAGAAAATCATGCATTATATTGAGTAACCGGGGGGTTTGTATTTTTGGAATCAATGAAATGTAATGAGTCGATATTTCTGCAAGTGTATATAGATGTGGTGATGGTGGACCATATAATGAAACTTCTGTAGGGGTTTGTAGGTGTGGTGGTGGTGGACTATAATATGGAATGTATGGTTTGGTATGTAGATGAGGCGATGATGAAGATGGTTATGCAGTTTGGTGCATGGTTTGTTCTTGTGGGGTTGATTGGGGATTGAATGGACATGAGAATATATTCAGGCGGATACAAACATGGATCACACATATATTATTGGCTAAATAGCACTCGTGGTCGTTTAACTTAATTTCAGTTAACATTTTAGTCATTTATCTTTTTGTTTTCCCGATTGGTCCTTTATTTTAATTTTAAGTGACAATTTGATATTTTATGTTTTAAAATGTCAACAATATTATCCTTTTTTTTTTTACAAAAATTCAAAAAATTCATCAAAATTTTAAACCAAAACCCATAAAATTAATTATATTCTTTAATATAACACTATATAATACAAATTTCATCAAATTCGTAACTCAAATCTTCAAATAGACTCATATTTTCATTCTTTATTTTATTAATATAATTTAGTTTTTCTTAATTATATGTTATGTATTAATTTAATATCTTTTTCGTTTGTTAAAATAAATATATGCCTACATGGTCGCATCTCCAATATGCAAACTCCTGAATGAGAAAAAAATATATTTTATACGGTCGCATCTCCACCGTATGAACCCTTGAAAATCCAAAAAAGTAAAATATTTTAATATATTAGTTTCAAAGTGAAATTTTTTAAAATTTCTTTAAAAGATATAAAAAAGCATATATAATTGAATGAAAAGAAAGCGAAAAAAAATGAATTGATAGTAATAAAAATCAGTATAATAGTGATCAATTGAATGAAAAGAAATCGAAAAGGAATGGATCAATGGTAATAAAAATTAGTATAATGGTGATCAATTGAATGAAAATAAATTGATTAATAATAATAAAAATGGTGATCAATTCGCAATTATTTCCTTGTCTTTTGTAACTTACACCAAAAACTCTATAAATAATCCACACCAAGAGGAGAAAAGGGAAGAAAAAAAAAAGAAAGGGAGAGCACTATTGAGTAAAAAAAAGAGAGAATAATAGGCAAAAATAAGGAGCAGTAGAGAATCTGAACTTGATAAAACCAGTCCAGCAAAATCAATTTAGTAGTAAGGTATTGATTTTCTTATCCTTCTCTAATTTTCTTCTTATTAGCTTCTTTGTATTACATGCTTTTAAAAAAAAATGCAATTTAGTTATTTTTTCAACAAAAATAAACTCATATGGTAAGCTTTCATTTTTCTTAAGTTGTCTGTTCCTAAAATTGTTTTGTAAACACATACTAAAAAAAACATAAATAATTTATGCTTATAAACCAATCACCAAGTAAAACAAACTTCACCCCATTGTGACATAACACAAAACTCATATCATGATTTATCAAATAACTCAGAAAACCATAGCAATGAACTAGATCAATAAATAGTTTTTCTTCTTCTTAGGATTCGAATTAATAGTCGCCACCGCCGGATGAAATTCGTCCCCGCTCGCTGCGCCGCATAACTCATCCCAAGCTGTCAGTGGTCTTTGTGTCGCAACAGATCCGACAACACACGAGAAAATCCTTTAACATGTTGCATATTTTGTTTTGTCGTCGCGTCTATATGTTTTGTTCACATATCGTTGCGTTACTGTTGTTTTCTGATAAGAACCAATTTTTCTTAACTTTAAAACCAAATACAAAATAAAAATATATAATCCGTGACAACACATCTCACCTCTTTTTTGCTATTATTATTATTACTTTTTTTATGCATATATAATAATTATAATAATAAAATAATTAAAATCGAGTAATAATAAAATCAGACAACACATAAATATTTTCTACCCAAGAACTACGTGTGTTTTTATTTCTCTATTACACCTAGGGATACGTAGAAGCAATGTCTTCCCCTTGTCAAATCAAATTAATATAAATACATATGATAACTTTTTTTTTCCTTTTTATTATTCTTTTTAGGGGGTAAAATAATGAAATAATTTGTATACAATTAATTATAAGATAACCGTTTTAACGAACGATGTAAGGTAATATTACTTTCCCTACTCGTAATCAACTCCTGAATCCGTTTTTTTTTTCTTCAAGATCTTTATTTTAGTTTTTATCTAACTTTCTCTTTAAAAAAAATAAAATTGGCGGCGACTTCTTTTTTCACAGACAAACATGACGCGACAGCTGGCGACTCCACTGGAGACTTTTGAGAGCCAAGTCCAATCTAATTAATTGTATATAATTATTATTATTTTAGTTATATTACCCCTTTTGTTTTATTTGTTTTGTTTATTGTGATTATAATTATATGTGTCTATGTTAATTTATTTTCATTGTGGCGATTTTTTATTTTTATTTTATTTATTTTTCTATACATTATCCTAACACGATTCACACACTTGTGAGTTGGCTTTACACCCGTGCTGAGTGCAACCTAAGATAAGTTAGAGACTATGTAATAATAATCTTCTGAATATACATCTTGTTTGGTTGTCATGAAAGTCTCACCTAAAGTTGACTTTTTCTAGAATATTTTTATTTTAATAGTTTACCTATTAATTGGTTTTGGTTTAATATTTTAGAATTGAGTTATGTGCTCTAAAAGCCAATTTAGAACTATAGAGCCGCCCATAGTAAAGGTTCACATAAAAAAAAACATAAAAAGAAAATAATCGTGTAAATCACACGTACATATGAAAAAAAAACCAACCCTATGCCATGTTCACTTGTATCCTCTCGTATACTTAAGCATTTTTTCACTCTCGTCATCATTTTTTTTTTGCATCATATTCTTTATCATGGTCATTTTTGAAGAAAATCGTTTTCAAAACCATAAAAATTAAGGCTTGTTGTGAATAACTTTAACCGTAGGAAACATGGGATGAAACATTATTCCATTAAGAAAGACCTTACCATTGAGGATTCTCAAACCAGATGTAAGCAACCATAAGAATCTTGCTCGGAATTTGAAAAAAGTATAGCATGTAATATTTATGGGGAAATTCGGAAAAATTCTGGATTTACTTGAAGTTAATGTGCAAGTGGATGCCTAACAGAGTTGGCCCAATTCTATGACCCTCCTTTCAGATGTTTCACCTTTAGGGAATTTCAGTTGGCCCCAACGTTGGAGGAATTCGAACAAATAATGGGATATCCGATGAAGGGGAGCAAACCTTACAACACATGGAACACTGCCGTCACTGAAAACAATTGTTGAAACACTTGATATCCCTATAAAGGAAATAGAAGAAAATAGAACCAACAAAGATGATTTGATCGGATTCCCAAGAAAATATCTTGAAGAAAAGAAGTAAACTTAGAGAGAGATGGAAAATGGGACACTTTCAAGGATGTGTTTGCCTTAATTATATATGTAATTGTTTTATTTCCAAGCATTAAGGACGTTGTGGATTTTATGGCGATAGGCATCTTTTTGGCACACAAGCATAGAGGGGAACACCCAGTACCAGCAATTATGGTTGACATTTACTGAACGCTCGACTTCCGTCATGAGAAACAAGGGGCCTAATCCATTGATGCTCGCCAATACTCTATCTTTGGTTCGTCAAACATGTTTTCCAAGACATATATCAGTTAAGAACTAAGAGCAAAAATGAATGGGCCAACATTCTGGAAAATATCAATGAAAGAACAGTCTACTGGTACTCCCGAAGTCAGGATATAAATGAAGTGATTTGTAGATGCGATGACTTTGTTTATGTTCCCTTCATGGGAACTAAGGGGTGTATAAATTATAATCCCTATGTGGCGTTGAGACAACTGGGTTATCCTATGACGAAACCTCTGATGATGGATGTAACAAAATCTTTTGTCATTCGTGGATGAGACGTTTGTGATGCTAGCATGCTGAGAAGAATACGTAAGTCTTAAGGAGATTTCGTTAGAAGAGGTCAAGAATTAGGGCCTAGAAGTTGTGGTATAGAAGAGGAATACCATAATTGGGTGAAAAAGAGGGCCTTAGAAATCAAGTTGCCTTTTAACAGCAACAACATTGCCCCTGAAGTAGTAACACCAAAATCTTTTTCAGTACTGAAGATTTAGAGGCCAACTTAGCTCTAAAAGGACAAGAAATCAAAAAATTACAAAAAGAATTGGAGAGGGCTCACCAGGCTTATAGAGATATGGAGTATAAGAATACCTAACAATCCCTTATCCTTGAGAAAGTACAAAAAAAGGCAAGAAAAGAAGAGGAAAGTAAGGAGAGAACTCAGATATGTTTGTGGGGTGCGAATGAAGAGTTGAGACTCAAACGTCAAGAAAATGACGATGTCGTGATTGAAGGTCTCATGCTTAAAGAGTTGCTAAAGAAATTTGGGGAAACACATGAAGTCACTCGTCGACAAGAAGCAAATCTAAAGCAACAAATAGAGAGAGTAAAAGTAGAATGTGAAAGCAATATCATGGTAGAAAGGAAATGTCAAGAAGAGATCGTTGAGGCATATCGAATTGAACTTGCAAGAAAAGAAGACGAGATGCATACACAAAAAGACACTATCAAGAGACTTGTTCAAGAAGGAATCTTTTGAATGGATCAGTTTTCCAAACTCGTTTATTTGACCACCTTTTTTACTTATTTGTTAATCCTCTCTCTACCCCTCAAGGGATCTCCCTTTTTATTGAACATTGTAAAAGTCTAATCAAGCAAATCAAAAAATTGATTGCTCATTAGACTTTCAAATTTCATGTTTAGGTTTCTACTTTCGTTTTTAGTTTTGTTTGTTTTCTAATTTGTAGTAAAACTTGTATTTCTCATTTTTCTTAATGAATTAAATTTGGCCCCACTTTTGAACTTGTGGTCCTCTCTTTATTATTGGTTAAGATATTCACAAACAAGCAACAAATAAGGCTTTAACATTCATGCATAATTACATTTTCATACATCACGTTGCATACTCATGCCATATTCTTTCACATAAAAAATAGCACCACAAGCAAAAAAAGTGGTGCTACGACACCGTTATCGAACACAATCCTAGTAAAAAATCAAGGATGAGCTAGAGCAAACAGAAATAAGAGAAGACGTGACCCAACTCAAGTGGCAAATGACCAAGATCTTGGAGATTCTACAAGCACTTGGAAATAGAAATTATGGGAATCCTTTGGTAGACAAAGGGGTGCCCCAAAACACTTTTGTTCACCATCGAGCATCGCTCCACACCTTCACACTAATTATCAAGAAGGGAAGGCACAACAATTTTCACCTTATGGGGTCTGCCACCAAGTTATACCCCACCAATAGACATCCATCTCCCCAACAACGATTTGTTGGTCGTGGCTACAAATCCACAACGTAGTACTGGCGAGTTTCCTCAAGTGAAACCTTTACCCCTTACTTCGAACTTCCCTAGCTCTACGCCACAAGGAAAAGCTACTGAAGCTACGCCAGTGATGTTAAACATACATCATGAACCTCAATCGCTCGAGAGCCATCAATCCAAAGAAAAATGGCAAGTCTTGAAAGAACGCTTGAGAGTTATCGAAGGGAGAAACAATTATGGCTTTGATGCTTCAGGCCTATGCCCAATTTCTGATGTTATAATACCTCCCAAATTCAAATTTCTTGAATTCGGAAAATACAAGGGAACTACATGCCCCAAGAACCATCTTATTATGTATTTTTGAAAAATAGGTTTTTGCGCCCATGACAAAAAATTGTTAATCCACTTCTTTCAAGGCAGTTTGATAAGAGCTTCCCTAAGTTGGTATATGCATCTTGAGCAAGCTCGTATTGGTTCTTGGAAGGATTTTGTGGATGTCTTTTTGAAACAATACACGCATAATCTCAACATGGCTCCTGATAGAATGCAGCTGCAAAATATGATAAAACGAGACAATGAAACATTCAAGGAATATGCCCAACGATGGAGAGAGCTAGCTTCCCGGGTTGAACCCTCTATCTAAAAAAGAAATGATGACCATGTTCATAAACACTCTTCAGCCTATGTTTTATGACAAAATGATAGGGAGGATCTCGTCAAATTTTTTAGATCTCGTCATCATAGGCGAAAGAGTAGAAATGGGATTGAAAAGTTGGAAAATTGCTTCTGGTTATCCCGAAGTAAATAAAGCAAAGAAGTCGCTCGCAGGTACGAATATGAAGAAAGAGGGAGAAATCAATTTTGTCGCGTCAAACCCAACTAATCCTTCTTTCGTGCATCGTCGCTGCAACCTCACAAACCTCAAGTACCCTGAGTCAAAACTTATAAGGGAATCAAGATTCCTATGAGAGACAAGGAAGAAACTATCACGGGAGGAAGTTCATACATTTCAACCCAATCCCTATGACTTATGCAAAATTGTTACCGCATTTGGTTAGCAATTCTATGGTTGCACTATGTCCATCGAAACCTATGGAACCGCCCTACCCAAAATGATACGACTCAAACGCCGCATACGATTACCACTCTGGGGTTGTAGAACACTCGACTTAAATACTTTTCCTGTTTTAATACTTTCAAAACAAAACTTTATGTATAATTAAAACAGAGTTAGCAGCGGATAAAAATAAAAATAAAAACTCACAGATTTTATACTGGTTCATCGTTAACGAGGCTACGTCCAGTCCTTCGCCTTGAAGGATTTCACTAATTCAATCTTGAATTACAACCTTGCTACTGACCCTCCAAGTCAGTCTTCTCAATAGTCTAACAATCCTAGACTTCCTGAGGAAAACAACCTTGTCTTCAGCCAATCTGACAACCCCAGATTGTAGAAGAAATCATAACACTATGAATCTAATTGCTAAGTACCTTGCTACCCTTTCTGATTCCCTCAGTTTGTAGACTCTACTTCAACAACTTAGATACAACCCTATCTAATTGCCAAGTACCCTGCTACCTCTACTGACTCCCTCAGATTGTAGACTCTACTTCAACAACTTAGATTTGCCACAGTGGAAAGAAAATAACACGAGTACTTACTTCTTGAAAGTTAAAACTCACAATTGACTTCTATGAAAATTTGGGTGTTTGTTGCTTTGGAAGTGTATGACTCTTTTGTGATTTTCGATTTTTATTCTTCAGCATTAAGTCTCTATTTATAGTTGAACTTTAGAACTTCACTGATGCTTTACTTCTACAATATATTTCGATTAATCTGTTTTGAAAATATTCTGGAGTAGTTTGCTCAGATTCTGTTTTGAGCCTTTTGCTCACTGATCTGTTTTGAACATTTTGCTCTGCTTCTGTTTTGAGCATTTTTCTCAGATTCTGTTTTGAGCCTTTTTCTCCAATTCTATTTTGAGCATTTTTTTTCTCAGATTCTTTAATCCTCATGATCAAATCTGCACCATTGGATCTTAATGCGATAATCCACATCTGGACCAGCCTATTTCATATTCTGTGATCCTTTGATTTCAGCCATTCCTGGACCACACTTCCTAACCCTCTGATTTTTGGCCACCACTTGGCCATGGTCTGATTTTCTGATCTGGACCATCACTGGACCAAATAATTATTTCTGAACCATTGATCTGGAAATTTTTACTCTGATCTGGACAGATTCTGGACTTTGGTCTGGAACAAACTGAAATTAACTTGAACAAAACATATTTCAGTCTGGACATTTTATCTTTAATTTTGGACCAGATCTGGATTGATTCTGGAACTCATTTCTTTTGGTCTGGACTTAGTTCCATGCCCTGAATCATGCTATCTTATGATCTTGGCCAAATCTGAATTGATCCTTTTGTTCTGGACTCATAAACATACCTTCTGGTCATGTCTGGAACAATTCTGGACTGTGTAATTTTTCACTGCCAGGCCATCTTCTGGTCAGAATAACTTCTGGAATAAAATTGATATTTGACTCCTGTTTGTCTAGAACAACTCTCCTTCTAGCAGGCTTTCCAATGGTATGATCCATGTTTCATTATGATTTTTTCTTCCTTCTGTTCTGGGCCACCAAACATATCCTCTGGTGATGTTTTGACATCCTGGAACATCTTCTGGAAATTCCAGAATTCATTTTCCTTTGATCTCTGCTTCTGCTTCCTTTAGTTTCTGGGGCATTTAACTTAATAATTCAAAGTACAAAATAAGTTTACATTGAGTACATTTGTAAGCATCAAAATCCTAAGTACTTAGAACCAACTTGGTTCCAACAATCTCCCCCTTTTTGATGATGACAAAACCTTAACTTATTTTGCTAACTTATGACTCGAAAACTTTGAATTACTCCCCCTCAGACCAATCTCTCCCCCTAAGTCTGATACTCTCCATTTCAACTCCTTCTTTGTTCTCTCTTTCGTTTCTTCTTTTCTATTCTCCTTTTCAACTCCTCTTTTCACTCTTTCTTTTTCTCTCTCCCTGATTCCTCTCCTTTTCAACTCCTTCTGTTTTCACTCTTTCTTTTTCTTTCTTTGTTTTTCTCTCTCCCTGTTTCCTCTCCTTTTCAACTCCTTCTGTTTTCTCTCTTTCTTTTTCTCTCCTCTTCCTTTTTATCTCTCCTTTTCTACTTATTTCTCCTTTCTTTCTCTCTCTCTTTCTCCCCCTTTTTGTCATCATCCAAAAAGTGGTCCTACTATTTTTGTATTTTTTGTTTTTCTCTTTACAAATTACAGAAAGTAAAAACTGAATAAAATAAAATTGCAAGAAATTTTAAAAACTCCTAAGATGACTACTTGAGCTAGTCAGATATGGAGGTCATGCTGAGATGCTTCTTAATGAACTCGAACCTATCTTCTAGTAATGCCTTGGTGAAGATATCAGCCCATTGATGATCAGTGTCCACAAACTGGATGCTCAAAGTCCCTTTTTGAACATGGTCCCTAATGAAATGGTGTTTTATTTCAATGTGTTTGGCTCTAGAGTGTAAGATATGGTTCTTGGTTAGGTTTATGGCTGAAGTGTTATCACAGAACAAAGGGATATTGTTTTCAAAGATGTTGTAATTTTCAAGTTGGTGTTTCATCCAGAGTAACTGTGAACTGCATCCTGCTGCTGATATATACTCAGCTTCTACTGTTGACATGGCAATGGTGCTTTGTCTTTTGCTTGACCAAGAGATCAGATTATCACCTAAGAAAGTGCAGTTGCCACTTGTACTTTTCCTTTCCAGCTTGTCTCCAGCATAATCAAAATCACAAAAACCTTTTAGTTTGTAGGTGGGTGTTTTCTTGTATAACAAGGTAAGGTTGGTGGTTCCTTTAAGGTATCTCAGAATTCGTTTGACAGCAGTTAAATGGGATTCCCTAGGGTCAGCTTGAAATCGGGCACAGACACAAACATTAAACATAATGTCAGGTCTAGAAGCAGTTAAATATAGAAGGGATCCAATAATACCTTTGTATGTTTTCTGGTCTACCTTTTTACTGGTTTCATCTTTCACAAGTGAGCAGGTTGGGTGCATGGGGGTGGCCATAGGCTTACAGTCACTCATCTTGAACTTTTTAAGAAGTTCTTTGGTGTATTTAGATTGGTGAATGAGTATACCTGTTTTACCTTGATGAATCTGAATTCCCAGGAAGAACTTAAGTTCTCCCATCATGCTCATTTTAAACTCCTTCTTTCTGTTGACTGTTTCTGAACACCTACTTGGTTCCAATAAGGTTTTTTTGTTTGGTCTGGATACCAGATCCCTAACATCATTCCTTTGGAATTCATTCAGCTCTTGCATAGAAAGTATCCAACCTTCTTCTGCCAAAACTTCATCAACAATGCTTGGTTCGCATCAGCTTCTGGTTCTGTAACAGCTTCTGATTCTAATGAATCAGCTTCTGGTTCTGGTGAATCTATAACAGCTTTATCTTTCTTTGATTTGTCAAGCAGTTTGTCATATACCATAATATAAATCCATTAATTTAAAAATGAACTTAGTACAGCCAAACCATTAATTCTGCTTCTGGTGGTTCCTGTTTGTTTTTGAAACCACAGGAATAGTGTTTCTACTGAAGTATTCAATTCGTGTGATTCACCTGGGTCTTCTGACAGTTTGAAAACCTGCAAAATACTTATCTAGCTTTGATTTGTTAAGTCAAGCTTCTCGTTATCACAAAAAATATTAAATAGTAATAGTATTTACAGCAAGATGTAGCCTCAGGTTTACTCTGAAAATCCTCTTGCTTCTGATTTTCAGATTCCTAATCTATATGTTCTGAGATTACATGGTTTGGATGAGGGAATTTGAATTCCCTTCCAGGTTTGTAGTCTTGATGAATCTCACTGGAGAGGTTGAAGAACTCTCTTGATTCTGATTCTTTAATTTCTGTTTTGGCTCAT
The DNA here is from genome assembly GCA_037974295.1 of Cicer cuneatum. Taxonomy (NCBI): domain Eukaryota; kingdom Viridiplantae; phylum Streptophyta; class Magnoliopsida; order Fabales; family Fabaceae; genus Cicer; species Cicer cuneatum. Next base: position 59,035,633 of record JBBPBO010001986.1, on the reverse strand, counting down.
ATACCATGTTCCTCTGGTGATTCTGGAACATGTGGTGATTCTGGTAATTATACTGATTCTGATAATTAAAGTAGTTCTGATGATCATACCTCAACCTTTGATATTGATACTTGTTCAGGTTCTGGTTCTGGTATTGATTTTGATTCTGGTTCCAGTGTTGATTCTGGTTCCAGTTTCTGTGCCTCCAGTTCTGGTTCTGGTTCCAGTTCCTGTACCTCTGATACTAGTTCCAGTTTTGGTTCTGGTTCCAGTTTCTGTGCTTCTGGTACTGGTTCCAGTTCCTGTTTCTCTTATACTGGTTCCAGTTCTGATTATGGTTCCAGTTCTTGTTCTGATACGAGTGATATCCATGATATTTCCTGTTCCTCCTATAATTCTGGTTCTGATAGGTATTGTGTTGACCAGTTCTTCTTCTACCAGAGTCACTTTGCTTCTGTTTGGTAGATGTTGGAAAATAAACCTTCTTCTGCTTGTGCGTTGCCAACATCCATTGTCCAGGCACAATTGTTGGTGTCTCCTTCTGGTTGCTCAGAACATCTGCAACATAGACAATTTGATCTTTTGGTACCCAAAATTGATTGGGTCCATGTTTGTTAGTCTTAACAGCTCTCTGATCTTGTTCAAATTTTACCATTGGACAAGATAATTCAGAGTGACCTTTCTTAGCACAGACAATACATAAAACATCAGAATAAGCAGTTTTATTTTCAGTACTTGTTTCTGTAAAACCAAGACCTCTCTTTCCAGAGTTGCTGTTTCCATAAATCATAGATGCATACTTACTTCTTTCCATTCCATTTGAAATAAAGTTTTGAAAAACTTGCTCATGCATATCAGATTTACAAACAGTTTCAGAAGTGGAACAAATGTTACTTTTGAGAGTTTGGTTTTCAGACTTGAGTCCTGCAACTTCAGTTTTAAAATCTTTGTTTTCAGTTGCATACTCAGAATTTTGATTCTTTAAAACTTGGACCTCTTTGGTTAGATTTTTCTTATATTCCTTAAGAGTTTTCAGTTTTAAAGATATCTTATTATTTGCATTTAACAAGTCCTTTAAAGTATCAATTAATTCAGATTTAGAAAGATCAGAAAATACCTCACTGTCTTCATCTTCTGATTCAGTTTCAGAGCAGTATTTAGAACCTGAATTTGTATGAGCCATCAGAGACAGAATTGTTTCCTCTGATGTGCTTCCAGACTTGCCTGAGTGATTGCTTCTATCACTCTTCCTTCTGCCTGTTTTTCTTCTGGAATTCGTGCCTTTATGAGGTCCAGAAGCAGACCTGATGTGTGCCATCATTGCTGCTTCTGCCTCTTCTTCATCAGATGATTCTTCTTCTGATTCTGATACATCCCAGGCAGCCATCAGACCCTTCTTTCTGTATCTGGAACTCTTCTTGTGCTGTTTTCCTTTTTCCAGATTTAGACATTCTGACTTGATATGTCCAGGTTCATTGCATCCATAACAGATGATGTTCTTCTTGTCAGATTCTTCCTTGTTGTTATGTTTCTTCTGGGAACCTCTCCTCTTTCTGTTTTCCCAGATCTTAACCATCTTTTTGGTTAAGTAAGCCATATCATCACAGTCACTATCACTATCCTTTGATTCTGATTCTGATTCTACCTTTGCAGCTTTCTTCTATTTCGATTTCAGAGCCAAATTCTTCTTCTTCTTAGGTTCATCTTCTTCCAGTTCTATTTCATGAGACCTAAGTGAGCTGATCAGATCTTCCAGCCTCAAGGTACTCAGATCCTTAGCTTCTTGAATTGCAGTAACCTTTGGTCTCCACCTTTTTGGTAGACTTCTCAGAATTTTCCAGACATGATCTTCAGTGGTATAGCTTTTGTTTAATACTTTCAGTCCTGATACCAAAGTCTGGAATCTGCAGAACATTGTGTCAATGTCTTCATCCTCTTCCATCTTGAACAACTCATATTTTCTGACCAATATGTTAGCCTTTGTTTGTTGAACCTACTTGGTTCCTTCATAGGTCAGAACCAGACTATCGAATATACTCTTTGCTGTTTCTTTATTTGTGCATCTATCAAATTCCTTGAATGTGATTGCACTGACCATGATGGTTCTGGACTTGTGATGAAGTCTGTGTAGTCTGATCTGATCTCATGTCATATCATCCAAGTCTAATTCTTTAGTTGGATCTTCTGGATCAGTTGGTGCAGTGTATCCTCTGACTATCATCTTCCATAGTTCAGGATCTTGAGATATGACAAAACTTCTCAGTCTGTCCTTCCAATACTCAAACCTTTCTCCATCAAATATTGGTGGTCTGTTGATGTTGCCTCCCAATTCTTCTGACATATTGAACCCCTTGGACCTTTCCTCAAACATTGTTAAGTGCTCAGCCTTGAAACCGAGCTCTGATACCAATTGAAGGTGCAAACACGAGAAGGGGGGTTGAATTGTGTTTGACTTAACTTAAATACTTTTCCTGTTTTAATACTTTCAAAACAAAACTTTATGTATAATTAAAACAGAGTTAGCAGCGGATAAAAATAAAAATAAAAACTCACAGATTTTATACTGGTTCACCGTTAACGAGGCTACGTCCAGTCCTTCGCCTTGAAGGATTTCAATAATTCAATCTTGAATTACAACCTTGCTACTGACCCTCCAAGTCATTCTTCTCAATAGTCTAACAATCCTAGACTTCTTGAGGAAAACAACCTTGTCTTCAGCCAATCTAACAACCCCAGATTGTAGAAGAAATCACAACACTATGAATCTAATTGCTAAGTACCTTGCTACCCTTTCTGATTCCCTCAGTTTGTAGACTCTACTTCAACAACTTAGATACAACCCTATCTAATTGCCAAGTACCCTGCTACCTCTACTGACTCCCTCAGATTGTAGACTCTACTTCAACAACTTAGATTTGCCACAGTGGAAAGAAAATAACACGAGTACTTGCTTCTTGAAAGCTAAAACTCACAATTGACTTCTATGAAAATTTGGGTGTTTGTTGCTTTGGAAGTGTATGACTCTTTTGTGATTTTCTATTTTTATTCTTCAGCATTAAGTCTCTATTTATAGTTGAACTTTAGAACTTCACTGATGCTTTACTTCTGCAATATATTTCGATTAATCTGTTTTGAAAATATTTTGGAGTAGTTTGCTCAGATTTTGTTTTGAGCCTTTTGCTCACTGATCTGTTTTGAACATTTTGCTCTGCTTCTGTTTTGAGCATTTTTCTCAGATTCTGTTTTGAGCCTTTTTCTCCAATTCTGTTTTGAGCATTTTTTTTCTCAGATTCTTTAATCCTCATGATCAAATCTGCACCATTGGATCTTAATGCGATAATCCACATCTAGACCAGCCTATTTGATATTCTATGATCCTCTGATTTCAGCCATTCCTGGACCACACTTCCTAACCCTCTGATTTTTTGCCACCACTGGGCCATGGTCTGATTTTCTGATCTGGACAGATTCTGGACTTTGGTCTGGAACAAACTGAAATTAACTTGAACAAAAAATATTTCAGTCTGGACATTTTATCTTTAATTTTGGACCAGATCTGGATTGATTCTTGAACTCATTTCTTTTGGTCTGGACTTAGTTCCATGCCCTGAATCATGCTATCTTATGATCTTGGCCAAATCTGAATTGATCCTTTTGTTCTGGACTGATAAACATACCTTCTGGTCAAGTCTGGAACAATTCTGGACTGTGTAATTTTTCACTGCCAGGCCATCTTCTGGTCAGAATAACTTCTGGAATAAAATTGATATTTGACTTCTATTTGTCTAGAACAACTCTCCTTCTGGCAGGCTTTCCAATGGTATGATCCATGTTTCATTATGATTTTGTCTTCCTTCTGTTCTGGGCCACCAAACATATCCTCTGGTGATGTTTTGACATCCTGGAACATCTTCTAGAAATTCCAGAATTCATTTTCCTTTGATCTCTGCTTCTGCTTCCTTCAGTTTCTGGGGCATTTAACTTAATAATTCAAAGTACAAAATAAGTTTACATTGAGTACATTTGTAAGCATCAAAATCCTAAGTACTTAGAACCAACTTGGTTCCAACAGGTAGGCCAGTAGTGAATGCTATTGAAGAGAATCACCAATTAATAAAGGAGGTTGAGAGAATTAAGACCCCAATTAGGATGATTTTCTCTTTAGTTATGCAAATATGGTTTGATCCGAGGAAATGCTGATGGAAAAGCAAGATGCAATTTCCATCTTAATGAAGATTATTCCATGGAAGAATGCAATGAGTTCAAAAATGAACTTCAAAAACTGATAAACACGGGCACCGTTGAAATAGGTAATTGGGGAAAGATGACGGTGTTATCGCAACCCAATCAGAAGACAAACTTGGCACAACCATCCCAAACCATTGGTTATTCCCTTCAATAAGGAGGAAACTATGAATGCCCCTAGTGATATGAGGACCCTAATAATTTAAATACCAAGCCCTTTTCCATATAAAGACACTAAAGTGGGACCTTGGAACTATAATGTAGAGGTGCATCTAGATGAACAGAAGAATGAAGATGTTTCTAGCTCAAAAACCATTTTTGTCACAAACATTTCAGGGATAAAAGGGGTGACTAGAAGTTGTCTGATATACTCCCCGGAAACATCACTAGAAGAAATAATAGTGGTGTTTGAGAAGGCATACAAAGTAATTGTAACAAAAGAAGTTAAAAAAAAAAAGAAAGTAGAAAATAAGAAAGAGGTTTCTAATGAAGAAGCTCGTGAGTTTCTCAAAATCATCAAACAAAGTGAATACAAAATAGTCGACCAACTCAACCATACCTCCACAAGGATTTCATTGTTATCACTACTGATGAATTATGAGTCCCACCAGAAGCTATTGATGAAAATACTAAACGAGGCCCATGTCTTTCACGACATCACCTTGGACAAATTTGGAGGCATCGTAAATAACATCAATACCAACAACCGCATAACCTTCACAGATGATGAGTTGCTGGCCGAAGGAAGAGGGCATAATAAAGCACTACACATATTAGTAATGTGCCTCGACCATATGATATCAAGGGTCCTCATTAACAATAGCTCCTCCTGAATGTCATATCAAATTCAACATTAGCAAACTACCTTGTGGTGGTACATATATGAGAGCAAGCCTCATGATCGTTAGAGCTGTCGATGGGAGTCGTAGAGAGGTGATGGGAGAGATCAAACTCCCAGTTCAAATAGGCTCGATCACATTTGAAATCACGTTTCACGTGATGGATATTATACCCGCCTATAGTTGCTTGTTGGGAAGGCCATGGATCCATTCTTTTGGGGTAGTACCATCAACCCTACATCAAAAGCTGAAGTATATGGTAAATGAACAATTGGTAATCATGTCAGGAGAAGAAGACTTATTGATGAGTAAGTTGTCCACCACACCTTATGTTGAGACGATAGAAGAAGCTCTAGAGACCGTCTTCCAAATGCTAGAAATCGTGGACACCGCTTATGTCGAGATAACACCTATAGAACCACATATGTCAAACACTACTATTATGGTGGCTAAATTCATGTTGAGTAGAGGACAGCTTCCATGGCACAGTTTGGGGAAGGATGAAAAAGGGCTCAAAGAACTGGTGGAACTTCCTAAGAGTAGAGATAAGTGGGGTTTAGGCTACAAACCTACTAGGTATGACAAACGAAGATTGGTCAAAGAGAAAAAAGGAAAAAGATTAGCTCAGATTGGAAATCGAGAGTCTCAATATATTGATATATACTTTTGTCATCTTACTTATTATTTATAGTTTATAGCGTTTTTTATAAGCTAATTCAAATAGCTTGTGAGCTTATAGCTTATCATTTTTTCTTTCAATTTTACCCTTATTATTGTAACTAAAATTCTTTTTTACCTTCTCTAATTTATTTATTATAACTTAAAATAAATAAACCACCTAAATAGATAAATAAAAATATATCTGATTAATAAATAATGTATTTATTATAATTTTAAATTATTTATAAAAATTTAAATTTTAAAATAAATAATATTTTAAAGCAAAAAATTTATTTATTTATTTTAATTTAAAATAAATAAATAAATAAATAATACAACAAATTAATAAAACATTAAATTTTAAATTAATAAAAAATTAAATTTTTAAATTACTACATTTTAAAATATTTTAAGCATTAATTAATAAAATTTATTTTTAATTAAAATATTTTTTTATGTTATTTACATTTTTAAACTAATTGAACTACTAATTTTTTAACAACTATCAACTATAAACTATAATCTATCAACTATTAGCTATCATCTAATTTTATTAAACAAAACCTTATATTTTTTTTATAAATGTTGATGTGTCTATTACTTATCAACAATTTCATATTTTTTTAATTTATTTTATTTTTCACCGAATTTTTAAAATATAATTCTGTTTTTTGATTAAAAAAAATATAAATCTTAACAATATTCATCTTCTTCCCTCTTTCTTCTTTATCTTCAATAAAAAAAAAAACAAAATAAAATATTCCATCCACCGTCACAATTTCAACGACTCCAATAATTAACACATTCATCACCAAAACTTAAAAATTTATAAATTAAAAATCCAAAAACCCCAAAATTGAAAATCCAAAAAGCGCCAAATTTAAAACCCACAAAAATCTTGATCCCAAGGAAGCACAGATCAGATCAGAGACTTCCATATTATAAATTCTCAAACCACAAGTTCTTGAGTCGGTGGTTGAATTTGGCCATCTCTATATATTGGTAATGATCTCCAATGTATTACACACATTATTCAAGACAAAGAATTTAAGTTGATAAAGAACTACATGTCAACGGATATTTGTTATCCGTCTCTCTCCTTTTCAGAATCGATGTTTAGAGACTATTTAAGATCTTTGTCGAAAGACTAGCAACACATAAATTCAGGTATTTTTAATATATTTGATAGATCTAACATGTTGTAGATCTTAAGATTGTCAAAATTTATATATAACATAATGTTGATCCTAAGATTGTCAAGATTTATGTTTGTTTTTTATGTTCATATACATACTAGTATGTTTAGATAAATGTTATTTGAACACACTTTTGGACACAAATACAAACGCAAATACAATATTTATTTTTTATACATACTATGATGACATAAATGTGGGTCATACTCCCTCCTTCTCTCTCTTCTTCCATAAATGTGGGTCATACTGTATTTGTGTCCAAAAATGTGTTCAAATAACATTTCTCAGTATGTTTATTTGATTTTCTCACTAAAGCATGATTATATTTGTTTTGAACAAGTTTTGATTGATGAATTAGTAAATTATTTCAAACAATACTACAATGCTTTGAATTACACAATATTATTTCAATTTGCAATAATTCAATTATTTCGAAAATCACGAGTATGCACATATCAAGGTAGAGAAGACATTATGACTCATTGAACAAATAAATTTATATTTATCTTTATTCAATAATAATAATGAAAATCGAACCTACAACCTATCACATTCAACACATATCTTTTTACTACTAAATCAAATCATTAAAATTAATAATCTATATTTTTCTTTCCTCGTAATTTTTGACAAGTGTATACTCATGGCATTCGTTTGTAAATATTTCATACAATATGACATTATTTTTATAAGACACTAGCATCATTCACCTCTTTTTAATCACAAATATGTGGAGTCAAAGAAAAATGATTTTTTCTTTGATACAATCAAAAGAAATTGGTAAGTCTATACTTTTAAATATTTATACGGCTTAATATAAATTAATTTTTTATGATCAAATTGCTTATAAATATCAACTAATCATTGTCCACCACTAATACTAGCCCACTACCTCCCCCATCCTATTCATACTACATTGTCATTATCAAAAAAAAAAAAAAAACCTTAAGAAAATCACCAAATAATGTAACCTTGCACTGACCTATAAGTGCCTCACAGTTCAAACGGCAAATAAAATAAATTGCTCCACACGCCCCCACCTTCTTTTATTATATTATATTATATTATATTAAAATATTTGATTTGAAATATTGATATTTTATCCAAATTGTCTTTCCTTAGTTACATGTTTGCTTGATAAGGTGGATGGCCATAATTGGGAATTAGATATCTAATCGATGCCTTGTTTGACTACTTTTGTCTTTTAACATATATAGTCCCTACCTTAAACATGTTTAGGACAAATTAAATATATGTGGTGACATGATTTAATTTAAATTAAACTACAAATTAGGTTTATGTTTCATAATAATTATTAACTTTCTCCATTTTATTTATATATTTGGTCAAGTAATTTTTTTTTAAACAAATTAAAAAATTATTAAATTGATATATATTTGTATCAAAATATTCTTAACTTTATCATTAATTATTTTACAACTTCTCACTTTCAATACAATTTCTAAGAACTCCGCTTAATTAATGGCAATAATTAATTTCCACGATGGTATATAGTATAATTTTAAGATTTAATTACATGATTTGATACCGTCTTATTATTAAAAAAAATCGACTTTTACTATAATTATATATAAAGTCACATATATAATTTGTTGTGATATACTGATAGTATAAAATATTTTACATTTTATTGTATATAAAAATAAAAGTCATAATTTTTTGCATAAAAAATTAGATGTGCGAGATATATTTTTCATCCTTTAATAAATAAATATATCTTCATTGACTGATGAAGGAGAAAATCCAAGCAAAATCCCACCAACAAATCGAGTAGAGTTGCAAGATTATGATTAAAATATTCTTGATCTTCTTTTAGTTTTGGGCATGGGTAGGGCAATATCTTCTACTAGTGTTGTAAAATCAATAAAGTGATTATACTTTGAGAGGGAAATGGTACGTGAATCATTCACAAAATATTCTTCTTGCGTGCCAATGTGCAAGCTAGACTACCTTTTAGGAATCCTGCGGGCCAAAAGCCCTTAGTTCCATTAGAAATTCATCAAGATATTTTAACCATTAAAAAGTTTATATCATTATTTAATTTATCCTACTTTAATCATGTAATTATTATTGTTTCACAATTTTAATTATATTATTATATATGGTGTGGTGTAGAATCAATGGCGCATAACAAACAAAAAAAGTCTTAAAAACACTTGAATTTTATTTAGTTGTTAATACTTTTAAATTGGCATTTTCTTTGAAAATTGACCTGTGGCGACTTGAGAGATCGCCAGAATGTTTGAACTGCAATAGAAAACAATGGTATAATCTTGTCTGTGAGACATTATGCCTACCGCAACATCTTTTTTTATACATTAATATTAACTAACGAAATTTTAAACGTATTTATATTTTTTTTTATATAAAATTATTTTAAATATTTATTTATTTTAAAATTAATTATAATTTATTTAATTTTAATTTTCAAAAATAATGAATTAGGATATTCGCAATTAAAAAAAAAAAACTTAATACGTAAAACAAAATAAACTCCTAAAGCCAAAATTCTTGACGTTTTACTACCCAAAAATAAATCTTAGTTGGTCATAGGGGTGGGAGTAAGATCAGACCGACAGATAAGAGCCTACGACATAGCTTACGTCAGGTAAGACTTTTCTTTTATATAGACAAAGTCAAAGCTTCTAAAAAAATCTATTTAGTTAAAAAAAGTCATGTTATAGATCACATAATAAACCTTTTAGACCTATTTAAATAAATATAAATAAATTTTTTTATGCTAAATAGCACTCGTGGTCCCTTAATTTAATTTCAGTTAACGTTTTAGTCCTTTATTTTTTTTTTCCAATTTGGTCCTTTATTTTAATTTTAAGTGACAATTTAATCTTTTATGTTTTAAAATGTTAACAATATTATCCTTTTTTTTTACAAAAATTCAAAACATTCATCAAAATTTTCAACCAAAACCCATAAAATTAATTATATTATTTAATATAATACAAATTTCATCAAATTCGTAACTCAAATATTCAAATAAACTCATATTTTTATTCTTTATTTGATTTTTAAAATTTCATCTCTAACAACATCAAATAAAAAATGAAAATATGAATTTATTTGAAGATTTGAGTTACGAATTTGATAAAATTTGTATTATATTAAAGAATATAATTAATTTTATGGGTTTTGGTTGAAAATTTTGATGAATTTTTTAATTTATTGTAAAAAAAAAAGGATAATATTGTTGACATTTTAAAACATAAAAGATCAAATTGTTACTTAAAATTAAAATAAAGGACCAAATCGGGAAAAAAAAAAAGATAAAGGACTAAAACGTTAACTAAAATTAAGTTAAGGGACCACGGGTGCTATTTAGCCTATTTTTATTATAATTATTATTATATTAAATTTTGATCTTTTTGTTAGATATTCAATTTTTAGTAATTTACGTATATTAATATTTTTTTAGTTTTGACATATTTAAATGTATTATTATAAAATAGAATTGAAGTATTGTGTGGAATTGTCGTCACGTACTCGCGACTAGGTCTAGGCCACCAATACATGCATGAATGTTATCACCCTAGTTAGTAACAAAACAAATCACTCTACCAGAGCGTCCAAAACTATTCAATCTTGTCCTAAACCAACCTAATTTAGACACAAAGTCATCACCTTGAGTAACCACCCATTACCAATCAAAATACGCAAATTGCTTAATCTTAGAAATATCACTCGTATACATGTATGTCATATAACACACATCTTTTGAAAATAAGACACAAACAGAACCAATACATAACATCACAGTGCATTTATATCACATATAATTCAAGTATGAAAGCAAATCGAGTGATGCCTTACCGTTATGAGTATCGTTTACGCAACGGTCTTTGCTCCAAATACATTACACATTCACAAATTAATTTAGTGTCAAAACTCATCATCCCTAATTCTTATTCAAGTTTTGGTGTTGTCTTAAGGTTTTAGGACACACCATTTCATTATATTTTTAAAAGATATCAATTCTCTCAAATTAGCAAGCACACAAACAAGGAAATTCTAATATAACAAGCATGAAGGATCCCTTAGACTTCATTAGTTCACTTCCAAAAATTTAACAATAAAATTTAACAACACTTCAACGCAAAATCCATTTTAACTATTACAAAATAAATTAACAACTCTATCATAAAATTATTTTTATGTTATAAATCAACACAACATTCACACAATTGTCTCATAAAAGTCATAACTTTAACCTTCTAAAAGAAATAACCATAACAACTTCTAGAAAAATTATTATTTTTAACATTAGTAAGGTTTCTAAAAAAAAATTCAACACTCAAACTATCACAACATAAAATTTTAACCAAATAAAAATTGAGTTTATAGCCAATAACGATTTCTATTGATTAAAACACGATCTAGTTTTTATAACGACTTCTACTAGATGAAAATTAATTTTCGACATAGATAAATATTTTCTCTAATCAAAATAGGTTTCTATATCAAATATCATAAGAAAATCAAGAATACTTAAAATGTTAATAGATTATATTAATAAATCTAATTCAAAGATATAAATAACGTACTAAAATTTGAACGAAATTGAAACAAGTTCTTTGCACAATCATCGACAACTAGAATCGATTTTCCTTCTTTCTCTCATCGCGGCGGTTGTGCTAATGTTTCTTTTCTCTCCTTTTCACACTATTCAAAGTTTAGTATTCCTTTTTTTTTTCTAACCTAAAGTAGCTATTAACTAAGGACTGCTATTATTTAGTATTCCTTCTTTTTCTTTTTAAATTTCTTTTTAATTATTTTGCTTTCTAAAAATAAACCATGTCATACACACATATACATTTCAAAAATAAAAATTAGATGAAAAATAAAATAATAACAAGTCCATCATGAAAATATAATATAATTTAATAGACATAAATCTTAATTTAATATTATTAATATTTTCTATCAATTAAAATAAATTATAAATATATATATATATATTCAAAAATATTAACTAAAATTAACATAAAATAGTAGTAATTAACTACATAATAAAATTAAATAAAAGAAAAATGTATTTCAGATCTTACGCCTACAAATACTTTAAAGTTTAAGGTAACGTTTGATTTAGTAGGATAAGAGGTGGGAAATGATGTGTAAGTTTATGTGAACATATAACGTTCATTATTGAATAAGACATACTACTTTTTAGAATCACATTTGAAAATCATGTTTTTCTTTATTAAATGGATTTTACATATGCGTGTTAAGCATGAATATGACAATTGAAACTAGATTTAATGGAAATTCATAAAATATAGAGTTGTGTTATTTGTTATGAAATTATCAGTGCACGACTTACGTGAACACACCCAAGAGTCCTATTTTTATAAATTATTGGAAAATATTAAAAGTCTCATGTTTGACTGTTACAATGATGGCCATACATGAAATCAATGGATCACTTTCTTCATGAGTATTGTGAATAGTCCTTTAGTAACATTGAATATTTTCCTAAATAATATCCACACCTCATGAGTAGGGTAAATATTTGCACTATAAGGATCCACTTAGTGATAGTAAAAGAACGGATATAATATAATATAAGATATCATATATTGTCTCAATCTGAATAAATAGTATATATGTAAGTTAATTTTGATATAATAAAAACAATAATTTTATGAATACTTTACATCTAGATATTTTAACCATTATAAAATTTATATCATTGTTTAATTTATTCCACTTTAATCATGTAATTGTAATTATTTCACAATTTTTAATTATATATATTATTATAAATCATTTGGTGTAGAATAAATGGCGCATAACAAAAAAAAGTCTTAAAAACACTTAAATCACTACACCAAAAATTGTTTTTTACAGCGCTTTTTTTAAACTCTTTATAGTGCTCTAGTATCTAGTGTTGTAAAAGGATACAACAGCGCTATTGAAAATACAAAAAAGCGTTGTAATATGTCACCTATACAGCGCACTTCTTACATTAGATTTACAGCGCTTTTTCAAATGAGTGATGTAATAGGTCTCATATATAGCGCGCTTCTTATATTAGATTTACAACGCTTTTTCAAAAAAGCGCTGTAATAGGTCCCCTATATAGCGCACTTCTTATTTCAAATTTACGGCGTTTTTTCAAAAAAGCGTTGTAATATGTCTCATATATAGCGCGCTTCTTATATTTGATTTACAACGTTTTTTTAAAAGAGCGTTGTAATAGGTCTCATATATAGTTATTTAACTTAGATTTACAGTGCTTTTTCAAAAAAGCGCTGTAAAAGGACTTAAACAAAGCGCTGTCAAACGTTTAAAAAAGCTCTGTAAAAGGATTTTTTATGGCATTTTTTAAAGAAGTGCTGTCTTTTTTATTACATATTATGAACATCAAATATCACATTCAGATTCTTCTTTTCAACATTAAAATTCACATCACAGCAACAAATTCATATTCACGTTCAACAATATCAATTACAAGTGTTTCACAACAACAAATTACAATAAATTACAGTATGAATTACATATATCAGAACAAATTACATTCAACATATTCACAGTAAGAATTACATATTCACATAACAAATTACATCATGACAGTAGCAAGATATTCACAGTATGAATTACATATTCACAAAACAAATTACATTATGACAGTATATCAACAAATTAATTACAAATTATATACTTTCATTTCAAGGACAAACTGGCACCATTCTTCTTTCAGTTCTTTGAGATCATTTTCAGAGTAAGTTGGGTTGAAGTTGTCAAAATACTGAAGCAAAATAAGTTAGAATCAAATATATATATATATATATATATATATATATATATATATAGTTTATATATGAAAATCAAAATATAATGAAAATAACGTACCGTTTCTAGAATTATATGTTGATTCAGATCAACAATCTCTTTCATGAACCTCATTATATAGTATCCGCAGTCTATGTTGTTAGTTTGACATGGACACTATAAAATAAAACATGTACGCCAATAAATATTTATGCATTGGAGAGAAGGGTTCGCACTAGGGAGAAGGGTTCGTATATGGAGAATGGTTCGTATAGAGAGTACGTAATGAATAAGGGTTTCATACTGCCAAGTTCGTAGGGATGAGAATATACGTAATGAAGAAGAAAATGAAGAGGCGGTTTCTTATATTATCAATTTACATAATATTATAAAAAAAAAACCTTTTATAGCGTTTTTCCAAAGAGCGCTTTAAAAGACTATATAAAAAGCGCCTTAAATAGTATTTTACAGCGCTTATATACACACTATATAAAAGACGTATATGAGCATTTTACAGCGCTTTTTACCATAAGTGCTGTAAATGTTTTGTACTTTTATTTTATTTTGCATTTTACAGCGCTTTTTCCCAACAGCGCTGTAAATGTTTTATACTTGTAATTTATGTACTTGTAATTTACAGCGCTTTTTCCCATAAGCACTATCAATGTTTTGTACTTGTATTTTATTTTGCATTTGTATTTTATTTTGCATTTTACAGCGCTTTTTCCCATAAGCGCTGTAAATGTTTTGTCTTTTGTAATTGTAATTTATTTTTTTGAAACCATTTACAGTGCGTATGGGCAAAAGCGATGTAAATGTTTTTCTCTTGTAATTGTAATTTATTTTTTTGAAACCATTTACAGCGCTTATGGGAAAAAGCACTGTAAATGTTTTATTATTGTAATTGTAATTTATTTTTTTAAATCCTTCTACAGCGTTGTGCGAAAGTTCTGTGATATAATATTCATACTCATGGATACCAAATTGTTCATCTCAAATTATATGATGAGTTCATATTATAGTTAAAAAATTTATCAAATTGTCATCTCTTCAGCTACTAGAGTGACTCCGCTATTTTGCATAGTGGTTTGCTCATTTTGTTTTGTGGTATAAAATGTATAACCGTTAATTACATAATCGGTGTAAAAAAAGACATGTAAACTCGGGCCATTTGCTAACCACCTCAATCTCTCTGAAATTGAAGCGGGGTCTATATCAAACTTTGAGCTAATGTGATTTTTTAGCTAAGGGATAAAACTTCGATTGTGCTGTTGTGTTATCCAATTTTTAATTCTGTTCGTGTTCAAACTAGATAACTGATCCATGTGTATTGTAACATACGATTGAACCTCATCATCATTGTGCAGAACATACAATTGTGCCTGCTCCCATTCTACTCTTGATATAGTCATTACTCTCTTTCCAATTATCCTTTCTCCTGTTATTCTTCTCAAATGACGAGACATGGGAAGTCCTATGGATTCAACATTGGATAGATATTCATTACAAAATTCAGCAGCTTCTTCGACAATGTACCATTCAGTAATACAACCTTCTGGTCGACTTCTACTTTTTACATACGCTTTTAATATTTTCATATATCGTTCTATCGGATACATCCATCTCATGTAAGCTGGCCCACAAAGTTGTGTCTTCTTAACAAGATGAACAGTAAGGTGAACCATTATATCAAAAAACAAGGGTGGGAAATACATTTCAAGCTCACAAAAAGTAACAACAATTTCCCTCTGCAATGTTGGTAATTTATGAGGATCGATCACTTTACTACAAATTTCCCTAAAGAAGAAACATAATTTAGTTATGGCTCATCGAACTTTTTCAGGTAAAATGGAACGTATACATATTGGTAGCAAATGTTCCATTAGAACATGACAATCATGAGTCTTCAAACCTTTTAACTTGAGGTCTTTCATACAAACTAAATTTTTTATGTTTGAAATGTATCCTTCTGAACTTTAACTTCATGTAGAAATTTACATAAAACAATTTTTTC
Source organism: Cicer cuneatum (assembly GCA_037974295.1). Classification (NCBI taxonomy): domain Eukaryota; kingdom Viridiplantae; phylum Streptophyta; class Magnoliopsida; order Fabales; family Fabaceae; genus Cicer; species Cicer cuneatum. The sequence goes on along the minus strand of JBBPBO010001986.1, from coordinate 59,019,896 downwards.
CTTTCTAGATAGAGTAGGAGCAGCTGGAGGTAGATATGTGCGATTTCCTTTCTTTACGGGACCCAATTCATTTCTTATTCCCATATCGACCAAATCCAATCTTGCATTAATTCCATCCTTAGACTTTCCTAGAACACTGAGTAACGTACCAATAACACTATCAAATACATTTTTTTCGATATGCATCACATCGAGAAAATGTCTTATATACAATGACTTCCAACATGGCAATTCAAAGAAAATTGACTTTTTCTTCCACCAAGTTTTGACAAGCTCTCCCGCAAATGGTTTGCCAAATTTATTGGTCAAACCTTGTACTTTTTCCAATATTTGATATCCAGTCGGTGCTTTTGGAGCAGTACCTTCCTCTGATTTTCCATTGAATGCATTTATCCACCCACGATAATGATGACTAAAAGGTAAAAATCTACGATGTCCAAGAAAGACGTTATTCTTACAATGTTTCAACCGCATCCAATATGTACTCTTTTCACATATAGGACATGCACACTAACCTTTAATGTTATACCCTAATAAATTACCATATGCTGGAAAATCATTAATTGTGCCGAACAACATAGCCCTCAAATTGAAACATTCTTTCTTATACCCATCATAAACTTCCACACCTGACTCTCATAACTTTTTTAAATCTTCAATTAAAGGAGCCAAGTAAACGTCGATATCATTCCCCAGTTGTTTGGGTTCAGAAATTAACAAAGACAACTTCATAAACTTAAGCTTCATACATAACCATGGAGGTAGGTTATAAATCAACAAAATCACAGGCCACGTGCTGTGTGATATGCTTTGAAGACCATGTGGATTCATTCCATCAGTAGAAAGTGAAAGTCGTAGATTTCTTGACTCTCTACCGAAATCAGGATACTTGTGATAAATTTTTGCCCATTATGGAGAATTTGCAGGGTGTCGTAAATTTCCATCTCTAGTTCTTTCATCTACATGCATGTCAAGTGTTTTGAATCTTCTTCACTACGATAGATTCGCCTAAATCTGGGTATTATAGGAAAATACCACATGACTTTTGCTGGAGTAGATTCTTTCTTCTTATATCGAGAGACATTGCATTTCGGACACGCCTTTAGTAATTCATATTCATTTCGAAATAAAATGCAATCATTAGGACACGCATGAATCCTTTCGTAACTCATGTCAATAGAGCACAAAATTCGTTTAGCCTCGTAGGTTCGACTGGGAAGTTCATTATCATCTGGCAACATATCTTTTAGGAGTGTTAATAATTATGTGAAGCTTTTATCATACCATCCATTTCTTGCTTTTAAGTTGTACAACTTTAATATCGCCGAAAGTCTTGTGAATTTAGTACAACCATCATATTATGGTTTCTCTGCATCACTCAACAAACTCTCAAACATTTTAGGACAATCCCGAAGATCTTCTTCAACTGCTTTTGCAATATCTTCAACTCGCTCCCGCTCATATGTATCTGTGTCAAAATCATTTGAATCATATGTTGCATTACGGTCAAAATAAGTGTTCCCTTTTTTTTCTCACCATGTTTTATCCAACATGTATAGCTTTTATTAATTCCATTCCATACTAAATGTCCTTCCAATTCATCTTCTCTAACGCATTTTCCAAAACAACATTTTAAACAAGGACAAGTGATTCGATTTAGGTCTTTTGCATTCTTCACTGCAAATTCAACAAACTCCTTCACTCCATTTTCATACTCTTTTGACAATCGATTAGCAGAAATCCATTTCCGGACCATTTTAATTATATGACCTATATGAATGTAGTAAGAACAAATCAATGATCTATAACTTTATATATATATATATATATGCATACAAGTTATATATATTTCAAAACATAACAGAACAGATCGAATAGATTTTATATGATTTATCATGTAAGAATTTATGAATGCAGTGTTACACAAATTTATCAATCTATAACATCATACAAATCTATAGTATATATAGACTAATATTGGAAAATGGAAACCAAGGTCCAAGGTCATGCATACAAGTCTGATTTCAAAACAGAACAGATCGAACAAATTTCAAAACAGAACAGATTTATCATCTAAAATTTTATATAATTTATCAGGTAACAAAATTTATCAGTTTTAGAGACAATAACAAATTACAAAAAACAATACCTGAGACAACAATCACTCAGTAAAAATGGGCGCAAAGTAGAGGAGAGAAAAGTTCGTAATAGGGTTCAAAGGGATAGAACGTATTAAATATGTTTTTATTTATTTATATATAAATGCTTGTAATTTTACAACGCTTTTGTCCATAAACGCTGTAAAAGGTTTTTAAAAATTAAATTTCAAAACATTTACAGCATTTATAGTGCTTTTAAACAAAGCGCTGTAAATATAGTGTGTGGACGCTATATTTTACAGCGCTTTTATCCATAAGCGCTGTAAACGGCTTTTAAAAATTAAATTTTAAAACATTTACAGAGTTTACAGCGCTTTTATACAAAGCGCTGTAAATGTAGCGTTGTAAACATTATATGACAGCGCTATATTTTACAGCGCTTTTACGCAAAACACTCTAAAAGCGCTGTAAACATGATGTGAATTCTCTATGACCCTACAATAGCGCTATTGTATTCTCCGTTAATGAAATAATAATTAGAATCATAAAACACAACTGGAAACTATTCAAAATATAGTTTACAACTTGTTTCCGTAGATTCATAAATTAATATTACAACTTGAACTAATTTAAGTCTTTAACAAATTTTCATTACATCATATAATTAAATACATTAGAATTTTAAAACTAATAAGTATGGATCAATCCTCTGGTGCTCAACCCGTTTCTTGGTTTCCTCCAACTGCTAATATAAAAATAAATGGGTGAGATAAAATCTCAGTGAGTTCTGAAAATACAAGGAGATGTAGTTTAAAAATATTTATTTCATAAATATGCATAAAAACATGAAATTATGATGCATTTCATGATGAAGCTTTTAAATTCAATTATTCATAAAAGCTTAACTGAAATCATTCTTTCATTATGATTCTAAAAACTATGCATGATCTCAAATTTTTTCCTTGAAACAAGGAAAAGTCGCCCAATATATTGATGTGAGTCACCAAGATAATTGAGTATTGATTGGTAAAGGTGGTATGGCCAAAGGCAGGATATGTGACCAGAGTCGGAGGATATGTGACCAGAGGTAGAGTTAAAGGATACGTGACCATAATCAGAGGAACTTGGAGAAAATCAGGAGCAAAGTAGAAGAAAAATGAGGAGAAAATAGATGTATTTCACCAGAGGCAAAAACAGAAGTAATTTACTAGAGGCAAAATACATGGAATCATAAAACAACTAACAAAGGCAAAAACAGAAAGAGAAATCAGAGGCGAAAATACTCAGAGTTGAGAAATGGCATCAGAGGCAACACGCCAGAAGCGTAAGTTAATCATTAGAGGTAAAATGCCCAAAATCTTGATTAGGAATCAGAGGCAATGATAGAACAGTGCAAATTAAGATGAATCAGAGCCCAAAGAGTGGACCCCACTCACCCAAGTCACACACCTCACACACATTTAGTTTCTAGAATAATGAATGGAGAGAATAAAAGCTAGTTAATAACGTCTTTTATTCTACTGATATTCAATTAAAGGAATGAGATAAGGGGAAGTGGGAAAGACATTTAGTTTCAAGAAGGATGAATGGAGGGAATAAAAGCAAATTAATAATGTCTCTTATTTTATGTTATAAGAAGGAGGGAATGGGAAGAGGGGAAAATATGCAGAAAATATTTTAAGAAATAAATAGGGGAATTCTTTCTTTGGTTAGGAGCAATTCTGCTCTGGTTTAGGAGTTCTTAGAACTCTGGTTTAGTTTTTATTTCGACATCCTTTCCCAATCTCGTCATTGTAAGAGATACTACTCTGAATTTTAAGAAATAATATACTTTTTTCTTCCATTAAAATTCGGAGTTCTATCAGGCAACAATTAAGACGAACGTCGGAGGCAAGAAATAGAGAAGGCATTGGGGGCATACATATCAGTTCCCATTGTAAGTTGAGCATCTAAACAATCCTTAATTGTATTTTCCCTAGATTCCTAACTAACTTATCAACATAATCATCACAGTTTTGGGTGTAGATTTCACAAACACCTACCTGCTTAAAAGTTTCACTTCCTCACTTTCACTGAAATTTTTCTAACCCCTTTTTACCCAAAAACAATTTCACCAATAAATGAAGAATTTTCAATTAACTTAACCCACAACCCCTCGTGCTAAAATGATTTAATGTAAAGAATTCACATAAATCTGTACTAAAGAAGAAGAAGGTTCTGGACCAAATCAGTTCCGAGCTCCTCTTTAATTCGGGCTCTCTTCTTCAATTAGAATTCTTTTTGTTTGGGTTGTGTTTTCCTTGTTTCATTGATCTGAGTCAATTCTCAAAGATGGAGAGGTAGAATCCCGCATGCAAGGTTGTTGGGCAGATTTGAGGGACTTTAGTGAACTTTTAGTCTTGGAAGATTTGGAAGAGAAGGCAAAATTTAGGATTTGGAAAAAAAGGTGAACAATAACAATGGGGTTATCCTTTAGACTGGTTACGGGAAGGAGAATGAAAAAATAAGAGAATGATTGAGTATTTTTCCCGGGAAGAATAAAAATGAGGGAAAAGAAGAAAAATTTCCTTTTTTCCCGTTGGACATTCCCCGTTTTACCTTTTTTGTCCATTCCTATTTTAATTAAAATTCTTTATTTCTAAATTAATGTGTTAATACTTAGACTTCCCTTTATTTAACATATTTTAATTAAATGGGTTATTGCATTCTCCCTATGAAGAACACTTGGAGTTAGTTTATCGGATCTTAAGATACTTGAAATCTAATTCTTGAAAGGATTTGTACTTCAAGAAAACCAATGACAAAGAAGCCTCTTAATTAGATATGTTGATTGGGCAGGATTAGTTATTGATAGAAAATCAACTATTGGATATTGTGCCTATGTTTTGGTGAATCTAGTCATTTGGAGAAGTAAGAAACAAAGAGTTGTTGTTCGAAGTAGTGCAGAAGCCGAATTCAAAGCAATTGCTCAAGGAATCTATGAACTTTTGTGTATTCATAAACTCTTGGAAAAACTGAAAGTGAAAGTTGACTCACCCTTAAAACTATCTTACGATAGCAAAACAACCATAAGTATAGCTCACAACCATGTCCAACATGATAGAACCAAACACATTGAGATTGACCGTCACTTCATAAAAGAGAAAATTGATGCTGGAATTATATGTCTTCCATTTATGAGTTCTAATCAGCAAATTACTGATTTCTTGACAAATTATTTGACAAGACTCAATTTTGAGCGACTTATAGCCAAGTTGAGCATGACAGATATCTAAGCCCCAACTTGAAGGGGATTTTCAAGAATCAAGAGAAATCATATATAATTCTCTTTTATTTTATATTATTTTGTTTATTTTATTTTATGATTCTGTAATTATTACTCATTATTAATATTGTAATTTTTTTCTAGTATAAACAGTTTAGGACTATAGTAATAAACTATGAAAGTATTTTGTCTTTTACTTTCTTCAATTTTAGTTCAAAATATATAAGAATGAGGTCTTTTTATTAAATAAAAAAATAATTTTGGAAGTCTTTTTATTAAGTTAAAAAATTATTTTTTTAGGCTTAAAGTGACTATATATATATTGCAATGGTAAAGTGTTTATGGTGCAAGTAATCAATCAACTATAACTCTAAATCATCATAGTTTTGCTAACAAAATTTGCTTTTAAGTTTCAATGTGAGGCGACTGAGTGCACTATGACTTGCTAGAGCAATTGGAATAGTTTTGAGCTCAAACAATTTCAAAATAATTCTTAAAAAAATATTAATCATGTTCATTTTTAATGATAAAATAGATTTTATTTACTCAAATATCTTTATTAATTGTTGTTAGTGAAATTTTTTTATAATTACGATGCAATAAATAAGAGTATGTTACTAAAAAAATAATAATTAATGTTATATTAATATTATAAAATAACGTATAATTTAAAATAAAAGGTAAAATTGAACGAGGATTAGTACTTTTTTTTCATCCTATAGCTATATGAATCCGTGCACATAATCTCTTTGCACGTCTACTTATTAATGCACACACTTCAAATTTAAAAAACTTCTCAATTCTCCTCGTGCATTATTATAAGGTTAAATTAATTTTGATTGTTGTTGCCAGTCTCGTCTCAATTGGATCCATTGACCTCTTAAAGTCCACACAGCTTTCACTTTCATTCATGTTGTATCTATAATTTTTTTTTTTGAATGGGCATATATAATTAACATGCACCCTAAAACAGACTTGTGATGTGAGTTGTGGCATATATTTTCGTTTGTCAATAAAAAAAAAAGAGAGAGAGGTGTGACATATGGTGTGATGTAACATATTGAATTTTGATTAGGAGGTGTGCTCCAAAACTTGAATAAAAAGATGAAAGTGAAGAAGATGAATATTACACATAAATTTTAAAGGGTAAGGATCACTTTAAACTTTAAACTATGAAAGAATTTAGAATTTGTATCACTCTCCCTTAATCAAAATATTTGAGATTTTTGTCATTGAATACTACAATTTACTCTTGATAATGAAAAAATTTGAGAAGATAACTGACGTCTTTCAAACACTTTGTCACCCACCAACGACGTTGTCTCACCCTTTAAATCTAACACCTTGAACCTTTCCTTTGACTCCTTAATTTGTTCTTCTATATTTCTTCCATGTCTCTTGTGCCAATCGCGAAGACTTATTTTAATGACCTTGATTTTTTTTTCTTTCAATACATAACCTCCCCACCTAGTCACACTAAAACTCTACCACTGATCTCTAACAAAGTCTTGGTAACCCGAAAAAATCCAACCAACATTTCAACATTCTAAATAGACGAGGCCCCTAATTCACCTCAAATACACTAATTAAGTAAAATTGGACAATGATCTAAGAGACCTCCAATCAGCGTCTCTTGGATACAATTTGGCCAAGCATCACACCATTTAGGAGATAAAAGAAATTTGTCTAACCTAATTATGGTTGACCCATCTAATCTTGACCGATCAAACCTTCTCCCCAAAAGTGATAAATCAATCAATTATGCATTGTCAATGAACTCATTGAATGGCACCGCTTAATTGTCTCCAAAGAACTTGTTTACCTCTTGAATCACAAGGAGCATATATATTTGCCACAGAAACAATAACCCATTACTTTTACATTTTTCATGAATCAACAAAACATGATTTAAGCAAGAAGATAATTCTATATCCACATAAACAAAATTCCACCAGAGTTACCAACCGACAATCAAAAAGAAAAACCCACGTTTTTAGAATTCCACAATAATTCACAAATGAAAGGATCCACATTTTCTAATTTTGTTTCCTGAATACATACAATACCAAGATTTTGTGATTTTATCAAATCTCTAATTTCTTTCCTTTTTGCCCCACCTCCCAAACCTCTAACATTATAACTTAAGATCTTCATAATGAACCTCACAACACCCTTACTCAACAACAAAAACTAAAGACTTTATTTATCTTTCCTATTCCTTTTTTTCTCACTTCCAATATTAAATCTATCCCTTACCTCCATGTTAGATAAATTATTCACAATTTTGTTTTTACACGTTTGTTTGTGTTTTGTATTACCACATTTGTTAGATGGTAGAGTGTATTTGTTCACTTCTCTATCCTTATACATCTTGTGTTTGGATAGTGTATTAATATATTTTAGCTTATTCACAAAAAAACACTAAACTTTAGTTTCGATTTATCTCACCAATCTATAACTATTGGATGCAAATGATAATATCGTCAAATTTCCTTTAAAATAATTTGGAAGTCATGAAGTGAAGTGCATATTCACTCCAACCATATCAATCAATTATAGTCACATAATAAAGTTCCATCAATTATTTGCACTAGTAATAAGAATAAAAATTTAGAAATAATTTTAGCATAATTTTAGAATATTAACGATCAAAATTTGTATTATATTTCTACCTATAAATATCTCTATTTTTAGAAAAATTCATGTCACGTAGTAAAAGAAATCAACTTTTTAAATAGTTTAGTTTAATATTTTTGAAAGATTTACGAATAAATATTAAAAATAAATTCATGGCCTCTCTAATTAGAACCCACGAACCCACGAACCTACGATCACACGTTTGTGACTTCAACAATACAATCACCAAACCAACTAATGTCATTTCAAATCCTTAAAACAATTTAATCCTTTCAACATAACGACGAGCGTCCTAAGTGTATTATTTAATGATTCTAAATAAAGCAACTATTTATTAAAATAGTCAAGTATTTTAAATTTTAATGTATTGAATATACAACTTTCAATAAAAAAAAGAAATTACTATTCTCTGAAACAATATATTTACGGCATTCATTAGTATTTCAGATTTGGAAATTCTCACATACTATGATTTAAAGTGTATAAAGACACATTTTAAAATTAGTTTCAAATTTAATGTGATAATGGTTTCAATATGATAGGATTAAATAAAACACTTTAAAAATGATATAAAAGTTATTACTTGTTTCGTTCAGACATTTGGTCTTTAAGTATTTTATTTTTATTCTAAAATTTTGATTCTTTTAGAAAATTAAAATATAATTAATAATGTTTTTCTTTGTATACCTTTATGTAGGGTAAATAATACAAAATTTATCTAAATTTATTATTTTTTAACATGTGTGTTAAAAGTTAAAAAAACTAAAGTAGGATTGAATAGTTTGATAAAACCCTTTTGATTCCAAAAAAACAAAGACAATTTGACATCAAAAGTGAAGACCCAAATGATTTAGGATACGCTCCACCTTATTCCTAAAAAATGGGTCACTCCAATTTTCCACGTTGGAAATGCAAGTGTGCCAAAACGAACATTGAATGGTGTGAAAAAAAAATAAAGAGTTGTTATAAATATAAAAAATTGGTCTAAATTTTATTCACCATAATAATTCTCGTCTTTTTTTATTGTATTTGAGGTTGTGGTAGTTGTGTATCTTAATTTGAGAGGGTTTATAATTTTTCAGTGCAAAAATTATAAAGAATGATTTATAATTTTCTCCTTGTATATATTGAGTTAATTAATAAAATATTTTGTTGTGAGATTGAAGATTAGATATGAAGCGTAAAACTAAAACGAATTTGTGAGTTGTATTTTTTTTATTTCTTGCTTCATGTGTGGGTGTCCTTCCACTTATGTAAAAAATTTCTCTTATCAACACACATCAATGGGGCATCCTCGAACTCATATCCATAACCTATGTCTTCCTCTTCTTCATCCTCCTTTTTAGGTATATGTAGTATGATCTCTTTATCTAGGAGTGGACAAATGTTGTCTATTGTGCAATGTGCCCACTATACGGGTTTTGTAGAAGTATACCCCATGTTAATTAGTCCTTTCTCAAAACATAACAGCTCATTTGATATGATAGATTTGGAGGGGGAGGGAATATTTAAAAAATATAAAAAAGTGTTTGGTTCAATTTTTAATACGGGAGGAGAGTAAAATCTCTACTAGATTTATTTTTACTCTCCTTATATTTTGTGAGGAATTGGAGAGAGGGGAGGAGACCAAAATAAAATATACACCATTTAAAATCAATTATTTTTATTTGAACTGAACATAAACCTATTTAAAATTTCTCATTTTTTCCATCTAAAACGAAATATATATCTATTTTCATGCTTTGTTTTTTCCTCATCTTCCCTCCATTAAATCAAATCGGCCCTAATTAAACACAAAAGTCTTTGCATGTGTATCATTCTTCTCTACTTTAGTGTGAGAGATCAAGTGAATCAAATATTTTTCTATAAAATATTATTAAGATGTGGACTTTAAGTGTACAACTCACTACAAAAGATTTTAAAGTATTTTGAAAAAGATTTGCTGTTAATTTCATGTACATCTCTTAATCGTAAATTAGTGAAAGTAAATTGAACCTAATTAAGTTTAAGACTCGTTTGATGGTCATGAATAGAGAAGGATAAGCTTAAAACTCGTTTGATGATCATGATGGTATCTTATTGTGTCATATTATATAGTTTAGATAAATTAAATATAATATATATCATATATAAAAACGATTAAATTATCGTCACTGTTAGAAAAAATAAAATTAGACAAAAATCAAATCTCTCTCTAAACTCTTTCACAAAATTTAGTGACGAAATTTTTTAGAGATTTTACGTTTCCTCTCTCTAAATTTTTCTCGCTATCTATGTTTTATTAGTTGTAAAAAAATTATATTTAATTTATTTAAAAATTATTTTAAGTTAATATAAATATTTAACTATTTTAATTTCAATAGATTTAAAAAAATAGATTATATAAAATGAAAAAAAAATCATCCATGTGTTGGAATCATACATCTATTTTTAAAGTTAATTTTTGAAATTTATATATTTTAATTTTATATAATTTTTTATTTTTTATTTTGTATTTGAATAAATATTTATATTTTTATTAGAATTTAGATTTTATGTTTAAAAATATTTTTATAAAGATAAATTAGAAAAATATTTTTGTATCTTATCTTACTAGTTTCTAAGTCAAATTTTATTATATGATAAAATTTTAGCATGCTAACTTATCAAACTCTAAATTGAGACAGAGTATAGTTTATCATATCATGTTTTTTTTTATTATAACTCATGAAAATGCAAAATTAACACCATTAATTCTTTGATACAGTCTCTAGAATAATCCCTTCTAGAAAGAAAAAGAAACCTTGTTAAATCGGTAAGAAATGACTTTGGTTTGTGTCTAGATTTGTGCATATTATTTGGCCTATATAATGCAAGAGAATGCAGTTGCAAATTGAATGTCATTGCCATTATTTGCAAGGCAATAATAACAAGTGAGAATGATACGCATTATTAGACACAAAATCTGTAATCAGTTGAATAAGTTTTGATATATAAAATTACAGTTATATTAACATAGGATAAATTATCCTTTTAGTCGTTGATTGAAACTTTAGTTTCTAACTCAATCAAAAACTCAAATTAGTCATTAAATCTTCAAAATAATCTTTAGAAGATATAATTTACAATCATAAAAATTATTGTAAAATATATAACTTATTGTCAAAATAGTCGTATATCATTATAAAGTCAATGACTAAAATGATTAATGATTCGATGATTAATTTAGATTTTTGATTACGTTAGAAGTCAAAGTAATAGCATCTTACACTTTCAGATACTAAAATAGTTTATCTATATACTTCTTTGACCAACACAACTCCAAATTCAAAGTGTTAATTGTTTATTTTATAGTTGAGGTGTAACTCAATAATAAAATTTTAACTTTAAAAATAATGAAAATATTTCTCCCTCCATATTTTTTTAAATTTTTTAAAAATCCAGCCTATATATCCTAACCGTCACTATAGTTAATCATCTATTTTTTTAAAAAAAAATAAAGTCGGAGAGAGTACACCGTACTACTCTCTTGCTTTTTGCAAGAGCTGCAAGGCATTGAGTAATAAAACATATAAGAATGTAGATTTTTGGTGAAATTATTTTTTTGTTAAAAAAATTATGGATATAGGATTAGAAGAATAAAATGTTTATTTGATACTTAAATTAAAGAAGTGAAGATTAATTATGTGTAAAAAAAAACCCTAAAAACTCAAATGAGGAAACAAGTGATCTCTACAAAAATCTAAGTAGGAAGCTTGTGTGTCAAATTTTAAAATCACAAGAGGAGTAAACTTTACATACACATAAATAAATGTATATGTATCTAAATACTATATCATGTCATTTATTCATAAAAAGAAATAGAAAAAACTTTGTACCAAAAAAATCAATGTTATTCCACTTGCATGATCCAATTTCACACAGTAAACAATTTCGATTATTAATTAGAGATCGAATGATTTAGATTACTTAATCATAAAATTAATTACAAAAAATTTCGACCATTATTATTCATTGAACGGTTGACAAGGGTAACTATTTGATGCAATTATTATACCAAATCTAATTTTGTATTGTAAGCTGTCCTATACACACAAAACCTCTTAAAAAGTTATTAATATTGATGATGAAATCACAAACGGGCAGGTTGATGGGTTGCTTCGTGTAGTTGGAGCACTCATTCCCTCAAAAACTAGAAGTGACCCTCTCAAAATATTTGGTAAGGTAATGCCCCTTGATGTGAATTTGATTAACTTCCATTGAATTGACAAGCCACTTAGTGACACCATATATCATGCTAGGTAGTAGTGGTAATCACCACCCTAACATTCCTCTACGGAAAAAACGGAAAATGTTATTTATATCTTTTTATATTTTCCATAAATATATCTATATATAAAATAAAGGACAATGTTTTGGTACTCATAACAAATAGCAAGTGTTTACTAAAATTGTGGTAGAAATTCACATTGATGTGAAAGCTATATATTGTAATGTTTTTTTTTTTTTTCGCTAAATAGCACACGTGGTCCTTTAATTTAATTTCAGTTAACGTTTTAGTCAATTTTTTTTTTTTGGTTTGGTCTTTTATTTTAATTTTAAGTAACAATTTAATCTTTTATATTTTAAAATGTCAACAATATTATCCTTTTTTTTACAAAAATTCATCAAAATTTTCAACCAAAACCCATAAAATTAATTATATTCTTTCATGTAATACAAATTTCATCAGATTCATAACTCAAATCTTTAAATAAATTTATATTTTCATTCTATATTTCACTTAAAATTAAAATAAAAGACCAAATCAGAAAGAAAAAAAAAGATAAATGACTAAAACTTTAACTAAAATTAAGTTAAGACACCGCGAGTGCTATTTAGCCTTTTTTTATGGTGGAATGACATTGAGACGCAGAAAAATGAAGTCAGACACGAATCCAAACATGTTATTATTACATAAGTATTCTTGTCGTAGTTAGAGTTATTATGTTTAATAACTTAATTAAGACATTAACTTTTACGAATTTAATTGTTGAATATTTTTGTATTATCTTAACTATTATCCGTTGAGGTTAGAGTTGATAGAAAGAAAATTCCTCAAGGTGCAACAATTGTAAGGTGGATTTTGTCTAATGGATCGGGCCTTGGGCTAACTAGGTATAGGCTTTGTTGTGTGATCCTTGACGAAATGAGTTTTGGTCTAGTTCGAAATAAATATTAATAATTAAATGATTTTATGATTAATATTTCTTTGTATTTTGAAAAGTGTATTATATGTTGAATTCAACTTATTTGATAAAAAATATCAAATATTTTTAAAATTTTATGAAAATGTATATATTTAATACAATCAATAAAAATTATTAATTTGACAGTTGGAATAATAAAATTAAATGTCTACAAAGAAATATTAAGCAGAGTAGAGTTACTCTTGAACTAAGTTGGTCCCACTCAAAAGAATGTCGAATTTTGATATAGCATTTTTCTCTTTTATTTTTTTTCAATTAAGTTATTTTATTTATAATTTTGTCCTTTTATATTTAATTAAATAACTAATATTTTTTTGGTGGAATGAACTTTTTTAATTAATCACATCAAATTTTGTAATTTATATCTATATTTATATATATATATATAAGGGTATGTATGTAAATATATATATATAGGGATTACAATTTAGGTGGTCATTTATCTTCTAATTTTATCTTTTATTTAAATTATTTTATTTATAATATCCTTTTTAATCAACTAATAAGAGATCATCGCAAATGCACGAGTCCAATTTCTTAGTTCAAAACGTGACTCGTGTATAAGTTTTTATATTGAAATATTATAATTGTTTTAATTTTTATGTCTATGATATCAAGTATGTGTCCGTTACGTGTTCTTGTAATATTTATGAGTGATAAATATTTGTTTTGTATTTTTATGTATTAATGATAAACATTTGTCACATAGTTTTTTTAAAAATTGATTAATGACAAATATATGTCTTATGCTTTTTTTAAGTATCACCGACAAATATTTGTCTGGTAATTTTTTTATATTTATCAGTGACAAATATTTGTCCCAATTTTTTTTGAATATTATTGACAAATATTTGTCTCGTATTGTTTTATATTCATCAAGGATAAATAATTATTCTGTGTGGTTTTTTAGTATTTATCGGTGAAAAATATTTGTCCTATATTTTTTTTATTTTATCGTTGATAAAAATTTCTTTGGGGTTTTTACATATGAATGACAAATATTTTTTCACTATCTTTTTATATTTATTAGTAACAAATATGGGTCATGTATTTTAAATGCGTCAAAACACATATATTTGTCTTGTGTTTTATTATATTTATCAATGATAGATATTTAAATTATGTTTTTACATTTATCAGTGATAAATATTTATCTCATATTTGTTTATATTTATCAGTGATAAATATATATACCATGCATGTGTAACGTGTCAACGACATATATTTATCATGTATTTCTTTATATGTATCGATTATAAATATTTATATCATGTTTATCTATATTTAACAATGATCAATATTTATCACGTGTTCTATTTTATATTTATCATTGACAAATATGTCTCTCCTATTTTTGTATGTATCATTAAAAAATATTTATATCATTTTTTATATTGGTGTGAATAATTATAATTAGTGTATAATAATTGTTCTTATTTTCTTTGAGAAATATTTATTCCGTATGTTTTTTAATATTTTTTGACAACAAATCTTTGTCCCGCATATTTTTATATTTTATCGGTTACAAATGTTTGTCTCATATTTTTTATATTTATCAATGACAAATATTTGTCTCGTGTTGTTTTTATACATCAATGACAAATAATTTTGTTGTGTTTTGTTAATATCTATAAGTGACAAATATGTGTCCCGTATTTTTATTTATCAATGAAAAATATTTGTCCCGTGTTTTTTTTATATTTATGAGTGATAAATATTAATCTTTTTATATTTATTTATCAGTAACAAATATGTATCCTGTATTTTTTTTATGTGTCATTAACATATATTTGTCTTGTTTTTATATTTATCGAAGATAAATATTTATCCTATTTTTTTTATAAAAAAATACCAGTAACAAATATGTAACTCATATTTTTTAATATCAATGATAAATATGTGTCCCATGTTTTTTATAAGTGATTAATATTTATCACGTTTTTTTTATATTTATCAGTCACAAATATTTATCTTTTTTTTATATTTATCATTCACAAATCAATAATCCAATATAAATGACAAAAATTTATCTTTTTATATTTACCAATTATAAATATTTATCCAATGTTTTTTTATATTTATCACTGATAAATATTTATCCCTTGTTTTTTGTTTAAATTTATCAGTGATAAATATGTATCATGTATTTTTGTCTATCAATGACAAATATTTTTCTCGTAATTTTTTCATATTTATCGTTGATAAATATTTATTACGTATTTTTTATGTTTATCAGTGACAAATATATGTTTCGTATTTTTTATGTATCAATAGCATATATTTGTTATGTGTTTTTTTTTTATATTTATCAGTGATAAATATTTATGTTGTTTGTTATTTAAATATATCAGTGACAAATATGTGTCTCATATTTTTATGTATCAATGATAAGTATGTGTCATGTGTTTTTTATTAGTGATTAATATTTATTGTATTATTTTTATATTTATCATTAACAAATATTTATCATTCAAAAATCTATAATCCAATATAAAATATTACAAATATCTAAATTTAATATTATTATTTTTTGCTGAAAAAAATCTAATAATATCTTTGAGATAGTGTCCAAAAAAAATATCTTTGAGACTTGTATATAGCTCTATAGAATAGAAAAAAATGAGAGAAAGAAGATTTAAGAAGGAAATAATTTAGATTTGAAATAAGAAAATATAGTGAAATTTGAATGTAAATCAAAATGTGAAGGACCCAAAAAGAGAGATATATTGGTTAGTAGGGGGAGAAACAAAGAATGCATTGGATAATGTACATTACACAAAGGATACATTGGTTAATAGCTAGTATGTTGAAACAAAAAATACATTGAATAATAAAGAGTAAATAAATGATACATTGGTTAATAAATGTTTCAGACTAAAATGTTTATAATTTTAATCAGGTGTTAATTGATAGATTAAGAATAGTTATATAATATTCAATGTAGAGATAGATAGATATAGATTAACTGAATTTTTTATGTAATCATATAAAATTTTATAATTTATTATTTTTATCGGAACCACGTTAATTATGCATAAACACTATGGTAAAATAAATAAGAAATTGTTCTTAAGTCTTAGTCTAAATAGTAAAATGTCGATATTATTAAGTTTAACGTCTTGTCCCGAATTCAAATTTAAAATCTTACAATTGTGTGAATTTATAATAATATTTACGTCTCTTCTAAAAAAACAAACAAACAAGAAATTATGATACTTGTCTATGGAAATTGACCCCATGCATTTTGCATATGTTAAGTGGACAAGGTGGACGAGCACTTCAGTGTCTAGGATGAGAATGAGACTTATATAACATGTGTGTCAAAGAGATCCATTCTACTACAACATGGATCGATGGAATTTGTTGTTGTATCACATTGATATTGTACTTCCTTATGTACCATACTAAATGGAATTATATATAGTGTTGTCAATCTAATCAAGTGACACCATTATGCACAAAGCTAGCTTCTTTTTCTTGTATGGATAATAATTTGTTTTTGGAAAATGATGTGTAGACTAGACACCAAAACACCCATAAACATTTTGTGCCAAAAAGAAAACAGTAAACTATCAATTTGGGAATTGAAATTGTAAATGTTGAACAAAATAGAACATCTAATTTGCATCAATCAAAATAGGACATCTGTCAAATTACTATGTTAAAAATGATGAAGTGTCACATTAAGTGATATCATAGCTACGTCATATCATAGGTCTTGCCACGACACTGGAAGACATTTAAAATCATGTATAGTGTGTTCTCTTTCTAGAAGTTTCAACCATGTTTATTTAAATCTTAAAAAAAATAGTTTTATGCACCAAAACCACAATTTGCTTTAGATAGAAAGACATCCTTGATCTATAGAGAGAATGAGCCAAAGAGTGATTGATTATGCAATTAATTAGTGATGATCTATAGTGATTGATTCTCTTAATCATGTATTACAAGCACCTCCCAATTAGTATTTATGGAGAAAATTGATACTTTGTTATTGTGGGTAAACAATTTCATCATTAAGGTGGTGCCACTACAGGGGGAGAATGGGTCAAAGAGTGATTGATTCTACAATTAGCTATAAAGGACACAGAGAACTCTATTCCTTTCTTAAAAATATGTTCATGTGTCTATTGTGAATGTATCATCTCTCGGTTTTCAAAATTTGTGAATTAAGGAAAAATGAATTTGTGGAAGAATAGATGATGCTCACGGATTTTGGGATCTTCAGATTTAGGAATTTTATACATTGGAGACGAAGATAAATAGGAAAAGTTTGAAATTATGACCGTTCTTGAAAAAAATTTGGGCAAAATGCGATTTGAATTTTGCATGACGTCAAATGCCTCCTTGTGATATAATGTAACCATGGTGTCATTTAATGTGACACCTCATTACTGTTAACAGAGTAACTTGACGAATGTCCTACTTTGACTGACGAATTTTAATTTGAGCGAGGTTTTTGCTATTATGCAAATTTGAAGTCATATTTTGCCTGACGTTAACAACTTCAAGTCCCAAATTGGTAGTTTACTCAACAAAAAAAATAGTGTAATGTGATATATTGATAATGTAATAGGAAGAGAGATATATAGAGAAAATTATGTATTGAATGTGTGTAGGAAAATTGGAGGGGTCTAAGACTCTTTTGGTAAAAATTATTTGATAGTTGATAAGCTTCTTGATAACTAATAGCCAATAGCTAATAGTTGATAGCTATTAAGCTGATTGAAACATTTGGTAAAGTTGGCAGTTCAATTAGTTTAAAATATAAGATGACATAAAAAGATCTTCTTAATTAAAAATAAATTTATATCAATTAATTTTTAAAATATTTTAAAATTAGTAATTTAAAATTTATTTTTTATTTAATTAAAATATATTAATCAGATATTTTTTATTTATTTAACCAGATTATTTATTTTAAATTACAATAAATAAATTATAAAAGATAAAAAAAAATTAGGTTATAATAATAAGGATAAAGTTGACAGAAAAAACAATAAATTATAAGATCAAAATCTATTTAAAATAATGCTAAATAACACATGTGGTCCCTTAACTTAATTTCAGTTAACGTTTTAGTCCTTTATTTTAATTTTAAGTGACAATATGATCTTTTATGTTTTAAAATGTCAACAATATTATCCTTTTTTTTACAAAAATTCAAAAAATTTATCAAAATTTTCAACCAAACCCCATAAAATTAATTATATTCTTTAATATGATACAAATTTCATCAAATTCATAACTCAAATCTTCAAATAAACTTATATTTTCATTCTTTATTTGATGTTGTTAGAGATGAAAATATGAGTTTATTTAAAGATTTGAGTTTCAAATTTGATGAAATTTGTATTATATTGAAGAATATAATTAATTTTATGAGTTTTGGTTGAAAATTTTGATCAATTTTTTGAATTTTTGTAAAAAAAAGGATAACATTGTTGACATTTTAAAACATAAAAAATCAAATTGTCACTTAAAATTAAAATAAGGACCAAATAAAAAAAAAAGATAAAAGACTAAAACGTTAACTGAAATTAAGTTAAGGGACCACATATGCTATTTAGCCTTAAAATAACTCATCAAAATTCCTATAAATTCATAAATAATTGTTACCAAACTTGTCTTATAATTTATAAATTTGTTTCTTAGTCTTTCCAAACACTCTAAATATAAGAGTGCTTTGTTTTCCTGCAGTGAACCAACCAGTTGTCTTTTTCCTATTTGATTTTATATGAATGAAAGTAGAGCTATATATAGGAACTTCTAAAATGAGCTTTTATTAAATAGGATTATTATGTAACAACTATGAAAAAAAAATTATACATGCATTCAATACTCAATAACACTATTTGTAATTTTGATTTTCTAAAATATTTTCCTTAGTATCTACGATGTAAGATTTGTGCTTAGGAACATGTATGAAATAGTTTTATATAGGCAATATTTGAAGGGGAAAAAAATTCTTTCAAATCTCTCAAAGTAAACTAACATTATACCTATATAAGATAATCTTATATATATACACACCAATCTAAAAATTGATCTTTGAAGAAGTTGAGATGGTAGTTGGAATAGAGATGATACAACTATATATGATAGTTATGTTTTGTTTGGGTAAGGGAGATGCAAAACACTCTAAAACTCAAATTAATATTTGAATAAGTGGAGTGAGAAATATATGAAATTAACATTATTGATTAATATGGTCAATACATATAGTGAAAGAAAAAGCTATTAATGCTAAATAAGCCTTATAGGGATGGGTTTATCATTGATATATGGATCCATTGAATAGGATCTAAGCCCATTAATCCAAAAAAAAAATTTAATTAATTAAAGGGATTGAAAGAATTTTTTGCCCAATCCTTGTCGCTTCTAAGTCTTTAACTAACTATATAATTAAACAAATATACAATACTATACATAGACTTATGTACATAAACATTCCTATGAGCATGTTATAAAAATAAAAAACATTCGTATGAACATGGTGTCTATAAATACCTAGATTTTGATGGTGTCAAGTGTATCATAATTTATGCAAATATTATGCTGAAAAATCTTATTGTATCAAAATTATACTATTTCTATCTTTAAATATAAGTTTTCTTGATATTTTTTCTTGTTTAGTTTTATAAGATTTTTTCAATTTTTCACCTGTATTAATTTTTTTTTATTAATTTACACTTAATTATATTATAACTTTTTCTACAATTTGTAATTAATACTACAATAAAAATATAAAAAAAAATTTCTTCAAATATAAACTAATAAAATAATTCAAATTATCAATAAATTTAATATTACAATCAACTGTTTTAATTCTCCTATTTTAATCAATAAGATCTTTTATATAAAAATGTAGCTAGTATTAAGTAACATAAGTCAAAAGTATAAATAGGACTTTTGACATTTGAATTACGTGACAAAAAAAAATGAAAATTTTACTTCATTCCTGTTGAATTTTACCACAACTCACATTATACTCCCAACACTTATTTTACCATTTTCATTAAAAAAAACTAAAAAACACCTTTTTTTTTTTAAAACAAAAATTGGCACCCAGAAAACTTCACACGCCAAAAAAAAAATGAAGAAAAAGTTTATACAGAAAAATTTAAATTTAAGTATTTCATACAATAAATTTGATCCACAAAACTCAAAGTTTAAATTTTCGAGAAGACTTTTGTGTTTCAATAAACTCAATTTAAAGTTATTAGAAATACAAATGTATTTTTGAAAATATAAATTTGAGTTTTCCATAACATAGTTTTATTCTAAAAACTTTTTAACTTTTGTTTTTTAATAATATTTGTATTGCAAAAAAAAAATAAAATGAGTTATCCGAAACACACTTATATGTCTAAAAAAATTGCCGATTCAAAAATACATCTATGTTCCACAAAAATATAAATTGAGCTTTCTGAAATATATTTGTTTGTCTAAAATATTTACATTTAAATTTTTCATAACACATTTAGAATTTCAAAGGAATAAGATAACTTTTCATTTTAGAAAAGAAAATAGAGCAAATTTGAATTTTTGTAGAATTTATGGGGTGTAAATATAATAGTGGAGTATGAGATAACTTCATTCAAGTTTTCCTATACAAATTTTCCCTTTAAAAAAACCTTGAAAATAAATTTTGAAAAATAAATTGGGCCTTAGGTAATAAAGGCCAATATAGTGTGATGAATAAAATCTAAAATAAAATAACAAAATGTTATCTCATAAGTGTGGCTTCCATAGTAATTTTTGTACTTATGAAAAAAGATTGAAGACTGAAATAGCAATCACCAAATATTATATCATCTATAAGGCTACTAGTGGCCCTAAACAAGTGTCTTGATGGCCTTGTAGGATGACAAAATATTAGTGATTTCCACAAATCCTTATTATGTTTTAGTATTAGCCATGTAATTAACTCTGAAAAGTTTTAGAGAAAATTGTAAATCAGTGAAATAAGTATGTCTAACTCAATCATCTATAGTTGCATTGTCTTTCATATTACAAATAACCTTACAAAATAATCCATGTAGTTGAGACATAGTTGTATCAACTCTATAGCCCATTTCCTTGCCAAAAATCCTTTGGATTGGCCCAAGTGGTTTGAGTTTTGCCCTCTTGGTCTGGCCCATCTTGCTCTAGACTTTGGTCTTGTTTCTCTTTAAATGAAGTTTTTGTTTCCAAAAAATATCTTCAAAGAAAAACTCAATAATGAAAAAATAATAGTCCAATTCATTTTAGACTTAATTGTAATTCTGTTTTCTTATTTTGATGTCGTCATGTAATTAGCTTTTATTTTAAAAAAAATTCAACTTTTGCCCCCTCTCATATTTTTGAAGTAAAAATATTGATTAATCAGATTTTAAATGTTGTAACATACAATTTAATAATGTAGAATAATTAACATTTATGATATTGCAAGAAAATTTCCTAAAAATTTCAATTTCAACTTCAAAATTACTTATTGTTGTAATTTAATTAATGACATATAAATAATTAATTCATTTGAATGATTCTACATCGTCAGATTATATGTACCACATTATTTAAAATAGATCACATCACCATTCTTGCATCCAGAAATTTAAGAGAACAAAAAATAAGACATTTTAAAATTGAGAACCAATTTCGTAAATAAGTACCAATAAAGATCAAAACTGCAATGAAACATTTATTTTATTGGATAATGATTTTCCACCACCACATTTTGATTATAACACCCCTAAAATCATCTTTCAATTTTTATACCAAAGTAACCCTTTGACTAATTTCTAGAAACCATTCAGATTCTCATCTCCTCCATAGCTCTCTAAAAAAACTTATTTTTCAAAAATTTGTGTAACTTTTATTTGTTAATAATGAGAAGAAAAAAAAAACTTTTGAAGTAAACGCAGTTTTCATTTTTAAAAACAATAAATATGTCAAAATAATTATTTCCTTAAACGCATTATCTCTAGCTAGTATTTCATCTTTTCACTATCACAGTAATATTTCTTTTCAAAAGTCTTTAATCTTCCTATTATCAAATCAAAATCAACATATATTTTATAAAATAAAAATAGAATACATTTCACAAAATAAACACATCCTAAATATCTGTTTCTTTTTTTCTTTTTAAAGTTTAGACTTTCTTAAACAATGATACAATAGAAATTTGGAGAGGAGAGATTGAGTGGCTTAGATCTCACATCATGTGAAGGTTTATATCTATTAACATTGTTTTCATCATAGACTAAATATACATTTTAAAATTTAATGAATAAACATGACACTATCTAGACATATTATAGACTAAGGTATGGCCCTTAAGCCTAGTAAATTTCCATCATTAAGATTGAGGAAGTATTAAAATTCATCACCCATGAAAAACAACTGAAAGGCCATATATATCTTTTTAAACATAGTTTTTCAGAGGTCCAACTAGAGACTCAGCATATTCCTACTCCTAAAGCAATTGGCTTGCTCCTCAACGGTCCAAAGGTAAGTTGTAGTTATTTCCTTTGACTTATTTTGCTTGCTTAATATTTCTATGAAGTCTTAAATATAAACAAAATGCATGTTACTTTGAAGTATTAATTTTCGCTATATTTTGTTTGCATTCTCTATTGGTTTGGTTGCTTCCACATTGAAAAACTTGTGATATTTTCATTCTTATAGCCAATTCATCCAAATATAATTGAATCAATTTCCATGGATAAATAAATGATTTGATACTAGTTTTAATTACTAGAAAAAGAGTAAATTTTAGGCTTAAATATATGAATAGTTTATGCAAATACATGTTTTCTTTTTATTTTATTCCTTTTGTAAGTTTTTTGTTTGATTTTTGTCTTTATAAATATTTTTATTTTGTTTTTTTTTCTTGTTCTTTTGTTTTAACCTCTATGAAATTAATTATTATTGAAATTGATTTGTTAATAATTGAGGGACTAAAATAAAAAATTATATATATATATATATTAGAAACCCTTTCTAATAAAATCTAATTTTAAAGAGACTAAAACAAAATAGAAAGAAAAAAATAAAAATATTTGTAAGGACAAAAATCAAACAAAAAAACTTACCAAAACTAAAACCAAAAAAGTATATAATTATAAGGATCAATCATATATTTAATCCCAAATTTTAAGTTGTTAGAAAATTATGAGTAAGTTACCAACAACTAATTAAAATCAACCGAATACTTCAATAATTTTTTTAGAATTTAATAGAAAACACATAATTTTTTTAAAACAAAAAATTAGAGTGCAAAGTATTAGTAGAATTGACTTCATAACTATAACTATATTGGCACACAAAAATATCATATATCATTTGCAACACCTTAATACATTCATTGAATAAAAAAAAAAGTTGGAAATATTATGTCAAAACCCAAGAAAACAAGTATGGACAACATTGTCTCATTAAAAATGTTTTTTGGAAAATCCAAAAGATAAAACTAAAGTGAAGGAGAAAAAAAATGCAATGTAATAGCATAAACATCATGCTTAACTAAAAAGGAAAAGAAATATCATATTGATTGCGGTAAAAGTCATTACAAATACAGCGCAACAACAAATAGAGATGACAAAGCGGGTCAGTCCACCTCGTCATTAGCCATCTAAAAAGTGGCCTGAGAGCTTTGGTTGAGTCAAAAGTACCACCTCACCTCGCCCCTGGCAGGCTTGCAGGCCGACCCACTTAAATTTTTTATTTTAACATTTTATAAAAATAATAAATTCAATCATAATCAAACAACAAAGCTAAATACTAAAACAAAGTCACAACTAGTATAAAAAAAGTCTTAAAATAAATTAATCAATAATAAACAGTTCCAAAAAAATTATTACAATCTAATTATTGTTATTGTATACTAATAAATAAATAAATAAAATTATAAAATTTAAGAAATGTGTTATAATTCATTATAGAGTTTAACTCTGTATTCTAAATATGAGATTATATGTTATCACATTTATAATATATTAATGCACCAATTAAAATTATATGGTTAAGTTTTTTTATCCTCGTACATATAACTTCATATTTTTATTTTTAATTTGAGTTGAGATTTTTAATTGGATTTGATAAATCAATAGACCACTTGAGTCTTTGAGTTTGGTTGAGTTGATTAAAAAAAAACAAACTCAAAATTATAAAAAGGCTAAATAGCACATGTGGTTCCTTAACTTAATTTCAGTTAACGTTTTAGTCTTTTATCTTTTTTTTTTCCGATTTGGTCCTTTATTTTAATTTTAAGTAACAATTTGATCTTTTATGTTTTAAAATGTCAACAATGTTATCCTTTGTTTTTACAAAAATTCAAAAAATTCATCAAAATTTTCAACCAAAACTGATAAAATTATTTGTATTCTTCAATATAATACAAAATTTCATCAAATTCGAAACTCAAATCTTCAAATAAACTCATATTTCTATTTCTAACAATATCAAATAAAGAATGAAATTTTTGTATGGGTTTATTTGAATATTTGAGTTACGAATTTGATGAAATTTGTATTATATTAAATAATATAATTAATTTTATGGGTTTTGGTTGAAAATTTTGATGAGTTTTTGAATTTTTGTAAAAAAAAAGGATAATATTATTGACATTTTAAAACATAAAGGATCAAATTGTTACTTAAAATTAAAGTAAAGGACCAAATTGGGAAAAAAAAAAGATAAATGACTAAAACGTTAACTGAAATTAAGTTAAGCGACCACAGGTACTATTTAGCCTTATAAAAAATAACAATTTTTTATCATATCTCAACCCGTTCATCCCATATTCGCCACCTTTTTAAGCGGGTTAAATGGAGCCGATTAGTGAGTTCAATCTTCAAACCAACACACCTAAAATGACAAACAAAACAGGTTGTCTGGTGGGTTCAACTCATTTTGTCATCCCTAGCGGCAAATTCCACCAAGTAAAACATATAATGTAAAAAACAATGTTAACAAGGTCTATCAGCATATACTTTACTTTCCATATACATATAAGAGATGCAAAATTACATCTGTCTTATAAGAGAAATGCAACTAAAACATCTTGTATACAACTATTAAAACCCAAGATAAAATACGTAATATTTTTTTATTGGTCATAAGAAATACTTACACAATTTTTCAAAAGTTAATTTTAATTAATTGTAAACAAGGTATCCACAATTTTCCAAAAGGAATTAAGTCTATCTTTAGTTGGAAAGGTAATGTTTCTCCATCACCATTCTTCAATCACGATTGTTTCATTCGGAAGGAAACAGAACATGGAAGTTCATTTCAAAAAGGCAAAAACCGTCATAGTCATAAGCATGTCCTAAGAAGTCTAAAGCATTTCATAACAATTAAATAATACCCAGTTGTTAAGAAATACAAAAATTGAAGATAAAAATTTTCACATTTTAAAATGTTAAATTTACATCTTTCTCTTTTTTATATATTCTCAAGAAAAATTATTACTACTTAATTTCATAAAATCACTTTACTTTTAAAAATATTAAATGCTCCCAATTATTTTTTTTTAAAATGTAAATTATTTTATTACATCACTTTCACGAAATTAATTCTTTTGTTTAAAAACCGACAATTTTTGGCATCTCTTTCTAATTGTCTAACTAAAAAATAATATCTTTAAATAACTAATAAAATAACGTTAAATACATCTATAAAATTTTTAAATACATCTATAAAATTAAAGCCAAAAAGAAAAAAAATGTATATTTTTAAAATTTAAATTTAAAAAATGACAATTTAATATAATAAAATAAACTATTAAACTTTTAAAATAAAAAAATCAATTTTATATAGAGAATCAAAATTGTAAGTATGCATTCTTTTTCTATCTAATGAGCAAAGAGTAAAGATCAAATTCAAAACATTTCCATGCATAATACATCCACGGACCATTATAACAACTTAAAGCTTTCAATTTCCAAATGTACCTTCTCATCTACACAGTTCCCATGTTTGTAGTTTAGACATCACCGCATTAACATTTTCTTAAAAAGAGAAAAAAAGTTAATTAACCCAAAATAACTCCAAAAAAAAAAAGTTAAAAGGTAATTAAAAAAAATTAAAAAAAAAACTAAACAAGAAACGGTTCCGATGATCTCTTCACTTATACAAATGATAGAAAGCCGATTAAGTCAAAACTGAACCGGAACACAAAGCCGCTTAAGCCGTTTACGGAAGCCCCAGCTCAATCTTCCACGAGCCGCCACCACAATCTTTCAATTCAACTCTTCTTTTCTTCACAGGAACAACGTGATGAACACGTGAAACCGGTTCAAACCCAAGAGTCAATTCTAAACCAACATTTTCCTCTCCACTTTCACCGGTTCGGTCCACCCGTTTCAAATCTCTGTTTGAGTCCGGTTCATCTCTACATAAGTTCATCGAAGTCTCCGCCGTTTCAACCGAAGCCATACTTTCATCACTTTCTTTACTCTCACCATCCACCGCCACCGCATTCACAGCCTCAGACTGGTGGCTAAGTGATGATTCGTGACTCGCGGACCGGTTCATCACTTCATCAACCGGTTCAATCGAACCGGAGTCAAATCCTTTGTTATTGCTACTTTTTTCTTCATTATCAGTTGTTAACTTCGGCTTGGCTAAGTTAGATCGCTTCACACGAGATCGAGTTTTGACTCGCTGCTGAGTTTCGTTCGACACGGCGGAGTTCTCTTCTTTCGACACGTGGCGTATGTCATACGCTTTGAGAGGTGGACCCCGCCCGTTAGCAGCTGCTTCTGAAGTTATTGGCGTAATCGGCGCGCCCTTTAAAACGGCTTCCACAGCGGCTTGACAAAGTTGCCAGCTCCCAGACCATAATAAACCAACTGAACCGTAAATGGGGTTCACTATTCGACCACATGCTTCGTACAACAATGAACGAAAAATCGCTGCAAATTAAAAAAAAATGAAAAATAAAAATCAATAACTTTGTTTTCCTTTAACTTATCTAAGAAATTTCAGCTCAGTAATATAGTATTAAAAAATATTAAAACTACTACAAAATTTTGGGAATTTTTTTAAAATTTTTTTATTTGTGTCTAATTTAATAGAGAGATGCCAAATTTAATAACTTGTCTCAATTTTTTGTAATAGTATGTGTAAATAAAAATAAATAAAATCTCATAAAAGTGGAAAGATAGTAATTAATTACGAACCTGGACGAAGATGTTCGGGACCAGCGTTGACAAGGTTCATGAGACCGGCACGGCCGTAGAATTTGGCGAGAAACACGGTAGCATTAGCTTGTGATTCAGGGCTTTTGATCCATTGCAAACAAGGTCTTATGCTACAATTTTCACTACAACCTTTTCTTAGTACACGACAACCGTTACAACTCATACGCATTTTGTTTTATGAATTTTTAAAGACCCAATTGAGAAAATTAGAGATTTAGAGAAGAAAAATGAGATTTTGATGGAGGCGAAGATATAGGAAAGTAAAGATTGTGTTCATAGAATCATGGGAAAGAAGGGTATATATTTGTTGTGCGGTGAGAGAGAGAGAGAGAAAGCCAATGGATTTTCAGGTACTGGGTTGTGGGGAACGCAGTTGTTTCTTAAGAATTGTTTATATTTTGTTTTATAGTATTTTGTTGTGTTGTTTTGTGTTGCTATAGAAACCATGGTTTTTCCATATTCAGGGAGGTTAGGTTGGAAGAAGTAAACAACTAAATTTGTACTAGTATATTACTACATAAAAGCATACTCTCGTCAGAAGCGCGTGTGTTCAACTTCCAATCATAGGGACACTTATCCCTCTGTTATTGGGACGTAGCTGACGTGGAATAACGTTCATGTGCCAGCCACATACCCATTACAACAGGAATAGTACCGTGTCGTTCAACTTGCACGCTGTTCTTGCCTTTGCCATAATTTGGGACAATTATTTACATTTACGCATTCCAATTTCCTCTTGTTTTATTTATAAATAAAAATTAATATTATATTTAATAAGTTAATTTTTGTTCATCTATTTTTATTTATTTAATTTGTCTTAATAAGTATTTTTTTTTCTCAAATTTTTTATCCTTTCGTGTTATTAATAAGTTTAAATATAATTTTAGGTATTTATTCAATTTAATCAAATGTTGTTATATTTTTTTATGAATGTGATACCTGATAAATATTAAAATACATTAGTTAAGATAAAAAACGAAAATTAGTTATAAAAAAAATGATAAATGATCAAAAATGAACATAAAAATAAATAAACAAAATTATTAAGCCTTACTAAATATAAACTTTATTACTTTTTTCACTAATATATCATTATTTATGAATAATTAAGAATATTAAAAATTAAAAATATCAATAAAAGTATTAAAAAATATATATAAATTTTAATTTTCTTATTTTTGCAACTAAATTGATTATCAAGAGATGTAGGAAGTATTAAA
>JBBPBO010001986.1:58903058-58990998 GCA_037974295.1 Cicer cuneatum | reverse complement strand
GTTAAAATATAATAATAATAATAATAATAATAATAATAATAATAATAATATACAATTATTAACGAGGTTTATTTAATTATTTTTTGAGGTGTGACAGGAATTAAATGAGTTTATACCAAACTAATTAAATGTCATTAAGAGCTTATATTGTAAAATTATAAATAACTTAATGTTTATCTAAGCAACTTACTTAAACAAAATAAGAATTTTATAGTAGATCATTTTTCTGGGTTTAATCCTCTTTTTAAGGAAATGAAACTCAGTAATTTAGATTTTAATTAAAAGGTAAAAAAAATATGATAAATAATTATTTTACTAATTAAGATTTGAATTTGAATTTTTTTAAAGGATTCAAATTTAACTATTTAAGTCAATCACTTGATTCTACAATGGATATTCTAACTCATTATGAACTTAAATATCAACAATAATAATTAATAAATAGACTTTAATATGTTATCAGTCTCTATAAAATGCAAAACATAAATCTTAGTCTAGTGTTAGCTTTTAACGGTTGAATAATTAATAATTTTAAAATTGATTTCCATAAAATTTAAGAAATTTGGTTTTAAGATAATTATAAAAAAATTATTATTTTATTTTATTTACAAGACATGAAAAATTAACTAATTAAATAGAATGTAAGAAAATTTATAGTTATTTACATTATCAATATATATAAATTAAATTTAAAAATTAATATATTTAAAATAAATTTTGAATTATATATTAATTTTTATTAATTTATTTTTGATTATAAATAAAATTAGAGTAGGTTTTTTGAAATGACCCTCTGGAGGGCTATTACCTTACGGAATCTACCACGAAAGAGAGAGAAGGGGAAAAGGTGAAAAAGAAAAAATGATGAAAAGAGAGGGTGTCAGAGCTACATGCAAATGGGTACAAAAATCAAGGAAAGAAGAATAAGGCGCGTGGCAGGCACGATCAGGTGACAGAGTGCGGTCGAATCGCCACATATTGTGGAGTAAGAATACACTGTCTTCACTCAGAAGCGGTTTTAGAATTTACAAAAATTAAAAATAATAAATAGAAACAAATGGTAAAAGCTCCTGGTTTTCGGGAATTAGATGGGAAGCGGTTTTGTGACAAAACAGGTAACTGGTTTCTGGTTTTCGATTTGGGACTGTGGGCGAGGTTGCTGAAATTGAAAAAGTGTCAAAGCCAATGGTTTTGTTTTTGGATAGATTATGTGGCGTGTTGATGCTGTATTAGATTTTTTTTTTTTGTTCTAAACAAGTTTTAATCAAATGTTAAATAAAAATACTTAATTTCCCTTTCAACAGTTTTTATTTTATTTTGGGATACTATTTTCTTAGTGTCTTTCAACTAGTCATTTTTTTTCTGATTTCACATATATTAAAAATAATTATAAATAAAAAACAGTAAAAAAAATTAACATGAGTTAAATAATTTTTAATTTTTAA
This sequence comes from Cicer cuneatum, assembly GCA_037974295.1. Classification (NCBI taxonomy): domain Eukaryota; kingdom Viridiplantae; phylum Streptophyta; class Magnoliopsida; order Fabales; family Fabaceae; genus Cicer; species Cicer cuneatum. The sequence continues at coordinate 58,989,553 of JBBPBO010001986.1, read as the reverse complement.
TTTTTATAAAAGATTCTCAATGTTTTAGTCTTTAAATTTTTTTTCATTCATTTATAGTCTTTATATTAATTTTTTTATTTATAAAAATTGACACTTTTAGTCTTTAATAAAATAATTATTATTCAATATCGAAGTCATTGAATATATGAGTTTGACCTTTGTAGCTTGTATCATTGGAGAGATGAAAAGACAAGTTTCTTCCGTCAACTTCTTGTAAAAAGAGGTATACATGAACACACTCCGACAATCAAATAAGAATTTGACAAAATATAAGAGGAATTTATGTTAGAAATATTGTGTATCTTTATGACTAAGAGAGATCAATTTATATAGGAGTTTCACCTAGAGTTTATGGAACCATCTTGTGATGGTCATAAAGAATCAATAAATGATTGTTGGGGTACCTTCTGATGCTCAACAAATGTCTATTTGCTTTGTGATAGGTGGTCGCCATCTAGTGGCTATGATTATGACAGAATTGCCATCGAGCGGTTGATTGGAAGTCCAGATGATCTGAAACAAATTATTTCTTGTTCAACAAATTAATTGAAACAAATAGGATAGACCACCACTTTGGATTCCATTTGGGTGAACGACTTGTCCTAAATTCGAGAAGGTTCTGCATGGTCACATATTGGATCAATTCAACCAATATTGTCTCTGGCTTAAGTGGGTGTGAGTCTGATAACTTAGACAGAGACCTGCATACTTGCCAACTTATACAGGATGCCAGCCCTGGTATTTTCTTCCCTTGGAATGTGCTGTATCTTTATTGTGTTAAATACGTCCATTTTGGCTTTAACTAAAGCCAAGTATTTTTGCAATTTTGGTCTTTGGCTTGATAGCCCCCTTTTGTTTGAGACGCTCCCAATTAAGAATATGTTTTTACTTGGATGTTTCGAGCGCCCATCTCTTTGACTAGACTGAGTCCTTCCAGGTAGGTCTTATATTTTGTTTGGTTATTGGATATAAGGAACCAGAATTTTAGAGACATCTCTATCATGATTCCAGTATTACTTTCCTATTATATGCTTGCTCCACTTCCCTTCAAGTTCGAAGGCCTTGAGTGCCTTTCTTGATTCGAAGGTGTTATCAAATTCGGACAACTCTATTGACCATTTGGTCATTCTTCTAGCTAGATTGGGTTAGAACATGATTTGCTTCATGGGTAAATCCGTTTGTAACATAATCGGATGGATGTAGAAATATTGTCTTAATCTACAGGTTGCTACCATTAATGTTAAGGCTACCTTATCAATTTTTTGATAACATGCCTATGGTCCTTGTAATGCCTTATTAATGAAGTACACTATCTGTTACTCTTTATTAATTTTCGTGATTAATACAACACTTACAACTTCAGTACTAACGCCTAGATATATGAATAAAGTTTCTTCAGATTCTAGATGAGCTAGTACGAGTGGTCGTGAGAATAAAATTCACAACTTCTCTAAGGCGGTTTCACATTCTATTGTCTATTCGAACCCAACCTCTTTTTCAGCAACTTGTAGAAAGCTAACACGTGTTCAATGGATCTTGCAATGAAGTGGGACAACACTGCTAGCATTATGTAAAGTTTTTGTATGTCTTTCTTTGATATCGTACTGGTGATTTTGGCTATTGCTTGGCATTTGTTGGGGTTTGCTTCAACTACTCTTTATGTTAGGTAGAAACCAAAAAACTTCCTTGCTTTGACTCCGAACGTACATTTTTTCGGGTTTAGTCGCATCTTATACTTCCTGACTTTGGTGAAGACTTCTTTTAAATAGGTTATGTGGCTGGACTTTTATTTTGATTTAACTATCATGTCGTCGATATACACTTCTAGCATTTTTTCGATTTGATTCTCAAAGATTTAGTTCATCATTCTTTGATAGGCTATACCCTCGTTTTTAAGTCCAAAATGCACAACATTGTAGCAATAGTTATTGGAGTTTGCTATGAATGTCGTTTTTTCCCAATCTGGTGGATGGATAGGGATTTGATTGTATCCCAAAAATGCATCCGTGAAGGTTAGAAGTTTGAAATTGGAATAATTATCAACTAACTTGCCTATATTTCGGAAGGGGTAAACACTCTTAGAGCATACTTTGTGGAGTTTAGTATGATCAATACACATACACCATTTATTATTGCTCTTTCTGACAAGTATAGGGTTGGAGAACAGAGTTGTATATTCGGCCTTAATTACAAAATAAGCCTTTACTAGATCATCAACTGCATTTTTTGTGGCTTCGACCTTCTTTGGCGACTATTTGTGGTGGCGTTATGCCACCCACCGGTACTTTGGATCAATGGACAATTTATGGCAAGCGAACTCAAGGTCTATCCCCGATATTTCATCAACGGTCCATGCAAATAAATTTGCGTTGTCCATCAAGCAAATGATGAGGTCGTTTTTTACTTGTGGTGTGAGATTGACCCTTATTTTCACAACCCAAGTCGTATTCGAATACAGAAGTGAAATTTTAACACTGTATTCGCATCTGTATTCGACTACAGACATGTTGTATTCGAATACAAAATGCAGATTTTCACTAGTTTTAGTTATGTATTCGAATACAAGGGATCTGTATTCGAATACAGATTCGAGTTTTTCTAGAAACTCAGTTTTTAGCTTCTGTATTCAAATACAAGGAAGCTGTATTCGAATACAGATTCGTGTTTTTTAGAAAATCAAGTTTTAAACACTGTCTTGTGAATTTTAAAGTGTTGGGAAACTTTGAGAAGGGTTAAAGTGAATTAAAATGGAACTTTTGGTGATGTTTTGAAGTGGTGGTGATGTAGTTTTTGAGACTCTACTGATGTAGTGAAAAATGTTGATTTGTGCACTAGGACTGCCTCTGTATTCGAATATCAGATGGCTGTATTCGAATACAGAGTGTAATTCTGCACTATTTTTGGCTTATGTATTCGAATACAGAGAAGCTGTATTCGAATACAGTTTCGTATTTTCCAGAAATCTCAGTTTTAAACAATGTGTTATGAATTTTAAGAGGTTGGGAAAACATTGCAAAGTATTAATGATTACTTGACTGTTTAGTCATGATTGTGATGATGATAATATTGATTGTGCTGAGATGTTTTGAAAAATGATGGAAAGACATGAATTTTCTGATTTTGCATTCTGTTTCCAGTGAAGAGAAACACTGCATATTCATGCATTGCATAGTCAAGTGGTACCCGCAATGGGCCACAGAGAAATGCGCAACCACGTGCTGGTCTGTTGAGCGACTGCACTAGGTACTGATCTGTTGAGCCATTGTACCTTGGTATATAGGTGATGGTCTGTTGAGCGAATGCACTGGTACTGGACTGTTGAGCATCTGTACCCTGAAATGCGCAATCACGTGCTGATCTGTTGAGCGATTGCACGAGTGCTGGTCAGTTGAGCGACTTGCACTAGGTACTGATCTGTTGAGCGATCGTACCTTGGTATATGTCAAACATGCTGGTCTGTTGAGCGACTGCACGAGTGCTGGTCTGTTGAGCGACTGCACTAGGTGCTGATCTGTTGAGCGATTGCACTTTGGTCTTGAGGGCCGTAAAAGTCAAACATATTATGCTGGTCTATTGAGCGACTGCACCTTAGTGATTCCAAGAAATTGTATACATGAGCATATACATATTGCATCGAGGGATTGACCGGTGGGTCACAGTTGGTTTATATGATGATGTTTGGAAATCGATGTGTGTGAGTACTTGACAGAATCTGAATTTCTGATTAATTATTGTGTTTATTGAAGTGGTGACTGTACTTACTATATATTTCCACATGAGACGGTTGCTGTTTGAAAAAGCTTATATGTCATGAAAATTCAAATGAGCATCCTTAATTTTCATCATTGTCATATATTATGCCATGAATATATTTGTTGCTGTGAGATATATGCTATGTGATTATTTGTTAATTTCGGTCAGTGACCCTTGCTATTATATTGTGGACTTTGGGCTTTGCCCTCAGATGCCCCCCAAACCCATGCCACCCGTGGGTCTCGAGACGACGGAAACGTCGCTCGACTTCATTGATCGTGCCGTGCCTATTAAGAATCGCTATCCTTTACCACGCATCGATGATTTGATGGACCAATTGAGGGGAGCAGCAGTGTTTTCAAAGATTGATTTGAAATCGGGATACCATCATATTCGAGTAAGAGAAGAAGATATTCAAAAGACTGCTTTCAAGACCCGATATGGACATTATGAATATCTCGTGATGCCTTTTGGAGTTACGAATGCACCAACGATTTTCATGGACTATATAATAGAATCTTCAGCCCATTCTTGGATAAATTCGTAGTGGTGTTCATCGATGATATTTTGATTTATTCAAAGGATGAAGAAGAACACGGAGAACACCTACGCCAAGTTCTTGAAGTCTTGCGCGAGAAGCGACTGTATGCCAATTTATCGAAGTGCGAATTTTGGCTGGATCAAGTGAATTTCTTGGGACATGTGATAACAAAAGAAGGAATCGTTGTCGATCCGGCAAAGATTGAGACAATTCTTGCCTGGAAACAACCTCAAACTATCACAGACATACGGAGTTTTGTAAGACTGGCAGGATACTACAGGAGATTTATTAAAGGATTTGCTAAGATTGTAGCTCCTTTAACACAACTCACCAGAAAGAATCAGCCGTTTGCATGGACGGAGAAGTGTGAGGAAAATTTTCAGTTGCTTAAGGAAAAGTTGACAACCTCAACAGTGTTGGTTTTGCTACAGCCAGAGGAACCATATGAAGTCTACTGTGATGCATCTCACCAAGGTCTGGGATGTGTTTTGATGCAACACAAGAAAGTTGTAGCTTACGCCTCAAGGCAATTGAAGACTCACGAACGAAACTACCCCACTCATGATTTAGAGCTTGCTGCAGTAGTGTTTGCATTAAAAGTCTGGAGACACTACTTATATGGATGCACGTTCACGGTGTTCAGCGACCACAAAAGTTTAAAGTATCTGTTCGATCAGAAGGAATTGAACATGCGGCAGAGAAGATGGATGGAGACTCTCAAGGATTTTGACTTTACATTGCAGTACCACCCTGGAAAAGCCAATGTTGTGGCTGATGCATTGAGTCGAAAGAGTGTGTCAGTATCTTCAATGATAATGGCCAGACAACAAGAGTTGTGGGAAGCATTTAGAGACCTACACTTGGACGTAAAGTTTGCACCAGGAATGTTAAAGTGTGGAATGATAACAATTTCGAGTGGATTACTTGAGGAGATTGCAAACTTGCAAGATGACGCATTGATCCAAGAAAAGAAGAATCTGATAGCGCAAGGACAGACAACTGAGTTCAGCGTCGGAACAGATAATATTCTGAGATGTAATGGAAGAATTTGTGTACCGGAAGTTGCAGAGATGAGAAGAGCGATTTTGGAAGAAGCTCATAAGAGTAAGTTGAGTATTCATCCTGGAGCAACCAAGATGTACCAGGACTTAAGGCAGAATTACTGGTGGCCAGGAATGAAGAGGGATGTAGCGGAATACGTATTGGCATGTTTGACTTGTCAGAAAGCAAAAGTGGAACATCAACGACCTGCTGGAATGTTGCAACCTCTGGATATACCGGAATAGAAGTGGGACAGCATTTCCATGGATTTTATAACAGGACTACCCAAGACAAGGAAAAAGAATGATTCAATTTGGGTAATAGTGGATCGATTGACAAAGTCCGCACATTTCTTATCGGTAAGGACCACTTACAAAGTAGATAAGCTGACGGAAATCTACATCGCTGAGTTTGTGAGGTTACACGGCGTTCCATCAAGTATAGTATCGGACCGTGATCCAAAGTTCACATCTCATTTTTGGGGAGTGTTGCATGAAGCTTTGGGGACGAAACTGAAATTGAGTTCCGCCTATCATCCACAAACAGACGGACAGACTGAGAGAACAAATCAGTCATTGGAAGATCTATTAAGAGCATGTGTGTTGGATGACAGAGGAAACTGGGATGAGGTGCTGCCATTGATTGAGTTTACTTACAACAACAGCTTCCACGCAAGTATTGGAATGGCACCCTATGAGGCTTTATATGGACGCAAGTGTCAGACGCCTTTATGCTGGTATAAGGACGGAGAGAGCATGATTGTTGGACCTGAGATGGTGGAACAGACCACGGAGAAAATCAAGAGGATACAAGAGAAAATGAAGGCTTCGGAAGATCGTCAGAAGAGTTATGCGGACAAGCGTCGCAGACCTTTGGAATTTGAGCAGGGTGATCATGTATTTCTAAGGGTCACGCCTACAACTGGTGTTGGCAGAGCTATTAAGTCAAGAAAGTTAACTCCGAAATTTATTGGACCATACAAGATTACTGCACGTATTGGACCATTGGCCTATCGGATTGCTTTACCTCCAATACTGTCCAATATCCACGACGTATTTCATGTGTCGCAGTTAAGGAAATACATTGCAGACCCGTCACATGTAATCGAACCAGATACAATTCAGCTGAAGGACAACCTGTCATTTGAAGTATTCCCTGTAAGAATTGAAGATAGGAAGATTAAACAGTTGAGGAACAAGGAAGTCCCACTAGTCAAAGTGATTTGAAATCCGACTACTGGAGACGCGACTTGGGAACTGGAGAGTAAGATGAGAGAACAATATCCTGAGTTGTTTATTGACATGTAGTTTCGAGGACAAAACTAATTTAAGAGGGGGAGTAATGTAAGACCTTTAATTTTTAATTAAAATTATGGAATTAATTTTAAGTGTATTTTGGGGGAAATTTGTGAAATATTTAATATATGTATGTTTTGAGTAAATATATATATATATATAAATATTTGTTTTGGAGGATGAATTAAAATTATTGGATTAAGAATAAATTAATTTAATTACGAGTAATTAAATTAACGGACAGTTAATTAAGGGATTAGCGGCTAATTGCGACGAGATTGGTTAAGTGCTGAAAATCAGACAAGTGTCGGGTGAGGTGGCACCACAAAAGCCTATAAATAGGAGTGAGAAGGATGGTGAAATCAGAACACCATTCCTCCTCCCTCACTGCCCATACTGCATGTAACAATACCCCTTTCCCTCCCATTCTGTTTGTTGTTTTCTGCTTTCCTCCATTTCCAGTTCACGATTACAAAGACAAAAGAGGGAGTTCCTCAAAAGTGCCATTACTTGGAAATCCAAGCACCGAAACACCAAACCCCTAGAACAAAAGTTATTCCCCACATCATTACGGAGCTAAAGAACCCAATTTCGTAGCAGCAAACACAGGCTGCAGTTTCACCGGTTTTTGGCGCGAAAACGGGAACGACAGTAGAAACGAGAGAAGTAGAAGAACACGCAACAAGGGTAAGGGCACCTTCCACTTTCTAGTTGCATTTTAGGACTTTAAATGCATGTTTGAAGTGTGATCATATTTAAGTCTCTGTTTTGAAAAAGAAACTGTTTTACATGACATTTTGAAAGATGAAAGAAAATGCATTATGTTGAGGTTTTAAAAATCTGCAACATGCTGTTTTGGGTGGTTATTCCAGTGCTGTTTTGTTTATGTGGGAAACTGAAAAATGTTTTGCATGTTATTTTAAAGATGATTAAAAAAATACATGTTCATAAGCTGTTTTGAATGTTGTTATAAAATGCGAAAACACTTTCTGTTGGTGTTTGCTGCTATGTGATGATGCTGTTTGACTGAATGTATTAATGTCATTCTGTTTGTGTGAGAAAGCTGAAATGTTTTGCATGTTGTTCTGATGTTTGAGAAAACTGAAATGCTTTGCATGTTGTTCTGATGTGTGAGAAAGCTGAAATGCTTTGCATATTGATTCTGTTTGTGTGAGAAAGCTAGAATATGCTTTGCATGTTGTGTTGGTTGTGTAAGCATACTGGAGAATACCATGCATGTTGTTTTGAGATGCATGTTCTGGTTCTGGATGATTCTGATGTTGATCATTCTGTTTCTGCTTCTGATGATTCTGGTGTTGATCATTCTATTTCTGCTTCTGATGATTCTGGTGTTGATCATTCTATTTCTGCTTTTGATGAATCTGGTGTTGATGATTCTGCTTCTGGTTCTGTTTTGAGTGATTCTGGTGTTGTTGATGTTTTCAAAAGAAAAGGGATTTTAAAAATGATGAAAATGTTTCCTTCTGGAAAATCTGTATTGATGTAAAAGTCTGAGTTGTATGGCTTAAAAGAGTGGTAAAACTGTTTTGGGGTTGGGCTGAACTTTCAAAGGAAACAGTTTGATATGTGTTGAAATCTCAGGAAAATTTCACTGATTTCGAAGGTGTATTCGAATACAACATGAGTGTATTCGAATACAACCTGTCAAGCTTCTGTTTTACTTAAGTTTTCAAACTTGTATTCGAATACGAGCCCATGTATTCAAATACAGAGGAAGGATTTTTGCTTCTGACTTAGCATCTGTATTCGACTACGACCAGGTCGTATTCGAATACAGAAGTGAAATTTTAACACTGTATTCGCATCTGTATTCGACTACAGACATGCTATATTCGAATACAGAATGCAGATTTTCACTATAGAATACAGAATACAGACATGCTATAGTTATGTATTCGAATACAAGGGATCTGTATTCGAATACAGATTCGAGTTTTTTCAGAAACTCAGTTTTTAGCTTCTGTATTCGAATACAAGGAAGCTGTATTCGAATACAGATTCGTGTTTTCCAAAAAATCAAGTTTTAAACACTGTCTTGTGAATTTTAAAGTGTTGGGAAACTTTGAGAAGGGTTAAAGTGAATTAAAATGGAACTTTTGGTGATATTTTGAAGTGGTGGTGATGTAGTTTTTGAGACTCTACTGATGTAGTGAAAAATGTTGATTTGTGCACTGACTGCCTCTGTATTCGAATACCAGAGGGCTGTATTCGAATACAGAGTGTAATTCTGCATTGTTTTTGGCTTCTGTATTCGAATACAGATTCGTATTTTCCAGAAATCTCAGTTTTAAACACTGTGTTATAAATTTTAAGAGGTTGGGAAAACATTGCAAAATATTAATGATTACTTGACTGTTTAGTCATGATTGTGATGATGATAATATTGATTGTGTTGAGATGTTTGAAAAATGATGGAAAAGCATGAATTTTTTGATTTTGCATTCTGTTTCCAGTGAAGAGAAACACTGCATATTTCCAGTGAATCATTGATTGAAAAGTTTTGGTTGGGAGCCAGGTAAAGTGATACCAAATAAATTCACTAGATTAATTGGAACAAATGATATCTATTAAAGAACAAAGAGGGAATTAGATTCCTAAGTTTCGATGATGCTCTTCTCGCTAAGTAGGGATGACGATTATTATCTAACCTTAAATCTCTTATCAGTAAATGTTTGAAAACAAGGTATTTTTCATGAAGCAATATCCTTAAAGACCAGCCTAGTCATCATCCAAACTATACATGGGGAAGTATTCACATTGCCATATGGATACTCAAACGGGGTTGTTTGTAGAAAATTAGCACAAGCCACTATGTTGATATTTGGGAAAATAAATGCCTACCGCTCAAGAATGGTCACAAAGTGTGGATCCCTAAACCCTCACTCACTGAGCTCTCTCATGTATCACAACTGATTCACAATTATCTTGGTATTTGGAACAAACACTCAGTGAACTTTACCTGTCTGCCTTTTAAAGCTATGCAAAGCCTTCAACTTATGTTATCTATTGTTAGACAAAATGACCAAATCTATTGGAGCCCTCACATAAAAGGTGTTTTTACTAACTACAGTGCCTACCACACTTTAAAACGCTGGGAAGTTTCTGAATCTTCCTCTACCTCAGACCCTGAGCCCAAATATGTGTGCTGGACAAAGTTGTGAAGCCTTAACATGATCCCTAAACATGTGAAATTGGATTGGAGAATTCTACATAATAGGTTCCCTGTTAGAAGGAATGTTATTAGAAGAGGTGTCCTAATTGATTCTTTATGCCCCCACTGCAATGAAGAAGATAAAGATATCACCCCATGTCTTTTATAGACGCCTTTGGGAAAAACAGGTTTGAATTCATTCATCTTTGGGAATCAGGTATGATCAATTATCTTCTAACTTCCCTAATTGGCTTGAAAATATTATTTCCACATCCCATTCGAATGTCATAGATTTTATTCTTTCTATTTGCTATAGCATGTGGTACTTTAGAAATAATTTTTTTTTTTAGAGTAAGGCATTGGAAGTGAGAGAAATTGTTCGTAAAGCTTAGAGAATTATAGAAGAACACAAGGTGTTGTTGGACATGTTTCACAGAGACGTTGGTCACCCACTGGTTGCCTCTCCAGACATATGGAGTCCGCATCTGGACAATTTTTACAAAATCACCATCTTTGCTACTAGCCTTAAGGACGATCTGTGGGAAATTGGCATTGCTATCATGGATGGTGATGGCGTCGTATTAGCTCCTACAACTTGGAAGATTAATACTCTCCTGACTCGAATGTGGTTGAAGCTATGAGCTTTAGACTAGCTCTACAATTCGCTCTAGATTTGGCCTTTCAACGCATTACAATTGAAGGAGACTCGTTAATGTTGTCAGAGCTATTAATGCGCCTCATGCAAATAATTCATATTTAGGCTCCATTATTGTCGATTGTCAATTTTCTCTCTCTCTCTCTCTCTCTCTCTATCTCTTCCTTTATATATTATTGCTCATGTAAAAAGAAACTGCAAGTGTCTCTTCACAAATGTTAGTTAAGTATGCTTTATCTTCGGTAGACACTATGTGGATTGAGATTCTTCTCACTGTATTAACTCATGTATTTGTAGTTGATTTAGCTAATTAATGAATCACATTTTCTTTCAAACAAAAAAAAAAACTTATAAAATTTATAAAAATGAATATAATACTATTTATATAAAAATAAGAGTTAAATATGTTTTTAGTCCTTATATAGTTTCAACCTTTTAATTTAGATTCTATAAAATAAAAATACAACTTTTGGTCCTTATAAATTTTTTTAGCAAACAGTGTTAGTCCCTGTTGAAATAAAACATGTTTAATTGACCTTTAAAATTAAATTTTTGAATGATTTTCTTGTAAGCATGTTTAGAAAATTATTAAAAATTTCTCTACAAAAATTTAAAAAGGGAAACACAATCGATGCTATGTTTAGAGTGTCAAGTATTGTGTCCACAATTTATATTATAATAAAAAAAATTATTTAATTATTTGAATTTACCTATTTTATATTAAATTATAATTCCATATTTATTTATTACCATATGAGTTCTTTTTTAATTAAAAAAAAAATAGTGCACTAGGCTAACATGTGGGTATTGAAGTGTAAATAATAGCGCATAAAAAGTTTTTTAAATAACCTTTCTTGGATGATGATGTTGTGCGAAATTTGATAAATACAATCCATTTGTCCTCAATTAAGTGACATTATTTGTGTGTGATGTATAATAAATATAAGACAAAAATAAATATTTTAATTAATATAATGTGAGATACTTAAATTTGAGTCATGAGATTTTCACTATAATGTGTTCAAAATCTTCTCAATTTATCATTTTCAACTTTACTTATACTAAATTGTATACTATGTATTATTTTTATTAGCTTTAAAAGAGTTAACATGTATTTTTTCATCTTCAATAGACTTACACACAATCACTCAAGCTGTTTTAGAAACTAAAGAGATTTGAGGATGTTACAAGAATATGGTGAGATTTTATGAGATCTATTTACAATTCAAAAAGTATGACCTTGATATAATAAAAATATACTCCGAAATAATTGACGGTAAAAAAAAATTGATATATTTTTATTTAGTGATTCAAGTGTAGTCTATTTTTAATTAAGCTAAATAGCATCTGTGATCTCTTAACTTAATTTCAGTTAACGTTTTAGTTCTTTATTTTTTTTTTCCCGATTTGATCATTTATTTTAATTTTAAGTAACAATTTGATCCTTTATGTTTTAAAATGTCAACAATATTATCCTTTTTTTATAAAAATTCAAAAAATTCATCAAAATTTTCAACCAAAACCCATAAAATTAATTATATTCTTTAATATGATATAAATTTCATCAAATTCGTAACTCAAATCTTCAAATAAACCCATACAAAAATTTCATTCTTTATTTGATATTGTTAGAAATGGAAATATAAGTTTATTTGAAGATTTGAGTTTCGAATTTGATGAAATTTGTATTATATTGAAGAATACAAATAATTTTATGGGTTTTGGTTGAAAATTTTGATGAATTTTTGTTAAAAAAAAAAGATAACATTGTTGACATTTTAAAACATAAAGGATCAAATTGTTACTTAAAATTAAAATAAAGGACCAAATCAAAAAAATAAAAATAAAAGACTAAAACGTTAACTGAAATTAAGTTAAGGGACCACGAGTGCTATTTAGTCTTTTAATTAATTACGTTTTTATTATTCATAACTCTTTGGAGAACTAATCATTATTAAATTCTTCTTCTTTACCTAATCCATTTTTGAGGTCTTTCTAATCGATTATTAATTCTCTAATTCAATTAATATTCTTACCGAATCGATTATAACTTAGGCAATTTTACAATTTATGGTTAATTGTTAATCGTTTAGTTAACCTATCTAATCAATATTATGTTCATTAGTTATTATCTTAATCGATTAATTATCCTTATAATTGATTATCTAATTCACCTAACCGATTATTATCATTAAAATTACCGCTTAAACTAATTTCTGGGTTTTTATTAATCGCCTAATAGATTATTACTTTATCATAATTGATTAGCTAAGGGTTTTTCATTAATTGTTAACACTACCAAATCGTTTAAAGCACTTATCATCATCAACATAACATCAATTAAACCATCTAATCACATAATCCAACAATATCATTAAACAATCAAATGAATGATCAATATATCTATCATTCAACACATCATCACAGATTATCTCAATTTCCTGTATTTATATTTTATTAGATTTAATATTTTTCATATTTTAAATTATATTTCCTTCAAAAAATATGTAATAACTTATTTTATAAGGATAAATGACTAGTGAGTGACTGTTTGGAGATCATCAAAGAACTTTAAGGTTGCAAAATCTTTTTAATTTTGTTTTTCACTTTCTTCGTGAAGCTTGGGACATCAAAATAGGGTTCAAATCTATTCAATTTGGGTATTATCAATAGAAAATGTAATCAAACTTCTCATATTTTAAGAACTAATGAAGGGGTATATGGATTGAAACTCCACCCACCTTTCTAAACTCTATTTGTAACATGGATCAAGAGTCCATTTGGCCCTTAATAATTTTTTATCAAATATATTGAGGTATTTCAGTAAAAAAAAAAGTGTAAAATTTTAACTATACAGAAAAAAAATGTTAAATATTTAATATTAATTTATCATCACACGTGAATTCATTGAAAATTAAATTAAGACTAAATATTACAATTTATCTTATATAATCTCTCTTATCATTATCATTAAAGGTGTCTTACATATATATTCTTTTTAATTTTAAATATAAAAAAATTAAATCAATAAAAATTAATATATATATAATTTAAAATTTAAATAAAATATATCAAATTTTATTGATTTAATTTTTTTAATTTAAAAATGGAGATAATATTTCATTTCAAATTCATAGCTCTTTTTAGTTGGAAAAAGCTGAAAACTTTGGAAAAGCAATTTAGGAAAGGAAATGAAAGTAATAACGTGGCCTTCATGCAAGAATAAGGAAAGCGCGTGGCAATTGGATGTCATAATGGCTGTCATAAAGAATGCAATTTTTGTTTCCCAATTTATTTGGAATCTTATTATTACTATCTCATGCCAACTTTTCCAATTTTGCTCCTGGTTTTTGGGAACACTATTTCTCTATTCTTTATATAAACTTGTTTAATTATCTGTTAGTTGCACTATCCTTAAATATAAATTTAAGCACATATTGTATCATGCTTCGTTATTCAATAAAAATTAGTGTAATTAATGTTTTATTTTATGTATATATAATATATACAGTTAATTTTGACTTTTTATATTCTAATTAATTGAGATTTAGAAAAGAAACAATAAATATTTTAGTAGTTTAAAAATGTGTTTATATTTATGAATAATTTTGTTGTTGTTATATTGTATTTATATTTAAGGAAGAAGAAAGTTAATACTAAATATGTGAGACGCTGTTAATATAACTCCTTAATGCATTGAAATTGTAAACATATTTTTAAATTTTTTTTAATAATTTTATAGACAAAATTAATCAACAAAAAATTTAAATATTTTAATAATTTTAATATATTTAAATATTATTATAACTTCCCTAAAATAAAGGTTCTTATTGTATTACTACCACACATACTCAAAGAACAAAATGTTAGTTTATTCTTAATTAACCGACTAATTCTTAAGTTTCTCATAATGGGTTTTTGAAAATCCAATGACTGGTTTCTGGTTTAGATTCAGTCCTATGGGCGACTATGGTTTGAAAATAACTTATGTGGTTCCCACCAAACAGTTTTTTATTTAAGTTCATTGAATAGAACTAATGTTCAATTAACTAAAAAAGCTTGATTAGCGGGTAGTATTATTTTTTAATATGTTATAAAATAAAGTATAAAAATGTCAGGATTATAGTACTCAATGGCATAATGGACAGATCACCCACTTTAAAACACTAATTTGATGGTTAGAATGACAAAGATAAAGATAAGATAGGATCAACAATTTTTATCATACCGTAAAAAATTAATGTTTGTTCAACTAACCATATAAAATAACTCAATCACATATTCCATCATATCATGAATATTTAGTTGAAATTCTATATTATATAAGTGATAAAAAAAACCAATAGAAATACTTGCTTCCTCAAATCAATAGCATATGAATAATTCATTAATCATGTACATGTAATTGAAATTATATTGCCAGGAAATGACTCGGTTAAAAATCAACAAAATAGATAAAATATTTGATTTCACATTTAGTTTTTTAAAAATAATTCAAAATTTATTCTAATCTCATCGTTACACCACTATTTTATTTTTTTAATGTATTTTTCGCTTTATTTTTGTGTAAGTTTTCATAATTTTTTCTTAGGCGTCTCACTAAGTTGAAAATTGTGGGTATTTATAAGATATTGTTAATCTCGATTTTCATGTAATATGACTTTTTGGTCTGCCGAAAATTTTTTTATAAAAATATTTTAAATAAAAGAATAATTTATAATCTTAATATAATAAATGTTAAAATATAAAATAACTAAAATTCATAAAATACTAAAACTAATAAAAAAATTATAAGAGTAATGAATTAAATCGTAAAAAATAATAAAAATTAAAAATTTAATATTAAAATTTTGAATATTATAAAAATTAATTTAAAGTATTACAAAAACTTAAATGTTATTTGTGATTTTGTCCTAAGATGAATATCACCATTTTACTTTGATTTAAAAAACTATACTGTCATAGATCTAAAAAAAACTATAAAATTACCAAAAATTTACTAAAACATTTAATACATTGAAAATTTTCGAATATGTAAATTAATTTTTTTTGGTCATTTTTTAATTATTTAATCGCATTATACAATTATTTGGTTCCACTCAACCCTGATATATAAAAGTTTATCAGTCAAAATGTAATGAATTCCCTCCTAAATTTTGAGGGTAATTCTATAATTCAATATTTTTATATATTAATTTTTTATTTCAACAAAATATAAAAATAATTAACGCTTTCATATTTGAATAATGGATTAAATATTAAGTGAACGATTGGTTTGACTTGTAATTCTTTTTCGATAATAATTTACACTTTAATTTAAAATTAATGTATTTATCTTTAGCCTCTATTACTGTTTTGATTCTTCTTATTTTCACTTGTTTATGAAACTGGTCCTTCTCATTTTAAAAACCTCCAATTTTGGTCATTTAATCAAATTTTTTAATGCAAAAATAGTGACATGATATATTTTAAATGATGTACAAGTGATAAGATAATGTAGAATCGTATATATGGATTAATTCATTACAAGTTATTAACTAAATTACAACAACAAATTATTTCTAAAATTGAAAAATTAAGTTTCTAGAGGGTTTTTATGCAATATAATAAGTGTTGATCATTTTTCATAATTATATTATACGTGACGTCATTTAAAATATGTCATATTATTTTTTCATCTATCAATACGAGTGATAAATCAAAACTGATAATTTTAAATTAAATGAATTAATTTAGTGAAAAGATAAAAACACATTAATCAAAATTGCAATTAAATCTAATTTTTAAAATTTATGCAATCTTCACGTTTTTCAAGCACACTAATCTGAAAAACGTTTTTCAAGCACACTAATCTGAAAAAAAAAATTGTTGCTTTGTATTTCTATTACTGTCTATAATTGAAATATTTTTTAGTAGCGTGCCATAAAATACTTCAACTCCTTCCCAACACATTTTTGGTTCATTATATGTGTTTTAAATGTCTCTAAGAATTTTATCTTTGTCCTGCAATTTTATTATATTTGAGATGAAATTACATATTTAATTCCTTAACTTATCTCATAATTTAATTTATCTCATGGTTTCATTTTCATAACTATTTATTTTTTATGTTCTAGCACCTTAACTTTATTTTCAATATAATTGTAAGTAGTTATGATTATGCAAATTTGATATATCTTTTATATATATATATATATATATATATATTTATTGTGTATGCGACTGTCACATTATAAAATAATTATAACAAAAAAATAAAAGTAAAAAATTAACAAAACATAAAATGTTTTAGTTTTGGAGAAAAAAAAAGGAGAAAACAATAATATCTACATTTTTGCTAACTACACCTCCAAATTGCTTCCCACACCCACCAAATTTTTTAAAAAATCAAAATTCCTATAATACCCTTCCTTCATCTTCTTCATTAACCCACCTCCTTCCCCATATTCATCATCCATTTTCTTCCTCAAAACCCTACATTCTCCATATTCATAATCTCCTAAGTTAAACCCTTTGTTCTTGATCATCAATCATCATCATCATCCATCATCAACATTCATCAACACCCATCAACAATTTTATCATCTTCAACAACTTCATCATCATCTTCAATCAATCAAGTAAGCTTTGCATTTGTACTTGTTTGTCTTATGAAACCCATAAACGTATGTGAACTCAGTTCACGTACGTTTACGTGAACTGAGTTCACGTAGGTGAACTCATATTCATTATTTGAATTGAATAACCTATACGTGAACTCAGTTCACGTGAACTTAGATTGCGTACGTGAACTGAGTTCACGTAGGTGAACTTAGATTCATTATTTGAACTGAGTAATTCATATGTGAACTCAATTCACGCAAGTGTACACAAACTCATTTCACGTACGTTTACGTGAACTCAGATTGCGTACGTGAACTGAGTTCACGTAGGTGAACTCCGATTCATTATTTGAACTCAATAACCCATACATGAACTCAGTTCACGCAAGTGTACGTGAATTGAGTTCATGCACATTTCTGGGTTTCATAAGACAAACAAGTACAAATACAAGGCTTACTTGATTGATTGAAGATGATGATGAAGTTGTTGAAGATGGTGAAATTGTTGATGGGTGTTGATGAATGTTGATGATGGATGATGGATGATGATGATGATGATGATGATTGATGATTGATGACCAAGAATAAAGGGTTTAACTTAGGAGATGATGAATATGGAGAATGTAGGGTTTTGAGGAAGAAGATGGATGAATATGGGGAAGGAAGTGGGTTAATGAAGAAGATGAAGGAAGGGTATTATAGGAATTTTGGTTTTTAAAAAATTTTAGTGGGTGTGGGAAGCAATTTGGGCGGTGTAGTTAGCAAAAGTGTAATATCTATGTATAATCTCATTTCTCTACATGTTTCATACTCACTTCATCTTCATAGTTTTATATTTGATTAATGAGTTAACTGAACTTTGGATTATGGAGAAACAATATATTTTTTTTCTAGAAGGTTATTCTATTAGTGGGTATATTTCTTTTCATGTTCAAGGTTTGAAAAAATTGAGGATTTTGATTTTGAGGTTTATTAAGATTTGTTGATTTTCTTGAATTTGGGATGTATATCTAGAAGGTTATTCCTTTAGTGGGTATCTTCCTTTTCATATTCAATATTTGAAAAATTGAGGGTTTTGATTTTGGAGTTTATATCGAGAAGTTTACTCCATTAATGAGTATCTCTTTTTCATGTTCAATGTTTGAAAAGATTGAGAGTTTTGATCTTAGGGATTATTAAGAGTCGTTAAATTTTTTGAATTTGGAGTTTATATCTATTAGATTTTTCCAATAGAGGGTATCTTCATTTTCATGTTCAAGGTTTAAACAATTTGTGGGTTTTGAATTAAGGGTTTATTAAGATTTGTTGAATGTTCAATCTTCATCTTCTTGATTTTATTAGGAACATGTTTATCTTTTTGTTAAGAAGAAAATGAATAGAACTCTGATTTGGATAAGAATGAGGAAAACCATCAATGTCGTGTAGAAAAATTTAACGGAAATAAAAAACTTGATTAAAAGAAGCAAAGTTAGGAGACTAAAATAAAACAAAAAAATATTTATGAGATCAAAGTAAAACCACAATGAATTAATATATCTAGAAGATTTTTCCAATAGAGGGTATCTTCATTTTCATGTTCAAGGTTTAAACAATTTGTGGGTTTTGAATTAAGGGTTTATTAAGATTTGTTGAATGTTCAATCTTCATCTTCTTGATTTTATTAGGAACATGTTTATCTTTTTGTTAAGAAGAAAATGAATAGAACTCTGATTTGGATAAGAATGAGGAAAACCATCAATGTCGTGTAGAAAAATTTAACGGAAATAAAAAACTTGATTAAAAGAAGCAAAGTTAGGAGACTAAAATAGAACAAAAAAATATTTATGAGATCAAAGTAAAATCACAATGAATTAAGAGTCCAAATATATCATTTAATCTATACTTTAATTGTGAATCATTTATCGTCAATCAATTGTTGAGAGTGTTGTTTTTCAAATTTTATTAAAAATGCATTTACAAAAATAGGTGAGAGTATTGTTTTTCAATTGTAAAAAAATAATAACTCTTAATATTTTTATATGTATCAAATATAAATTAGAATAACAATACAAAGAACACATATTTTATTCATGCATCACACAGATTAATTATTTAGTGATATAATAATTGTTTAGTTTTGTTGTGAATTCAACACGAAAAATGGAAGAAACAACAATAGTACAACCAATCTAAACATCCAACAAATCAAGAATTCAAAACATTGCAAGAAACTAATTTTAAGTTCAGAAAAATCAGCAAATCGAAGAACCCAGAAATTGTCACTCCCATGTTGCGTTTTCTGCATCTCTTCTCATTCAAATATGTTTTTACATATTCTGATTTTTAATCATCAAAGTCAATCATCGAACCGATTTTTCTTCTTCTAGTTTTATTTAAAATAGAACCCAATTTTAATTTGCACAAAACAGAAGACAAGAATTATCGAAGGATACAACATTTTTTGACCAAATAAGACAGAAATTTATCATGGACAATGATAAATTCTTGTCTTATTTGGTCAAAAAAAAGTTACATCCCTTGATAATTCTAGATATAGCCATGATTCATGGCTATATCTTATATCATATTTTTATTAAATGCTTTATTCTATTCATCTTTATGATATTCCTAACCATCAAATGAGCATGAACTATATATTCGACTCTAACATGTTAAATTGTGCCACGCCACTAATTTTAAGCTTTGTATTGGCTTTTTACCCTTCTTTTCTTCACTACAAATCTCTCTCTATCACATCATAAACCACTTCCCTTTTTTATTTTGCATTTTTTTTCTTAATTTTTGGCATTTTGTCTATTCTTAGTTTTAGTTCAATTTATTTACTCTTCAATTTTTCCATTTTGCTTTTATGCAAAATGAGTCATGAAAGATACTATTGGAGCATACAAACCATACAAGAGATATATATTTGGGACTAATTAATTCATTATAATTAGTGTATTTTTGTATAATCTTCAATTTTTCCATGTTTTTCTACTCACAAAAATATATAACATCTCATTCTCTTTAGATCTTGATAGACAGGTGGTCGAGATGCTTTAGTTTTGCGAGTGCTGCTTTACATTCTTCACCGTAGTTATGAAAATTTTGTTATGTGTGTTTAGTTAAACAATAAACATAAACAACTCTCATTATGCAATATATCATATTATAGACTATATGTTCAAAATTAAATTTGTTAAATGTGTTTAATTACGTTAATTATTTTATTTAGTTCTCTGTTAGCTATTTTCTATTTTAAAATTGTGTATGTTATTCCCTTAATTAAATGTTATTTTGCATATAATTAATTCACTTTTTGGTAAATCAAGCTATAGGGATAACATTTCTAACGGGATAACAGAACTTTAAAGGCAAGTAGAACTTTCAAGATGTTAGAAATGTAAATTGATAGAAAGAGAAAGAAAATGAAAGAAAATGGTGTAACTTAATAATTCTGTAAATTAATATTGAATATTTTGAATAGATTACAAGGGGTGATCTTGGTTTAATATGTAGAGATCAGTTTGTTATAATGATAACTGATTTTGCTAATTAACTTTAACTAACAGAACTACAAGCACCTAAGGTAGACCTACGATCATCAGGGTCTAAGGCCTAATCTGTATCACAAAATCCAATCAGGGAGAAAGACATATGCATGGGTGCTGACTGAATGAGTAGGCCACGTTGAAGTGTACCACTCAGATAAAGCATAATTCTTTTTACTATTTTCCAATGATCTTTAAGGGACTGAGTGAGGAATTGGCAGACCTTATTAACAAAAAAGGAAATTTATGGCCTAGTAAGTGTAGCATATCCTTTAAGGGATTTTAGATAAAAGAAGGAGATAAAATAATAAATGTTTGAATATTATTGATAATAACTTTATGCAATCTTAATTACAAAAGACTCAATACTAATTTCTATTTATAGAGAAACACAGATTCAATCCTAAATCAGGAACAAATCATAATAATAATGAGACATATTCTAAGATATCTCTATGATTATAAATTGATCATAGGAAATAACTCAAGATATTTTAATATAATATAAAAGCTATTTTATAATATTCTAACACATATAGAAAAGCCCCAACTAAAGAATGAAACTGAGTTGGATCAAGTAATGAATCAGATCCAACTTTGGAGAGTTTATTGTTAGACACCATTGGTGTTGGCATACCTTTAGCATGATGAGACCTTAGCATTGGTGTTGGCATACTAGGAAAGTAGTAAAGACCCATTGGACAAGTGAATGACTTCAATGCCAAGGAAATAGTCTAACTTTCCTAATTGTTTAAGAGCAAATTTTGAATTAAGCATGGTGATAAGCTATTGAATCTATGACAATGAGCTGCAAATGAGAATTATATCATCAACATAGACAAGGGCCATTATGTGAAAGAGTTTGTTCGCATAGTAAAGAGGTTAGGATCACACATAGAGGTCCTTATTTAGTTTGGAAAATATGTAGACCTCTTCTTCTAATATTCCATTTAAGAAGACATTGTTGACATCTATCTGTTGTACAGGCCACTTATTTGAGACAGCAACAGTGAGAAAATGTGCACAGTAAAAAGCTTAACCATAGAGAAAAATGTTTCTATAAAGTCAAAACCAATTTTTTTATTGAATCATTTGGCAACTAGTCTTGCCTTATACTTATTAATAGAGCCATCAGGGTTTTCTTTGACCTGAAACACCCACTTACATCCTATGGGTTTACGATTAGGTGGGGGAGCAACTAGAGTCCATGTTTGTATTTGAATAAGTGTAGTATACTCAGCTTTAATAACTGCAAGCTATTGAGGTGCATTAAGGGCCTGTTGGACAATAGTTGACTCCATATGTGTGAGAAAGAGGGTAGGGTTCAAGCAAGAGAGCACAATACCATTCTTGGCTATGGTCTGCACGACATTTGTGTTTCCATGGTGAAGTCTTATAGGAACTAGCAACTGAAGATTGGAGTTAATAAAGGTAGATGTTTGAGATGAATCTTGGTGAGAGGAATTAGATGTTGGAGGTACTGATGAGGATGGAGTAGGTGGTTGTTGTATTGGTGAAGAGGATGCAGATGACAAAGAAGATATAGGTGATAAAAGGGATGATGAGGATGAAGGTAAGGGGTCAGGTTGTGCAGTGATATAGTGATTGGGATTGTGAGGATGGAAGTGAAAAATTTGTAAGGGAAAAGATGGTGCACGTGTGAGGTTATCAGTAGTTGAAGTGGTTGGATTTAGAGAAAATTTCAGAGTAAGGGAATCTGCTTTCATTGAACAGTACATCCTTTGAATTTTAGAGTTTTCCATCAGGATTGAGACACATGTAACCTTTGTAGAAGGATGAGTAACCAAAGAAAATACATTCTTGAGATCTGAAAGCCAGTTTATGGGAGTTGTAGGGCCTTAAGAATGAAAAATATGCACATCCAAACATTTTCATATCCTTGTAGGTAGGATGTTTATTAAGAAGGGTGTAGTAGGGCAAGTTATTATTTAGAATTGGTGTAGGTAAACGATTGATAAGAAAAGCAGCAATGACAAATGCACGATCCCAGAATTCGAGAAGAATACTTGTTTGTGCAAGTAGAGTAAGCCCAATGTAAAAAATGTGTACGTGTTTCCAATCACATTTTGATAGTGTGTATGTGGTTATATTTTGCACAGTCCTACGTGTAGGAAATATGTTTATTCTTTTTTTTTAAATAAGATATTTATGTTATGTATTAATTTTCTATTACTCTTTACATTTCAAGCATGTTCAGAATTCTACCAAACAAACAAGAAAGAAAACAAAAAGCACTTTTAAGATAGTTTCTTCACTTATACTTATTTCTTGTATTAGAGATAGTTTAGTGCTTAAACCATTATGCCAGCTCTTAGTTCTAACTAATTCAACATCTAGAACATTTTATCAGTTAAAGTCAATTACCAAAATTTGTATCAAACTAATCTCTACATATAAATGGAGATCAACCTTTGTACTAAATTGAGAATATTCTGTTGGAACCAAGTTGGTTCTAAGTCTTAGGATTTTGATGTTTACAAAAGCACTCAATGTAATCTTATTTTGTACCTTGAATTATTAAATTAAATGCCACCAGAAACTGAAGTAATCAGAAGCAGAAGATCAAAGGATTCCAGAAAATGAATTCTGAAATTACCAGAAGATACTCCAGGATGTCAAAACATCACCAGAAGATATCTTTGCTGGCCCAGATCAGAAGGAAGAAAAATCAGAAGGAAACCTGGACCAGACCATAATGAAGCCTGCCAGAGGGAGGAGTTTTCCAGACCGAGAGGAATCAAATATCAGATTTATTCTAGAAGTTATTCTGACCAGAAGATGGCCTGGCAGTGAGAAATTAAAACAGCCCAGACTTGTTCCAGACTCAACCAGAAGATAAGTTAATGAGTTCAGAACAAGAGAATCAATCCAGATCTGACCCAGACCATAAGATAGCATGATTCAGGGCATGAAACTAAGTCCAGACCAGAAGAAATGAATTCCAGAATCAATCCAGACCTGGTCCAAAATCAAAGGTAAAATGTTCAGACTGAAATATTTTTTTCTCAAGTTAATTTAAGTTCATTCCAGACCAAGTCCAGAATTTGTCCAGATCACAGGAAAAATATTCAGTTTAATGGTTCAGAATAAATTATTTGGCCCAGTGATGGCCCAGATCAGAAGATCAGACCATGGCCTAGTGTTGGCCGAAATCAGAGGGACAGGATGTGTAGTCCAGCAAAGGCCGAGTTTAGAGGATTATAGCATATCAGGTGCGAGTCCAGGATGGCCGAAATCAGAAGATCAGAGGGTTAGGAAGTGTGGTCCAGGGATGGCCGAATTCAGAGGATCACAGCATATCAATTTATTTGGTCCAGATGTGGACTAGCGCATTAAGATCCAATGGTCCAGATTTGATCATGAGGATTAACGATGGAGATTTCAATTTATTTTGATCAAAGTATTAAAAAGATTTATTACAAAAATAAAGTGAAGTATTATGGAATTCAGGAGCTGTGGTGGGAAGCAATGAAAGGATTTGATTGGCCAGTTAGTTTTTGAAAGAAATCTAAGGCTTAAAAGAGATATGTTTTTTTAATTAAATGAAGCCCAATTGGTCAAGTTATTTTTGCAGAGAATCCAGCAAGATTTAGCTCGAATTTAAGCATTGGAAGATGCCCAAATCTGCATCTTTAAAAGGAGGCTCAAGGCAGAATACTCATTATCAAAAATCACAAAAGAGTCATACACTTCCAAAGCAAACACTCAAGTTTTCAGAGAGGTCAATTGTGAGTTCCAGCTTTCAAGAAGCAAGTACTCGTGTTATTTTCCTTCCACTGTGTCAAATCTAAGTTGTTGAAGTAGAGTCTACAATCTGAGGGAGTCAGTAGGGGTAGCAAGTTACTTGGCAATTAGATTCATAGTGTTGTGATTTCGTCTACAATCTGGGATTGTCAGAATGGCTGAAGCCAAGAGTTGCATTCCTCAAAGAAGTCTAGGATTGTTAGACTGTTTGAGAGGACTGACTTGGAGGGTCAGTATAAAGGTTGTAATTCAAGGTTTGAATTAGTGAAATCCTTCAAGGTGAAGGGATTGGACGTAGCCTCGTTAACGGTGAACCAGTATAAAAACTGTGAGTTTTATTTTTACTTTATATCCGCCGCTAACTCTGTTTTTAATGATACATCAAGCTTTGTTTTAAAAGTATAAAAACAGGAAAAGTATTCAAGTTAAATCAAACACAATTCAACCCCCCTTCTCGTGTTTGCACCTTCAATTGGTATCAGAGCTCGGTCTCAAGGCTGAGCACTTAACATTGTTTGAGGAAAGGTCCAAGGGGTTCAACATGGCAGAATCCAGAGAAGAACTGGGAGGGAACATCAACAGACCACCACTGTTTGATGGAGAAAGATTTGAGTATTGGAAGGACAGAATGAGAAGTTTTGTCATATCTCAAGATCCTGAACTATGGAAGATGATAGTCAGAGGATACACTGTACCTACTGATCTAGAAGATCCAACTAAAGAATTAGACATGGATGATATGAGATCAGATCAGAGCAGATTACACAAACTTCATCACAAGTCCAGACACATCATGATCAATGCCATCACATTCAAGGAATTTGACAGATGCACAAATAAAGAAACAGCAAAGAGCATATTCGAAAGTCTGGTTCTGAGCTATGAAGGAACCCAGCAGGTTCAAGAAGCTAGGGCTAACATACTGGTCAAACAGTATGAGATGTTCAAGATGGAAGATGATGAAAACATTGATGGAATGTTCTGCAGATTCCAGACTCTGATATCTGGACTGAAGGTGTTGAAGAAAAGCTACACAACAGCAGATCATGTCAAGAAGATTATAAGAAGTTTACCAAAACAGTGGAGACTAATGGTTACTGCAGTTCAGCAAGCCAAAGATCTGAACAACTTAAGACTTGAAGACCTGATCAGCTCACTCAAGTCTCATGAAATAGAACTGGAAGAAGATGAACCAAAGAAGAAGAAGAATCTGGCTCTGAAGTCGAAACAGAAGAAAGCTGCAAGGGCAGCATCAGAATCAGAGGATAGTAACAGTGATGATATGGCTTACTTAACCAAAAAGACGGTTGAGATCTGAGAAAACAGGAAGAGGAGAGGTTCCAAGAAGAAACATGACAGCAAAGATAAGGAAGAATCTGACAAAAAGAACATCATCTGTTATGGATGCAATGAACCTGGACATATCAAGTCAGAATGTCCAAATCTGGAAAAAGGCAAACAACATAAGAAGAGTTCCAGATACAGAAAGAATGGTCTGATGGCTGCCTGGGATGTATCAGAATCAGAATCGTCTGATGAAGAAGAGGCAGAAACAGCAATGATGGCACACATCAGGTCTGCTTCTGGACCTCATAAAGGCATGATTTCAGGAAGGAAAGCAGGCAGAAGGAAGAATGAACGAAGTAGTCATTCAAGCAAGTCTGGAAGCACATCAGAGGAAGCAATTCTGTGTCTGATGGCTCATACAAACTCAAGTTCTGGATACAGCTCAGGCTCTGGAACACAATCAGAAGATGAAGACAGTAAGGTATTTTCTGATATCTCTAAATTTGAATTAATTGAGACTTTAAAAGACTTGTTAAATGCAAACAATAAGAGGTCTTTAAAACTGAAAACTCTTAGGGAAGATAAGAAAAATCTAACCAAAGAAGTCCATGTTTTAAAGAATCGAAATTCTGAGTATGCAACTGAAAACAAAGATTTTAAAACTGAAGTTGCAAGACTCAAATCTGAAAACCAAACTCTCAAAAGTAATATATGTTCCACTTCCAAAACTGTTTGTGAATCTGATATGCATGAACAATTTTTTCAAAACTTTATTTCTAATGGAATGGAAAGAAGTAAATATGCATCTATGATTTATGGAAACAGTAACACTGGAAAGAGAGGTCTTGGTTTTACAGAAACGATTCCTGAAAGTAAAGCTGTTCATTATGATGTTTTATGCATTGTTTGTGCTAAGAAAGGTCACTCTGAATTATCCTGTCCAATGGTAATATCTAAACAAGATCAGAGAGCTGTTAAGACTAACAAACTTGGACCCAATCAGTTCTGGGTACCAAAAGATCAAATTGTCTATGTTGCAGATGTTCTGAGCAACCAGAAGGAGACACCAACAATGGTGCCTGGACAATGGATGTTGGCAATGCACAAGCAGAAGAAGGTTTATGTTCCTGCTACAACAAGACAAAGGCAATCTGAGTCTGATGGAAGAAGGTCTGGTCAACTCAACCAGAACCAAAATCGGAATCAGAACCAAAATTGGAACCAGTATCAGAAGCACAGAAACTGGAACCAGTATCATAGGAACAGGAACTGGAACCAGTATCAGAAGCACAGAAACTGGAACCAGTATCAGAAGCACAGAAACTGGAACCAGTGTCATAGGAATAGGAACTGGAACCAGAATCAGAATTGGAACCAATATCAGAGGCACAAGAACTGGAACCAGAATGAACAATGGAACCAGAATCAAAGTCAGTACCAGAACCAGAACCTGAACAGGTATCAGTATCAAAGGTTGAGGTATGATCATTAGAATTACTTTAATTATCATAATCAGTATGATTACCAGAATCACCATAAGTTCCAAAATCACCAGAGGAACATGGTGTATAAGCCAAAGCAGAAAGAAAGGAATCAGAATCAGGAGAGTTCTTCAAACACTCCAGTAAGATTCATCAAGACTACAAACCTGGAAGGGAATTCAAATCCCCTCATCCAAACCATGTAATCACAGAACATATAGATTAGGAATCTGAAAATCAGAAGCAAGAGGATTTTCAGAGTAAAACTGAAACTGTTGACATAGAGGTTACATCTTGCTGTAAATACTATTATTATTTGATATTTATGTTTACTGTGATAACAAGAAGCTTGATCTTAACAAATCAAAGCTAGATAAGTATTCTGCAGGTTTTCAAACTGTCAGAGGAACCAGGTGATTCACACGAATTGAACACCTCAGTAGAAACAACATT
The DNA here is from genome assembly GCA_037974295.1 of Cicer cuneatum. NCBI lineage: Eukaryota > Viridiplantae > Streptophyta > Magnoliopsida > Fabales > Fabaceae > Cicer > Cicer cuneatum. Next base: position 58,961,978 of record JBBPBO010001986.1, on the reverse strand, counting down.
CCAGTGGGTTCAAAAAATGGCAGAAACCACCAGAAGCAGAATTAATGGTTTGACTGTATTGAGTTCATTGTTAAATTAATTGATTTATATTATGTTATATGACAAACTGCTTGATCTTGACAAAACAAAGCAAGATAAAGATAGTGCAGGTTCACCAGAACCAAAGGGAGCAAAAGCAGAAGCAGAAGAAACAGAAGTACCTAGAAAGGTAAAGAATACAAGCAAGTCAGCAACACATGACAAATCTTCAAAAGATAAATCTGATCAAGTCAGAAACAGCCAAGATAAGTCAGAAGAGAAATCTGGATATTTACCAGAATCTGAAGCTGTTACAGATTCACCAGAACCAGAAGCTGATTTTTCAGAACCAGAAGCTATTACAGATCTTCCAAAACCAGAAGCTGATGCAAACCAACCAATGTTGATGAAGCTTTTGTAGAGGAAGGTTGGATACTTGCAATGCAAGAAGAGCTGAATGAATTTCAAAGGAATGATGTTTGGGATCTGGTACCCAGACCAAACAAAAACATTATTGGAACCAAGTGGGTTTTCAAGAATAAACTTAATGAAAAATGTGAAGTGGTAAGGAACAAAGCCAGACTTGTAGCTTAAGGATACAGTCAACAGGAAGGTATAGACTACGCTGAGACTTTTGCTCCAGTGGCCAGGTTAGAAGCAATTAGAATTCTCTTATCATTTGCTGCTAATCATGATATAATGCTGTATCAAATGGATGTTAAAAGTGCATTCTTAAATGGCTACATAAGTGAGGAAGTCTATGTCAAACAACACCCTGGATTTGAAGATTCTGATTTTCCAGACCATGTTTTTAAACTTAAAAAATCCTTATATGGTTTAAAACAAGCACCAAGGGCATGGTATGACAGACTTAGTAACTTTCTGCTTAAGAATGAATTTAATAAAGGCTAGATTGATAATACTCTATTTAGGAAATCCATTAAAAATGATATTTTGATTATTCAAGTTTATGTTGATGATATCATATTTGGATCGACTAATGGCACTTTGTGCAAAGAGTTTTCTGACCTAATGCAGAAAGAGTTCAAAATGAGCATAATGGGAGAACTGAAGTTCTTCCTAAGAATTCAGATTCACCAAGGTAAATCAGGTATACTCATTCACCAATCTAAATATACTAAAGAACTTCTTAAAAAGTTAAAAATGAGTGAATGTAAGCCTATGGCCACCCCTATGCACCCAACCTGCTCACTTGAGAAAGATGAAACCAGCCAAAAGGTAGACCAAAAAACATACAGAGGTATGATTGGATCCCTTCTTTATTTAACTGCTTCTAGACCTGACATCTTGTTTAGTTTTTGTGTCTGTGCCCGATTTCAAGTTGACCCTAGGGAATCCCTTTTAATTGCTGTCAAACGAATTCATAGATACCTTAAAGGAACCACCAACCTTACCTTGTTATACAAGAAAACCACCACCTACAAACTCAGAGGTTTTTGTGATTCCGACTATGCTGGAGACAAGCTGGAAAGGAAAAGTACAAGTGGCAACTGCACTTTCGTAGGTGATAATTTGATCTCTTGGTCAAGCAAAAGACAAAGCACCATTGCCATGTCAACAGCTGAAGTTGAGTATATATCAGCAATAGGATGCAGTTCACAGTTACTCTGGATGAAACATCAACTTGAAGATTACAACATCTTTGAAACCAATATCCCTTTGTTCTGTGATAACACTTCAGCCATAAACCTGACCAAGAACCCTATCTTACACTCTAGAGCCAAACACATTGAAATAAAACACCATTTCATTAGGGACCATGTTCTAAAAGGGACTTTAAGCATCCAGTTTGTGGACACTGATCATCAATGGGCTGACATCTTTACCAAAGCATTACCAGAAGATTGGTTCGAGTTCATCAAGAAGCATCTCAGCATTACCTCCATATCTGACTAGCTCAAGTAGTCATCTTAGGAGTTTTTAAATTTCTTGTAATTTTATTTTTTGTCTTTTATTTTCTGTTTTACTTTCTGTAATTTGTAAAGAGAAAAACAAAAAATACAAAAATAGTAGGACCTCTTTTTGGCTAATGACAAAAAGGGGGAGAGAGAGAAAAAGGAGAAATAAGTAGAAAAGGAGAGATAAAAAGAAAGGAGAGAGAAAGAAAGAGTGAAAAAGAGAAGGAGTTGAAAAGGAGAGGAAACAGGGAGAGAGAAAAACAAAGAAAGAAAAAGAAAGAGTGAAAACAGAAAGAGTTGAAAAGGAGAAGAAATGTGAAGAGAGAAAAAGAAAGAGATGAAAAGAGAAGGAGTTGAAAAGGAGAGGAGAAGAGAAGAAAAGAAAGAGAGAACAAAGAAGGAGTTGAAAAGGAGAGTATCAGACTTAGGGAGAGAGATTGGTCTAAGGGGGAGTAATTAAGGAGAGGAAATGTGAAGAGAGAAAAAGAAAGAGATGAAAAGAGAAGGAGTTGAAAAGGAGAGGAGAAGAGAATAAAAGAAAGAGAGAACAAAGAAGGAGTTGAAAAGGAGAGTATCAGACTTAGGGGGAGAGATTGGTCTGAGGGGGAGTAATTAAAGTTTTCGAGTTATAAGTTAGCAAAATAAGTTAAGGTTTTGTCATCATCAAAAAGGGGGAGATTGTTGGAACCAAGTTGGTTCTAAGTCTTAGGATTTTGATGTTTACAAAAGCACTCAATGTAATCTTATTTTGTACCTTGAATTATTAAATTAAATGCCACCAGAAACTGAAGTAATCAGAAGCAGAAGATCAAAGGATTCCAGAAAATGAATTCTGAAATTACCAGAAGATACTCCAGGATGTCAAAACATCACAAGAAGATATCTTTGCCGGCCCAGATCAGAAGGAAGAAAAATCAGAATGAAACCTGGACCAGACCATAATGAAGCCTGCCAGAGGGAGGAGTTTTCCAGACCAAGAGGAATCAAATATCAGATTTATTCCAGAAGTTATTCTGACCAGAAGATGGCCTGACAGTGAGAAATTAAAACAGCCCAGACTTGTTCCAGACTCAACCAGAAGATAAGTTAATGAGTCAAGAACAAGAGAAGCAATCCAGATCTGACCTAGACCATAAGATAGCATGATTCAGGGCATGAAACTAAGTCCAGACTAGAAGAAATGAATTCCAGAATCAATCCAGACCTGGTCCAAAATCAAAGGTAAAATGTCGAGACTGAAATATTTTTTTCTCAAGTTAATTTAAGTTCATTCCAGACCAAGTCCAGAATTTGTCCATATCAGAGGAAAAATATTCAGTTTAATGGTTCAGAATAAATTATTTGGCCTAGTGATGGCCCAGATCAGAAGATCAGACCATGGCCCAGTGTTGGCCGAAATCAGAGGGACAGGATGTGTAGTCCAGCAAAGGCCGAGTTCAGAGGATTATAGCATATCAGGTGCGAGTCCAGGATGGCCGAAATCAGAAGATCAAAGGGTTAGGAAGTGTGGTCCAGGGATGGCCGAATTCAGAGGATCACAGCATATCAATTTATTTGGTCCAGATGTGGACTAGCGCATTAAGATCCAATGGTCCAGATTTGATCATGAGGATTAACGATGGAGATTTCAATTTATTTTGTTCAAAGTATTAAAAAGATTTATTACAAAAATAAAGTGAAGTATTGTGGAATTCAGGAGCTGTGGCGGGAAGCAATGAAAGGATTTGATTGGCTAGTTAGTTTTTGAAAGAAATCTAAGGCTTAAAAAAGATATGTTTTTTTAATTAAATGAAGCCCAATTGGTCAAGTTATTTTTATAGAGAATCCAGCAAGATTCAGCTCGAATTTAAGCATTGGAAGAGGCCCAAATCTGCATCTATAAAAGGAGGCTCAAGGCAGAATACTCATTATAAAAAATCACAAAAGAGTCATACAATTCCAAAGCAAACACTCAAGTTTTCAGTGAGGTTAATTGTGAGTTCCAGCTTTCAAGAAGCAAGCACTCGTGTTATTTTCTTTCGCTTGTGTTAGATCTAAGTTGTTGAAGTAGAGTCTACAATCTGAGGGAGTCAGAAGGGGTAGCAGATTACTTGGCAATTAGATTCAAGGCGTTGTAATTCCTTCTATAATCTGGGGTTGTCAAATTGGCAGGAGAAGACTTGACTTAGGAAGTCAAGGTGCTGTATTCCTCAAGAGTCTAGGATTGTTAGACTGTTTGAGAAGACTGACTTGGAGGGTCAGTGGAACTGTTGTAATTCAAGGTTTGAATTAGTGAAATCCTTCAAGGTGAAGGGACTGGACGTAGCCTCGTTAACGGTGAACCAGTATAAAAATTATGTGTTTTATTTTTACTTTATATCTGCTGCTAACTCTGTTTTTATTCATACATCAAGTTTTGTTTTAAAAGTGTAAAAACAGGAAAAGTATTCAAGTTAGTCAAACACAATTCAACCCCCCTTCTCGTGTTTGCACCTTCATATTCAATATCAATTTACAGAACTATTCAGTTACATAGTTTTCTCTCATTTTCTATCAATTTACATTTCTAACATGGTATCTTAGAACGTCTTTTTTTTATGATGTAATGGCTTCCTCCAATCCTTGTCTTGGTTCCCCGCAACTTCTTCTTCCCATATGAAATTCTCTCATCTAATCTTTGTAAAACTTGATGAGAAAAACTTTAAATAGTAGCACCAACAAATTGATTTGTAATTTGTGGTCACAAGGTTTAGATATTCATTATAGAACCTGCGATACCTTTGCGTTTTCTCTATAATGCAGATTCAGTTGCAAATTGTATCAATCATTTGTATCTTGAATGGGAGTAACAAGATGCTCTCATCTGCACCTGAATTCTCTTGACAATTTCATATTTGTTTCTTACGAAACTCGTTGATTGTCACTACTCGTGGCAAGTTTAGGGGAAATTTATTGTCATTTACATACCTTGCCCACTATAAAAGTGTGCCAACATCGCTATGAATTGTGAAGTCCTACGAAAGGAGATTGTGTTGGAACCAAATTGGTTTTACATTTAGAGTTTTGATTTTAACAAAAGTATTTTATGAGAACAATATATTTGACTTCAAAGAGTATGAAAAAAGATTTGTAGAAGATTTGAAGAAGATTTAAATAAGATTTGAAGAAGATTTGATTAAGATTTGAAAAAGATTTGATCAAAATTTGAAGAAGATTTGATCAAGATTTATCTACAACAAATTACGAACAAAATCAATCTAAAGAATTTACAATCTTAATCTAAACTAAAAAAGAACATAATCAATTTGAAGAATTTACAAACGTAAATTTTAACTATACAATTCAGAATTAAATAAGGACCAAATTGAAGCCCAAATTTTAACTATAAATAGATACTCAAGGCTGAAGAGGAAAAGCATGGAAAAGCAAAAAAGAGTAGTCTGAGAGTTCAAAGAGAGAAATACTCGTTTCAAGTTAGAAATATTTTATGAGCATTCTTTTCTTAGAGTGTGAGAGTTATTATTATTATCAGCTTTTCAGAAGCAACTACTCAAGTTCCAATCTCTTGTATCCAACCAGATAGTGAGGTTTAGTTCCTTCTTCAATCTGGGGTTGTCAGGTTGTTAGGAGAAGACTTGGCTTGTAGGGTCAAGGTGGTATTGTTCCTCAAAAGTTTGGGGTTGTTAGGCTGTTTAGGAAGATTGACTTGGAGGGTCAGGTGCTTTGTAATTCAAGGTATTTGTATTAGTGGATTAAAGCCTTTTGAATGAGGAGACTGGATGTAGCCAAATTAGTGGTGAACCAGGATAAATCTATGTGTCAAATTAATTATGCTTTCATTACTTGCTACACCTGAATCCGATTGCTTCTACTCCAAGTAAGTCACCAAAAACCAAACTAGTTTTTAATTTATTTATAAATTATCAAAAAGAAATCAACTTTGGCAAACAAAATTCAACACCCCTTTGATGGTGCAAACACGAGAGGGGGGTTGAATTTTGTTTGTACTACTTGAATTCTTTTTCTGTTTTTGATTATTATTTAAAATCTGATATATAAACAAGCAGAGTTAGCAGCGGATAAAGTAAAATAATCAACACAAAGATTTATCCTGATTCACCATTAACTAGGCTACATCCAGTTCCTTCACCTCGAAGGATTTTTCCACTAATTCAAAACTTTTGAATTACAACAACACTACTGACCCTCTAAGCCAGTCTTCCCAAACAGTCTAACAATCCTAGACTTTTGAGGATCTCTGGCTTCCTATACTGCTGTAACCTTTTGTCTCCATTTGGCTGGTAAGCTTATGAGGATCTTCTTTACAGGATCTGCAGTGGTGTATCTTTTCTTTAATACTTTTAAACTTGATACCAAAGTTTGGAATCTGCAGAACGTTGCTTCAATGTCTTCATCCTCTTCCATCTTGAACATCTCATACTATTTGGCCAGTATGTTTGCCTTTGCCTCTTGAACTTGTTGACTTCCTTCATAGGTTAGAACCAGACTATCATAGATGTTTTTTGTTGTTTCCTTGTTGGTGCATCTGTCAAATTCTTTAAATGTGATAGCATTGATTATGATGGTTTTGGACTTGTGATGCAGCTTGTATAACTTCCTCTGGTTGGGATTCATATCTGCTACATCCAATTCTTGAACAGTTTCATCTCCTAGTAAAGTGGGTGCAGTGTAGCCTTTGACTACCAAGGTCCATAGATCAGGATCTTGGGATATGAAGAAGCTTCTCATTCTGTCCTTCTAGTATTCAAAGTGATCTCCATCAAACAATGGTGGCCTGTTGATGTTGCCTCCAAATTCTTCTTTGGATTCTGACATGTTGAACCCCCTTGGACCTTTCCTCACACACTGTTAGGTGCTCAGCCTTGAGACCGAGCTCTGATGGCAATTGAAGGTGCAAACACGAGAAGGGAGGTTGAATTGTGTTTGAACTACTTGAATTCTTTTTCTGTTTTTGATGATTATTTAAAATCTGATATATAAACAAGCAAAGTTAGCAGTGGATAAAGTAAAATAATCAACACAAAAATTTATCTTGGTTCACCATTAACTAGGCTACATCCAGTCCCTTCACCTCGAAGGATTTTGCCACTAATTCAAAACCTTTGAATTACAACAACACTACTGACCCTCCAAGTCAGTCTTCTCAAACAGTTTAACAATCCTAGACTTTTAAGGAACACAACACCTTGACTTCACAAGTCAAGTCTTCTCCTACCAATTTGACAACCCCAGATTGCAGAAGGGATTTCAACACCTTGAATCTAATTGCTAAGTCACCTGCTACTTCTTCTGACTTTTTAGATTGTAGACTCTACTTCAACAATATAGACCTGACACAAGGGAACAAAAAACAAGAGTACTTGCTTATGGAAAGTTGATACTCACAATTAACCTCACTGAAAACTTGAATGTTTGCTTCTAGAAGTTTATGACTCTTTTACTGATTTTCGATGCTAAGTCTTCTGCATTGAGCCTCCTTTTATAGATGAAAATTAGGGTTTCTTCCATGATCAAATTCGAGCTGTATCTGTCCAGATTCTCTAGCAAAAATAACTTGGCCAATCCTGTTTCACTTAAATAAAAACCGTATCTTTTTAACTTCAGATTGCACTTGAAAATTCTGTTGACCAATCTTGTTTCTTTTAATTTCAAACCATATCTTTTTATGCTTCAAATTGCATTCGAATTTCTTCAAGTCTTCAGTAATTTTTGAATCAAATCCCTTTAATACTTTGATCAAATTTCTATCAAAATTTAATCAAGTCTTATTCGAATTTTAATCAAGTTATCATTGATTTTCATCATGATTGAAATATGGACCGTATGATCTTCTGATCTCGACCAACTCTTGACTTATGTAATCTGATCTGCCCCAATTCTGTGATCCTCTGATCTCGGAAAACACTGGACCATATGATCTGATCTTCGGATCTCGACCAATACTGTGAAGGTGCAAACACGAGAAGGAGAGTTTGAATTGTGTTTGACTAACTTGATTACTTTTTCTGTTTTTGCAGTTTTAAAACAGAACTTGATGTATGAATCAAACAGAGTTAGCAGCGGATATAAAGTAAAAATAAAAACATAGAATTTTATACGGGTTCACCGTTAACGAGGCTACGTCCAGTCCCTTCACCTTGAAGGATTTCACTAATTCAAACCTTGAATTACAACAGTTCCACTGACCCTCCAAGTCAGTCTTCTCAAACAGTCTAACAATCCTAGACTCTTGAGGAATACAACACCTTGACTTCCTAAGTCAAGTCTTCTCCTACCAATCTGACAACCCCAGATTGTAGAAGGAATTACAACGCCTTGAATCTAATTTCCAAGTAATCTGCTACCCATTCTGACTCCCTCAGATTGTAGACTCTACTTCAACAACTTAGATCTAACACAAGGGAAAGAAAATTACACGAGTACTTGCTTCTGGAAAGCTGGAACTCACAATTAACCTCACTGGAAACTTGAGTGTTTGCTTTTGGAAGTGTATGACTCTTTTGTGATTTTTGATACTAAGTTTTCTGCCTTGAGCCTCCTTTTATAGATGCAGATTAGGGTCTCTTCCAAGCTGAAATTCGAGATGTATCTTGCTGGATTCTCTTGCAAAAATACTCTGACCAATCAGATTTCATATAATTAATTCTGGAACAAATCTTTCTTCCCGCCAATAGCTTCTGAACTCCCATACGACTTCACTTTATTTTTGTAACAAATCCTTTTAATACTTTGATCAAATTAAATTAAATCTCCACCGTTAATCATCATGATTAAATATGGACCGTTTGATCTTCTGCTCTAGTCCACATTTGGGCCTTACTAAGTGATCTGCTGTGATCCTCTGATTTCGGCCAACCCTAGACCACACTTTCTGATCTTCTGATCTGGGCCAACATGGACTTGCAAACTGATATGCTGTGATCCTCTGATCTCGGCCAATGCTGGACCATACATTCTGACCTTCTGATTTTGGCCAACACTGGGCCATGGTATGATCTTCTGATCTCGACCAACACTGGGCCATATTCTTAAATCTTGACCATTTATGTCAACATTTTCCCTCTGATCTGGACCAATTCTGAACATAGTCTGGATTAAACTGAATTTAAATCTGGACAAATAATATGTCAGTCTGGACAATTTACCTTCTGATTTGGATCAGGTCTGGATCAAATCTGGACATCATTTCTTTTGTTCTAGACTTAGTTTCATACCCTGAACCATGCTATCTTCTGGTCTGGGTCAATTTGGATTGAATCTCTTGTTCTGGACCCATTAATTTATCCTCTGATTAAGTCTGGATCAAGTCTGGGCTGTTTTATCATTTCACTGCCAGGCCATCTTCTGGTCATAATAACTTCTGGTCTTAGTCTGACTAAGATTCCTTCTAGTCTGGATCACGTCTCCCTCTGGCAGCCTTCCTTTTGGTCTGGTCCAGGTCTCCTTTTGACTTTGCTTCCTTCTGATATGGGCTAGCAAAGATATCCTCTGGTAATTCCAGGATGCATCCTCTGGTACCTTCTGGATGCATTATCCTGTGTCTTCATCTTCTGCCTCTGCAAACTTCATCTTCTGGTGGTATTTAATGTAATAATTCAAGGTACAAAATAAGATTACATGGAGTGCTTTTGTAAACATCAAAATCCTAAGTACTTAGAACCAACTTGGTTCCAACAATCTCCCCCTTTATGATGATGACAAAACCTTAACTTATTTTGCTAGCTTGTAATCCGAAGTACTTGAATTACTCCCCCTCAGACCAATCTCTCCCCCTAAGTCTGATACTGACTTTTTCTTCTCCTTTTCAACTCCTTCTTGAATCACTCTTTCTTTTCTTTTCTTCTCCTCTCCTTTTCAACTCATTCTCTTTTCATCTCTTTCTGATTTATTTTTCTCTCTCCCTGTTTCTTCTCCTTTTCAACTCCTTCTCTTTTCACTCTTTCTTTTTTTTTCTCTCCCTGATTCTTCTCCTTTTCAACTCCTTCTCTTTTCATCTCTTTCTTTTTCGCTCCTCCTTTCTTTTTATCTCTCCTTTTCTACTTATTTCTTCTTTCTCTCTCTCTCTCTCTCTCCCTTTTTGTCATCAGCCAAAAAGAGGTCCTACTATTTTTGTATTTTTGTTTTTTTCTTTACAAAGTACAGAAATTAAAAACACAAAATAAAAGACATAAAATTAAAATTACAAGAAATTTAAAAAAAACTCCTAAGAAGACTACTTGAGCTAGTCAGATATGGTGACAATGTTGAGATGTTTCTTGATGTCTTTTATTTTGTGTTTTTAATTTTGTCTTCAGGTAATGCTTTGGTGAAGATGCAGCCCATTGATGATCAGTGTCCACAAACTAGATGCTTAAAGTCCCTTTTTGAACATGGTCCCTAATGAAATGGTGTTTTATTTCAATGTGTTTTGCTCTAGAGTGTAAGATCGGGTTCTTGGTTAGGTTTATGACTGAAATGTTATCACAGAACAAAGGGATATTGGTTTCAAAGATGTTGTAATCTTCAAGTTGGTGTTTCATCCAGATTAACTGTGAGCTGCATCCTGCTACTGATATATACTCAGCTTCGGCTGTTGACATAGCAATGGTGCTTTGTCTTTTGCTTGACCAAGAGATCAAATTATCACCTAAGAAGGTGCAGTTGCCGCTTGTACTTTTCCTTTCCAGCTTGTCTCCAGCATAGTTGGAATCACAAAAACCTCTGAGTTTGTAGGTGGGGGTTTTCTTGTATAACAGGGTAAGGTTGGTGGTTCCTTTAAGGTATCTCATAATTCGTTTGACAGCAGTTGAATGGGATTCCCTAGGGTCAGCTTGAAAACGGGCACAAACACAAACACTAAACAAAATGTCAGGTCTAGAAGCAGTTAAATAAAGAAGGGATTCAATCATACCTCTGTATGTTTTTTGGTCTACCTTTTGGCTGGTTTCATCTTTCTCAAGTGAGCATGTTGGGTGCATGGGGGTGGCCATAGGCTTACATTCACTCATTTTGAACTTTTTAAGAAGTTCTTTAGTATATTTAGATTGGTGAATGAGTATACCTGATTTACCTTGGTGAATCTGAATTCCCAAGAAGAACTTGAGTTCTCCCATCATGCTTATTTGGAACTCTTTCTGCATTAGGTCAGAAAACTCTTTGCACAATGTGCCATTAGTCGATCCAAAGATGATATCGTCAACATAAACTTGAATAGTTAAAATATCATTTTTAATGGATTTTCTAAATAGAGTATTATCAATCTTGCCTCTATCAAATTCATTCTTAAGCAGAAAGGTACTAAGTCTGTCATACCATGCCCTTGGTGCTTATTTTAAACCATATAAAGATTTTTTAAGTTTAAAAACATGGTCTGGAAAATCAGAATTTTCAAATCCAAGGGGCTGTTTGACATAGACTTCCTCACTTATATAGCCATTTAAGAATGCACTTTTAACATCCATTTGATATAGAACTATATCATGATTAGCAGCAAATGATAAGAGAATTCTAATTGCTTCTAACCTGGCCACTGGAGCAAAAGTCTTAGTGTAATCTCCTTCCTGTTGATAGTATCTGTGAGCTACTAATCTGGCTTTGTTCCTTACCACTACACCTTTTTCATTGAGTTTATTCCTGAACACCCACTTGGTTCCAATAATGTTTTTGTTTGGTCGGGATACCAGATCCCAAACATCATTCCTTCAGCTCTTCTTACATTGCAAGTATCCAACCTTCCTCTGCCAAAGCTTCATCAATATTGATTGGTCTGCATCAACTTCTGTTTCTGGAAGATCATTAACAGCTTCTGATTTTGATAAATCAGTTTCTGGTTCTGATAAATAACCAGATTTCTCTTCAGATTTATCTTTCGAAGATTTGTCATGTGTTGCTGACTTGCTTGTATCCTCTACCTTTCCAGGTACTTCTGTTTCTTCAGCTTCTGCTCCATTTGGTTTTCGTGAACCTGCACTATCTTTATCTTGCTTTGATTTGTCAAGATCAAGCAGTTTGTCATATAACATAATATAAATAATTTAAAAATGAACTCAATACAGCCAAACCATTAATTCTGCTTCTGGTGGTTTCTGCTTGTTTTTTGAAATCACCAGAATGATTTCAAAAACAAGCAGAAACCACCAGAAGCTTCATCAATATTGGTTGGTCTGCATCAACTTCTGTTTCTGGAAAATCAGTAACAGCTTCTGATTTTGATAAATCAGTTTCTGGTTCTGGTAAATAACCAAATTTCTCTTCAGATTTATCTTTCGAAGATTTGTCATGTGTTGCTGACTTGCTTGTATCCTCTACCTTTCCAGGTACTTCTGTTTCTTCAGCTTCTGCTCCATTTGGTTTTCGTGAACCTGCACTATCTTTATCTTGCTTTGATTTGTCAAGATCAAGCAGTTTGTCATATAACATAATATAAATAATTTAAAAATGAACTCAATACAGCCAAACCATTAATTCTGCTTCTGGTGGTTTCTGCTTGTTTTTGAAATCACCAGAATGCTGTTACATGTAGTATGGGCAGAACAGAATGGGAGGGAAAGGGGTACTGTTACATGCAGTATGGGCAGTGAGGAAGGAGGAATGGTGTTCTGATTTCACCATCATTCTCACTCCTATTTATAGGCTTGTGTGGGTGCCACCTCACCCAACACTTGTCTGATCCTCAGCACTTAACCAATCCCGTCGCAATTAGCCACTAATCCCTTAATTAACTGTCCGTTAATTTAATTACTCGTAATTAAATTAATTTTTTCTTAATCCAATAATCTTAATATATCTTCAAAAATAAATATTTATATATATATATATATTTTCTCAAAACATACATATATTAAATATTTTACAATATCCCAAAAATACACTTAATTAAATCCCTAATTAAATTTTAAATTTAAGGGTCTTACATTACTACCCCCCTTAAATTAGTTTCGTCCTCAAAACTACATGTCGCTGAACAACTGGGGATATTGTTCCCTCATCTTACTCTCCAGTTCCCAAGTCACGTCTCCAGTAGTCGGATTCCAAATCACTTTGACTAGTAGGACTTCCTTGTTCCTCAACTGTTTAATCTTCCTGTCTTCAATCCTTACAGGGAATACTTCAAATGATAGGTTATCCTTCAGCTGAATTGTATCTGGTTCGATCACATGTGACGGGTCTGCAATGTATTTCCTTAGCTGCGACACATGGAATACGTCGTGAATATTGGACAGTATGGGAGGTAAAGCAATCCGATAAGCTAATGGTCCATTTCGTGCAGTAATCTGGTATGGTCCAATAAATTTTGGAGTCAACTTTCTTGACTTAATAGCTCTGCCCACACCAGTTGTAGGCGTGACCTTTAGAAATACATGATCACCCTGCTCGAATTCCAAAGGTCTGCGACGCTTGTCCACAGAACTCTTCTGACGATCTTGTGAAATCTTCATTTTATCTTGTATCCTCTTAATTTTCTCTGTGGTCTGTTCCACCATCTCAGGTCCAACAATCATACTCTCTCCGTCCTTATAACAGCATAAAGGCGTTTGACACTTGCGCCCATACAAAGCCTCATAGGGTGCCATTCCAATACCTGCGTGAAAGCTATTGTTGTAAGTGAAATCAATCAATGGCAACACCTCATCCCATTTTCCTCTATCATCCAACACACATGCTCTCAATAGATCTTCCAAGGACTGATTTGTTCTCTCAGTTTGTCTGTCTGTTTGCGGATGATAAGCTGAACTCAATTTCAGTTTCGTTCCCAATGCTTCATGCAGCGCTCCCCAAAAATGAGATGTGAACTTTGGGTCACAGTCCGATACTATACTCGATGGAACGCCGTGTAACCTTACAAACTCAGTGATGTAGATTTCCGTCAGCTTATCTACTTTGTAAGTGGTCTTTACTGCTAAGAAATGCGCGGACTTTGTCAATCGATCCACTATTACCCAAATTGAATCATTCTTTTTCGTTGTCTTGGGCAGTCTTGTTATAAAATCCATGGAAATGCTGTCCCACTTCCATTCCGGTATCTCCAGAGGCTCCAACATTCCAACAGGTCGTTGATGTTCCACTTTCTCTTTCTGATAAGTTAAACAAGCTGATACGTACTCTGCTACGTCCCTCTTCATTCTTGGCCACCAGTAATTCTGTCTTAAGTCCTGGTACATCTTGGTCGCTCTAGGATGAATACTCAACTTACTCTTATGAGCTTCTTCCAAAATCATTCTTCTCATATCTGCAACTTCCAGTACATAAACTCTTCCATTACATCTCAGAATATTATCTGGTCCGACGTTGAACTCAGTTGTCTGTCCTTGCGCTATCAGATTCCTCTTTTCTTGGATCAATGCGTCATCTTGCAAGTTTGCAATCTCCTCAAGTAAACCACTCGAAATTGTTATCATTCCACACTCTAAAATTCCTGGTGCAAACTTTACGGTCTAAATGTAGATCTCTAAATGCTTCCCACAACTCCTATTGTTTGGCCATTATCATTGAAGATACTGACACAGTTTTCTGACTCAATGCATCCGCCACCACATTGGCTTTTCCAGGGTGGTATTGCAATGGAAAGTCAAAATCCTTGAGAGTCTCCATCCATCTCCTCTGACGCATGTTCAATTCCTTCTGATCGAATAGATACTTCAAACTTTTATGGTCACTGAATACCGTGAATGTGCATCCATATAAGTAGTGCCTCCAGACCTTTAATGCAAACACTACTGCCTTGAGGCGTATGCTACAGCTTTCTTATGTTGCATCAAAACACATCCTAAACCTTGGTGAGATGCATCACAGTAAACCTCATATGGTTCCTCTAATTGTGGCAAGACCAATACTGGTGAGGTTGTCAACTTTTCCTTAAGCAACTGAAAATTTTCCTCACACTTCTCCGTCCATGCAAACGGCTGATTCTTCCTGGTGAGTTGTATCAAAGGAGCTACAATCTTAGCAAATCCTTCAATAAATCTCCTGTAGTATCCTGCTAGTCCGACAAAAATTCGTATGTCTATGATAGTCTAGGGCTGTTTCCAGGCAAGAATTGTCTCAATTTTATTTGGATCGACAGCGATTCCTTCTTTCGTTATCACATGTCCCAAGAAGTTCACTTTATCTAGCCAAAAATCAAACTTCGATAAATTGGCATACAGTTGCTTCTCGCGCAAGACTTCAAGAACTTGGCGTAGGTGTTCTCTGTGTTTTTCTTCATCCTTTGAATAAACCAATATATCATCGATGAACACTACGACGAATTTATCCAGAAATGGGCTGAAAATTCTATTCATATAGTCCATGAAAATTGCTGGTGCATTCGTAACTCCAAATGGCATAACGAGATAGTCATAGTGTCCGTAAGGAGTCCTGAAAGCAGTCTTTTGAATATCTCCTTCTCTTACTCGAATCTGATGGTATCCCGATTTCAAATCAATCTTTGAAAACACTGCTGCTCCCCTCAATTGGTCCATCAAATCATCGATGCGTGGTAAAGGATAACGATTCTTAATAGTTACCTTGTTAAGTTGCCGATAATCCACACATAAGCGTGAACTTCGATCCTTCTTCTTAACCAACAACACCGGAGCTCCCCATGGCGACTGACTTGGTCTGATGAATCCTTTCTCCAATAAACCTTCAATCTGACCCTTAAGCTCGCTTAATTCCAATGGCGACATCCGGTGCGGCGCAATTGAAATAGGCTCAGTTCCTGGGTGCAAATCAATGAAGAACTCCACCTCTCTTACCGGGGGTAATCCTGGAATTTCTGATGGAAATACGTCCGGATATTCTTTGACTAACACCACGTCTTCTATGTTTAGATCATCTTAGTCTCCACGTTAGCCAATGATAGAAATTCCTGAGTTCCTTCTCTCAGAGACACCTCGAGTTTGTTAGCAGCCAAATACCGAACGATTCCAAGATTACGTAATTATATGTCATCCAATCCATGCCGATAATGATCTCGAGTGATTGTAGGAGTAGACAGATTAAATTAACCAAGAAATCCCTATTCTGAATTGTTACAGTACAATGTAAACATGCAGAGTTTACGGTCAAAGTCTTAATAGGTGTGGAAACAACCAAATCAAAAGGTAAAGCAGACACAGATAACTTCAAACGATGCACACAGTCCATAGCAATGAAAGAGTGGGTTGCCCCCGAATCAAAAAGTGCAGTTAGTGTGTTACCTGCAATCTCACTCTCTTCCTGGATTAAATTTGGAGCTTGATTCCCAGCTTCAGCACCCATGTGATATACGCGTCCTCTAGCAATAGGACGAGTAGCCCTAGTGGCGTTCACTGTTGGTTCCACCTTTGGAACCCGGCTCTCGCCACGTGTCCCGGTTTCTGGTAGTTGAAACACATCAGATCCCTTACGGTACAAGCAGTAGCAATATGTCCTTCTTTCCCACATCTATAACACCATACTCCTTATCCCAATTGCCGTCCAAAATTCTGATCTTCTGATCTCGGTCAACACTGGGCCATATTCTTAAATCTGGACCATTTATCTGAACCTTTTCCCTCTAATCTGGACCAATTCTGAACTGGGTCTGGATTGAACTGAATTTAAATCTGGACAAATAATATTTCATTCTGGATCAAATCTGGACATCATTTCTTTTGGTCTGGACTTAGTTTCGTACCCTGAACCATGCTATCTTCTGGTCTAGGTCAAATCTAGATTGAATCTCTTGTTCTTGACCCATTAATTTATCCTCTGATTAAGTCTAGATCAATTCTGGGCTGTTTTATCATTTCACTGCCAGGCCATCTTCTGGTCATAATAACTTCTAGTCTAAGTCTGACTAATGATTCCTTCTGGTCTGTATCAAGTCTCCCTCTAGCAGGCTTCCTTCTGGTCTGGTCCAGGTCTCCTTCTGACTTTGCTTCCTTCTGGTAATTCCTCTGGTAATTCCAGGATGCATCATCTGGTACCTTTTGGATGCATTATCTGGTGTCTTCATCTTCTGCCTCTACAAACTTCATTTTCTAGTGGTATTTAATGTAATAATTCAAGGTACAAAATAAGATTACATGGAGTGCTTTTGTAAACATCAAAATCCTAAGTAGTTCGAACCAAATTGGTTCCAACGTACTGGGCCATATGATCTGATCTTCTAATCTCGACCAACACTGGGCCATGATACGTAAATCTGGACCATTGATCTGAACATTTTCCCTCTGATCTGGACCAAGTTTGGACTAAGTCTGGATTGAATCTGAATTAAATATGGACTTATGATATTTTAATCTGGACCATTGATCTTTTAATCTGGACATTTATCCTCTGATCTAGATCAAATCTGGATTAAATCTGAACAATCATTTCTTCTGATCTGGATTGAGTTTTATGTTTTGGATCATGCTATCTTCTGGTCTGGACCAAGTCATTTGTTCTGGACCAATTATCTTCTGCTCAGGACCAAGTCTGGATTACGTCTAGACTGATTCTTATATTCATGACCAAGCTATCTTCTGGTTAGGATTAAGTCTGGACCAAGTCTAACTTATGATTCCTTCTGGTCTGGACCAAGTCTCCCTCTGACAAGCTTCCTTCTGGTCTGGACCAAGTCTCCCTCTGACAAGCTTCCTTCTAGTCTGGACCAAGTCTCCTTCTGGACTGTGCTTCCTTCTGATCTATGCAAAGAAAGATATCCTCTGATGATGTTACTTGTCCTTTGATATTTTGCCTTTGATGACATCCTCTGATATCCTCTGGTACCCTCTGGATGCATTATCTGGCCTAACCTTCTGGTGACATTTCTATGCTCTGGTTGCTTCCTCTTGATGTATCCTCTGGTGGTGTCATCCTCTGATTTGTTCTTCTAAGTCAAAATACTATTTACATAAAATACTTTTGTTAACATCAAAATTCTAAGTATAGAACCAACTTGGTTCCAACACCCTTCTCGTATTTGCACCTTCAGATTGACAAGCCAGTTTGGGGGAAATTTATTCTTTGTCATGTTCGTACTATCAATAAATGCTTAATCTCCATTGCAGATCCCTATACCACATCATAATTTGATTGAAAGAAAATTGGATTTTGTACCCCCACAATTGGACTTATACCTCCAAAATGTAAAAAACTCAATTTTGTCCATTTTATTTTCATTCAGTCAAAGGTAAAAAAGATTGCTCCAAAATCGTACCTCTTCACCAACATTTTCGATAATTAAATTGTTTCCCCTAAAAATCCGATATACAAATTAACATTATAGGAAATTATATCTTTTAAATTTCTAATGGTATAATTTGTGTACCGAAAATTTTAAAGCACTAAATTTCTCATAGTATGAATTTTGTATCGGAAATTCCGCCAAAAAAATTTCTTGTAGTTAATTTATTCTACCCAGAAATTTCAAACTTTGAATTTTCGGTCTGTAATTTTTATTTTTTTCTATTCTGGATTTTTTTAACTTTTTTTTTAAGTAGGGATGGAAAAAACACAATTATGTTTAGATTTGACTAAAACATTAACAACTGATCAAATTTTTTAGTCACGAGAAGCTGTTATATTATGGCAAGAGAGGTTGGTCAAAAAAATTGAGTAGCTGTTACCATTACTCGCTCTGATATAGAGACCGGAAAGAGAGGAAGGAAGTCAAAATTAATTCTCGATTGTGATAAAGGTGGAAAATATAAGTCAAATAAAAGTAACTCAGGGATTTCAACTAAAAAGTGTGGTTGAGATAAAGGTGGAAAATATAAGTCAAATAAAAGTAATTCAGGGACTTCAACTAAAAAGTGTGGCTGTTCGTTTAAACCTAGATCGAGAGCATTGAAAAATGATGAGGGATAGATTATTAGTTTAATGTGTGGACTTCACAACCATGAGTTAGTGGCCACTTTTGAGAATAATGAATTTGTGGGACGCTTAAAAGAAGATAAGAAACATGTTGACGAGCTGACAAAGTATCACATTGCACCGAGACACATCTTGTCATCTTTGAGAAATCTAGATAAGGAGAACATGACTAATATCTCTCAAATTTATAAGCGATGAACCACATACATGAAGAATTTGAAAAGACCCATAACTGATATGCAACATCTGTTGAAGTTATTTGAAGCTGAGAAGTATGCTTGTTGGAGTAGGACTCATGAAGACTCCAACATTGTGAGGGACATGTTTTGGACACACCTAGATTCCATAACTTTGTTGGTCATGTTCCCTCTTGTATTGATCATATCAAAATGGAACATGTTTAACAATGGTCATGTTTTCCTTATCTCGATCTCTCAAAGATGACAAAATGTGTGTCGGTGCAACGTGAAACTTTGTCAGCTCGTCAACATGTTTCTTATCCTCTTCTTTTAAGCGTCCCATAAATGCATTATTCTCAAAAGTAGTCACTAACTCATTATTGTGAAGTCTACACATTAAACTGATAATACATCCCTCATCATTCTTCAATGGTCTCGATCTAAGTTTAAACGGACAACCACACCTTTTAGTTGAAGTCTCTGAGTTACTTTTATTTAACTTATATTTTCCACCTCTATCATACTTGAGAATTAATTTTGACTTTTTTCCTCTCTTTCCGATCTCTATGTCTGAGCGAGTAATAACAACACCTACTTGATTTTGTCGGTCAACCTCTCCTGTCCATGATATGACTGTTTCTCATGACTTTAAAATTTGATTCATGTGAATGCGAAATGCTTCCAATTGTCATGGTTATGGCGGTGATTGTAATGGTAATGAAGATGGTTGTTTTGGTCGTGGAGGTCGTGGTGGCAAAAACAATCACTTCCATGACCATTATAATCATTGCAAGAGCCATAACCTTGATAATCAGAAGTGTTTGCATTCACATGACTCGGGTTTGCACTCACATGACTCATGCCAGTTGAAAAATCAGGGTTTAGAGGTTGTTGCGACATCACATCACCAGTTGAATTCACATATGAGGCTTGAGAGGGAACTTGAATGAGATTCATCATCACAGTTTCAGGGAGAGATACTTTCTTGTTCTTTTGTTCATGTGCATGCAAGAATGATTCAAGTTCGTCGAGATAACACAACTCTTCTTTATTTGTGACCGACAACAGAGTCGTACAGCTCTGGTAGTGCCTCAAGAATGATTTCAATCAAATTACAATGTGGTACAAGATCTCCAATAGAGATTAAGGATTCATTGATAGTGTGAACACGAAGAAGAAATTCATCAATTTTGCAAGCTCCTATTGTAAGATCCATATCTCAAAGCGAAATTGGTGCGCTTTGGAAGTGAGCAAGGTATGAAAATGATGATGAATTTCCCCTAAATTTGCGATGAGTAGTGATCAATGCAAATCTGAAATTGTCGAGAGAATCGAAGTGCAAATGAGAGCTTTGTGTTGCTCCCATTCAAGATATAAAGGATTGATACAATTTAAATATATAAAGGATTGATACGATTTGCAGCACAATCTGCATCATTGTGAAAACGCAAAGGTATGATTGAACTCTAGACTATAGTATAAGTAAATACTATTAATTTACTTATTGCACGTTCTGTGATGAATATCTAAACCTTGTGAGCACGAATGACACCGTTAAAATTTGTTGGAATTTGTTGGTGCCACTGTTTGAAGTTTTTATCATTAAGTTTTACAAAGATTAGATGAGAGAATTGGAGAAAACCATTGATATGCACATGATAAAAAAAACAAGCTCTAGGATACATGTTAGAAATGTAAACTGATTGAAAGAAAAAGAAAATGAGAGAAAACTGTGTAACTGAATAAGTCTATAAATTGATACTGAATGTTTTAAATTGATTACAAGGGGTGATCTACATTTATTTATAGAGATCAGTGATTTTGCTAATCGACTTTAACTTAATAGAATGTTCTAGAAGCTGAATAATTAGAATTGACAGCTGTCTAACTGCTTAAGCCCTATTAAGTGAACAAACTATCTCTAATACAAGTGTTTTTTCTTTTGGTTATGTTTGTTTGGTAGAATCCTGAGCATGCTTGAAAAAAGTAACCGGTAATAGAAAATTGATACATAATATAAATATCTTTTTTTAAAAAGGATAAACATATTTGTAGGATTGAGCAAAATATAACCAAAACTCATAACTAGATCCAAATTTGTTTTAATAAACCCAGATAAAAGAGAAAGTTGGATTTCGTATCTTGAATTGGACTTATACCCTTCAAAATGTTAAAAACCCAAATTTATCCCTTTAATTTTCATTCAATTATGGTAAAAAAAATTATTCTAAAATCTTACCCCTCACCAAAATTTCCGGTAAGTGACTTTTTTCTCCTAAAAATCCTGAACACAATTTATAACTACTAGAAATTTCGTTTTTACAATTTCCGGCGGTACAATTTGTTTACCGGAAATTTCGAGGCACCAATTTTAAATTTCTAGTCCGTTATTTATACTACCGAAAATAGTAACTCTTACTTTACTGAAAACTTCAAAAAAAAAAACTTTTTTTTTGAAGTAGGGATGGAAAAAACACCACCGTTATGTATAGATTTGACTGGAGCATTCACAATTGATCAAATTTTTGAGTAATGAGAAGTTGTCATATCATGGCCAAGAGAGGTTGGCCGACAAAATCGAGTAGTTGTTATCATTACTCGCTCTAACATAGAGACTAGAGAGAGAGAAAGGAAGTCAAAATTAATTATTGGTTATGATAGAGGTGGAAAATATAAGTCAAATAAAAGTAATTTGGGGACTTCAACTAAAAAGTGTGGTTGTCTGTTTAAACTTAGATCGACACCATTGAAAAATGTTAAGGGATGGATTATTAGTTTAATATGGGGACTTAATAACCATGATTTAGTAGCTAATTTTGAGAATAATGCATTTATGAGACGCTTAAAAGAAGAAGATAATAAACATGTTGACAAGCTGACAAAGTATCACGTTGCACCGAGACACATCATGTCATCTTTGAGAGATCGAGATAAGGAGAATGTGATTAATAACACTCAAATTTATAAGCGTCGAAGCACATACAAGAATAATTGAAAGGACCTAGAACTGATATGCAACATCTGTTGAAGTTACTTGAAGTTGAGAAGTATGCCTATTGGAGTAGAACTCATGGAGACTCCAACGTTGTGAGAGACACGTTTTGGACGCACCCAGCGTCTATTACTTTGTTGAAAAAGTTCCCTCTTGTATAGATCATGGATAGCACCTACAAAACCAACAAATGTAGGTTACCACTGTTTGAAATTGTTGGTGTAACTTCAACAAGGTTGACATTCAACGTTGCATTTGCTTATATGGATTGTGAGCGTTAAGAAAACTTTTGTTGGGCATTGGAGAGGTTAAAAGAGTTATTTATTTCAAATACCTTATTTCCTCAGGTGATCGTGATTAACAGAGAACTTGCTTTAATGAATACAATTGAAGTTGTGTTTCCATCTTCAACAAATTTACTTTGTCAACTTCATATTAACAAAAATCTTGGAGTCAAATGCAAATAATATATATTAAAGAAACATAAGCATGAACCCATTCTTGAGTTCTAGAGGAAAATCGAGTATTGCATTTAGGAAATACTATTACTAATAGGTACGTCATTAAAACTTTGCATTTTGTTTTATTTTTATACTTCTATTGGATTAAACATGTATGATAGAAATAATATCATACATTTTTTATGTTTGAGTTTTAGGGTTGAATCTGCTCATTGGTCATTAAAGAGATTTTTGTAACACAATAAATGAGATTTATGTAAGGCATGGAATGGTATGAATGACATATTGAATACAAATTATTAAGATAAAAGGTTCCTTGAGATAAGTAAAGGTCGCAAAGAGCATATACACAATAATCCATTCTATGAGAATTTGACTTGGGTTGTCTCTAGGAAAGCTTTAGCTGATATTGTTGATGAATACAAGAGAGTCAACTATGTCGATAACGACAAAGTTATGTGTTATTGTATACTTAGAAACACTCATGGATTACCTTGTGCATGTGAGTTCACATGATACAAGTTGGAAGGTGTTCCAATCCCATTAGATGATGTTCATATGTGTTGGAGGAAATTAACCATGAATAGTGATTCAGAGGAAGAAAAGTTGGAAAATGGACATTACATCAAAGATGAATATAATTTGGAAAACATGAAAAACACTTAGGTAAAAAGGTGGTGTTAAGAGGAAAAACGGCAAAAAGCCAAAGGGATATGACATATATCGCGACCCTTTATTTTTTTGAGCATTTTGATGCATTTTATTCTAATAATGCAAATACTCAAATCTCTCGGCAAGGACCCATGAAAGCATCCCAACAAGTCTCCTAGCAAGCATCCCCGCAAGCATCCAAACAAGTCTCAGCATACACCAAAACAAGCATCTCAGCAAGCACTTAGGACGAATGAAGTTAAAAAATATTTGGACGAGTTTTCTCCTCTAATTAATCTATATATTGAAGACATAGTTAATATTAAAGCGGATGTAAACTATTGATATTGTGTTATTGCTGCTTTACTTGGCCATAGTGAAGAATATTGGAGTATTGTGTGTTGACAGTTGTATATAGAGATTAAGTCCAAACTTGATTTATATGCTACATTATTCAAGAAACGTTTGCAAGAAGTGACAGACTCTTTAACAAAATATGGGATTCCAGATATGGGTTACGTGATAGCAACAAAATATAATCTCGTTCTTGTGACATTGGGAAAAACTTTTTCATTGACATTTTTCCCATTGAGGGGTGCACACACTGGAGACCTATCATGTGATCATATTATCAACATTGGTTTTGTTAATGAAACTTCTTGGGTTCAAGTAAATTGAAATCAGCTTGTATGTTGCCACCACTTGCATTGAAAGAAGCATCGTAGTGATGAGTCTCATCATGGGCTATAGCTTATGCAGGCGTCTACAATATTGGGATTCATTAAATTTAGAACATACATCAAATTATATGTCTTTGGCAGATGATTGATACTTTTGATTTTAAATTTTATTTCATATATATATACGCGGTTTTTAATTAATTAGTTTGTTTCGTGTACAGTTCACATTCCTTTTTGTAACAAAATTCATTCACATAATATTCAAAAAGATTAATCAAAGTCAAAATAATAAGTCAATCGAGATAATAAAGCAAAATCTGAATACTAAATCTAAATAAAAAGCTTAAACAATAAAGTCTAAATAATAAAATAAGACAACTACAATACTACTGATAATCTCCTCCACTAGATATGTATAAAGCTCTCTCTAATAAGATGTATATCATCCTCAGGATCTAGCCTATATAAATCTAAACTCTATTGTATAAGACCACTCATTATTTGACACCGTCTATACCATTCACCATGAGTAGTATCGGGACCAACATCATGACTAGGAACATCAAAGCATGGAGCTCTACAGCAACGTAAAGGATCATTCGAGGATGAAATATCCTATAGTACATCTAATTGTATCCTTCAACAGACTCGTGTGAGTATGCAGTTGGATACAATCTAATAGGAAGGGATTGTATGGAGTTCAAGTACATGCTCCATTCAACATCAACATCACGTACAACGAGCATCAGTGGTTTTGGAGGGATGTGTTGAGTATACCCAAACTACAGTATGCACCTCTTTGGTAAATATGGTATCATCATGGAACACCAACGAATGTAACCTGTAAACAACGACACAAACTGAAATTATGTCGTAGAGTTCTCATCGTAATTTGGCGTCCAGATAATATCAGTATCTCTCAAAGCATCTAACTTTGCTTTGTAGTATGCAACGCTCCTAGCTATTTGTTTTGTAGTCCATCGAAACATATGTGGCATTGAAGATACAGGCTCAATCATATCCTGCTTACAAATGTCAAGAAAATGTTCATAAATCCATGTCTATAAATAATAATAAAATACAAATAACTAAATAAGCATCTTAACAAATAAGATATAATAACTATAAAAAATAATATACAAGCACCTGAAATACAGATAAATATCCTCCAATCTGCTTCGTTTCAGGTTGTGTATCATCTCTAAGATAGTCATATATAACAAGAGCAACAGGTCCCCATGCCCATTTACCACAAGTATCAAGGTCTTGAAAAAAGACAAATATTTTGCAGATACAAGGGTAAAACTTTTATCACCTAGTATGGTACACCCTACCAAATTAAGTAGGTATGCCCTTGCTGCACAGTCGTATCGCCCTTCACAAAGTTTCTTAAAAAATATAGCTTTCAACCACTCAAAACTATATGAAGCACCTTTATTGATCCTAGTTTAAGTCACAGTTTCATCATGATCAACTCCCAATAACTCAATGGCAGCAGCAATGGCCAAATCTTCATTGACATTAGCGGGAGGTGTGAAAATCTCTTCATAACATGGGATGCCCAAAAGACCCCTAACATCGTCAAGAATAATAGTCATTTCACCGACCAATTAGCCGGTGAAATGAGCTAGTCTCTACGTGCCATCTCTCAGCAAAAGTATATATCAGATTATCGTTAATCATCTGCAAACTACATCGTTGCAGAGGACGTAACTCAGATATAGTAATCCAATGATTTATCTAAGTAGGTAATACATATCTGATATCAATAAATTTATTTTGCTTTTTGCCATTTGAAACAATTTTCAAGGCATGTCTATCAGGTTTAATTAAAATAACACACAATAAATTATAATAAAAATATACAATTAATTCATTAAACTCTAATGAACTATACTACAAATATATTAAAATATACATATAAACTATACTATAATCAGTTTTGTATAAACTAAACTATACATATCCTACATTTGAGTTCCTAAAATCAGCATTGTAATAAACTATACTAGAAATATATTAAAATATACATATTATAAACATATTATGCTATATTATAATATGTAATAAAATAAATTATTTACTAACTTATCCATTCCAGACTTTAACTGCAATATGGTGCTCATAGTCCTTAATGACGGAAAGATCGTAAGGACCTCGACGAAATAGAGGTTTTTTCAGGCAGTTCATGGTGATGCACGTTATCTTGGTGTTGTTGATCATGTTAATCATTAAACGCATGATCATATTGCTCAAACTCAAGCTGAATATTATAATCCTCATGTTGCATCTCTTCATTCCTATTTCTCCTTTTTGTCAACCGCAACTCTTCTATTGGATTGTGTTGGAGGTCGAACTCGAGAATGTTCAATGGTGTTTTTTGCTCCTCTGGTCCTCATTGGAAAAAATTAATTGAAAAAAATGTAAAAAAAAAATTATAAAAAAAAAACATTGTTCAGAAAATTTCAGTAAGGAATGAAATTTTGTTTTTCAATACCGGAGATTTCTTTATAAAGAAATCTCCGGTATTGAAAAACAACTATCGAAAATTTACGAAATTTTTGGTAAAGAGATTTTAGAGAAAAAATTTACTTGTTCTGGAAAATTCAGATTGTGGGGTACGGTCCAATTTTTTTATTTTTACAATAAGGTCAATGATATTTTAGTAAATTCAAGTATAAATTTTTTAAATGGGGGTTATAGGTTTAATTAATGGGTACGGAATCCAACTTTCAGCATTTTGGAAAATAAAGATGGATTGGATATCCAACCACTTAAAAATGGGTGGTATTGAAAAACAACTACCGGAAATTTCAAAAATAAAATTTTCAGTATTGAAAAACAACTACCGAAAATTTCAAATTTCAGGTGAAACAAATTTCATTCCTTACTGAAATTTCTGAAATAGAGTTTTTTTTTTTTTTAAAAAAAATTTAAAATTTCTTTTCACATTTTTTTCATTCACTTTTTTTCATTGAGGACCAGAGGAGCAAAAAACACCGTTGAACATTCTCGAGTTCGACCTCCTACACAATCTAATAGGAGGGCACCGTTGAGAAAAGGAAAAAGGGGAACGAAGAGATGCAACAGGAGGATTATAATATTCACCTTGAGTCTGAGCAAAATGATCATGCGTTTAATGATCAACAGGATCAGCAGCACCAAGATAACGTGCATCACCATCAACAGCCTGAACAACATCTATTTCTTGGAGTTCCTTAGGATCTTTTCGTCCTTAAGGACTATGAGCACCACATTGCAGTTAAAGTGTGGAATGGACAAGTTAGTAAATAATTAATTTTATTACATATTATAATAGCATAATATGTATATTTTAATATATTTATAGTATAATTTATTACAATGTCGATTTTAGGAAACTCAAATGTAGGATATGTATAGTTAGTTTAGTTTACACAAAGCTGATTATACTATAGTTTAATGAATTAATTGTATATTTATAGTATAATTTATTGTGTGTTATTTTAATTAAACAGGATAGACGTGCCTTGAAAGTTGTTTCAAATCGAAAAAAGCAAGATAAATTAATTGATATCAGATATGTATTACTTGCTCAAATAGATCATTGGATTACTTTATATGGGTTACGTCCTCTGCAAAGATGTAGTTTGCAGATAATTGACGGTAATAAGATATCTGCTTTTCCTGATAGATGGCACACAGAGACTAGTTCATTTCATCTGCCATTTGGTGAAATGACTATTACTCTGGACATGTTATGGGTCTTTTGGGAATCCCATGTTATGGAGAGTTTTTCACACCTCCCACTAATGTGAATGAAGATTTAGTCATTTCTCATGCCATTGAGTTATTGGGAGTTGATCATGATAAAGTTTTAATTGCAACTAGGATCAATAGAGGTGCTTCATATAGTTTTGAGTGGTTGAAAGCTATATTTTTTAAGAAACTTCGTGAAGGACAATAATGTGCAACGAGGGCATACCTACTTCATTTGGCAGGGTGTACCATACTAGCTGATAAAAGTTTTACCCTTTTATCTGCAAAATATTTGTTTCTTTTTCAAGACTTAAGATACTTGTGGTAAATGGGCATGGAGACCAGCTGCTCTTGTTGTTTTATATGACTATTTTAGAGATGGTACATTGCTTGCAACGAAGCAGATTATAGGATATTTATCTCTATTTCAGGTACTATTATATTATATTTTATCCTAATTATATTGTTATTTTTAATATGCTTATTTAATTAGTTGAATTTTTTTTACTATTTACATACATGGACTTATGAACATTTCCCTGACATTTGTAAGCGGGATATGACTGAGCATGTATCTTCAATGTCACGGATGTTTCGATGGATTGCAAAACAAACATCTAGGAACGTTGCATACTACCGAGCAAAGTTGGATGCTTTGAGAGATACTGATATTATCTAGACGCCAAATTACAATAAGAACTCTACGACACAATTTCAGTATGTATCGTTTACATGTTACATTTGTTGGTGTTCTACGATGGTACCGTATTTACTAGAGAAGTGCATACGACAGTTTGGGTATACTTTATACGACCCCTTCGTACTAGATTGCATCCAACTGCATATTCACACGAGTCTATTGATGGATACATTCAGTGGTACTATAGGATATCTCATCCTCGAATGATCTCTTACGTTGTTGTTGAACCTCCATGCTTTGATGTTCCTAGTCATGACGCTGGTGTTGGTCGTAGTTATGATGCTGGTGTTGGTCCTAGGAATGATGTTGGTGTTTGTCCTAGTTATGATGCTGGTCCTAGTCATGATGTTCATCCCGATATTACTCATGGTGAATGGTATATACGGTGTATACTAATGAGTGGTCTTATCTAGTAGAGTTTAGATTTAAATAGACTAGATCCTGAGGATGAGATGCACGTCTTATTAGATAGAGCTTTATACATATCTAGATGAGGGAATTATCAGTAATACTATAGTTGTCTTATTTTATTATTCAGGCGTATTTATTTAATCTTTATTGTTTAAACTTTTTTATTTAGATTTATTATTCAGACTTTGTTTTCTTATCTCGATTAACTTATTATTCAGACTTTGATGTATTGCTTTGGACTTATTTTGTTAAAAGTTGAAATGATTTAATATTTTTGTATATTCTGTGAATGAATTTTGCTACAAAAAGCAATGTGAACAGTAGAGGAAACAAACTAACTAATTGAAAACTGCATATATATATATATATATATATATATATATATATATATATATATATATATATATATATATATATATATATATATATATATATATATATATATATATATATGAAACAAAAATTCAAATCATAAGTGTCAATCATCTACCAAAGACATATAATATTATGTATGTTCTAAATCTAATGAACCCCAATGTTATAGTACACTTCCTGCACAAGCTATAGCCCATGATGTAGACTCATCAGTGTGATGCTTCTTCTAATGTCATGCAAGTGGAGACAATGGACAAGTTGATTTCAATTTAACTTGAACCCAATGAGTTTCATTAGCAAAACCAATGCTAATAATACGATCACGTGATAGGTCTCCATTGTGAGCACCCTTCAATGGGAAAAAGTCAAAGAAAAAGTTTTTCCCAATGTCACAAGAACGAGATTATATTTTGTTGCTATCACGTAACTCATATGAAATGTTCATCCACTTCTCGTTAGGTTGATTTCCCAAATCAGTTACAAGTAAAGAGTTTGCCACTTCTTGCAAACGTTCCTTGAATAATACAACATATAAATCAAGTTAGGACTTAATCTCTGTATACAACTATCGACGCACAATGCTCCAATATTCTTCATTATGGTCAAGTAAAGCAGCAATAACACGATATCCACAGTTTCCATCTGCTTTAACATTAACTATGTGTTCAATACATGGATGAATTAGAGGAGGAAACTCGTCCAAATATTTTTTAACTTCATTCGTCATAAGTGCTTGTTGAGATGCTTGTTTAGGTGTTTGTTGAGAGACTTGTTTGGATGCTTGCTGGAAGGCTCGTTTGGATGCTTTCATGGGTCCTTATCGAGAGACTTGAGTATTTGCATTATCAGAAAAAATGCATCAACATGCTCAAAAAATGAAGCGTCGTGATATACGTCAAATCCCTTTGGCTTTCTACTTTTTTTCCTCTTCACACCACCTTTTGTTTGATCTTATCTGGTGGTGCACACAACGTAAGTGTTTTCGATGTTTTCTAAATTATATTCGTCTCTGATGTAATGTCCTCTGGATCAATCACTATTCATGGTTAATTTCCTATAATGTATATGAACAATATCTAATGGGATTAGAACACCTTCCAACTTGTATCGTGTCAACTCACATGCACAAGGTAATTCATGAGTGTTTCTAAGTATACAAAAACACGCAACTTTGTCGTTATCGACATAGTTGACTCTCTAGTATTCATCAACAATATCAGCTAAAGTTTTTCAGGATACAACCCAAGTCAAATTCTCCTAGAATGGATTGTTGCGCATATGCTCTTTGCGACCTTTACTTATCTCAAATGAACCTTATATGTTAATAATTTGAAACTTCAACATGTCATTCATACCATTCCATGTCTTAGACAAATCTCCTTTACTGTATTCCAAAAATCTCTTTCATGACCAAGAGCATATTCAACACTAATATTCAAACATAAAAAATGTATGATACTATTTCTATCATGCATGTTTAACTAAGCCTATATAAGTATAAATATAAAACAAAATACAAAGTTTTAATGACGTACCTATTAGTCGTAGTATTTCTAGATGCAATACTCGATTGGTCCATGCTTCAACAAATCTTTCCTTGTGAGGAGTCAACCATGTGTCTCTGACGTATTCAAAGAAAATAATATTATCGACACATGATTGCTCAAACATTTGCAAAAGTTTCTCGTACTCCTTCTCTTTAAAACAATAAACAATTTTCCTCCACGACTCAAGAATGGGTTCATGCGTATCTTTCTTTAATATATATTGTTTGCATTTGACTCCAACATTTTTGTTAATATGAAGTTGACAAAGTAAATTTGTTAAAGATGGAAATACAACTTCAATTGCATTCATTAAAGCAAGTTCTCTGTTAGTCACGATCACTTGAGGAAATGAGGTATTTGAAACAAACAACTCTTTTAACCTCTCCAATGCCCAAAAAAAATTTCTGGACGCTCACAATCCATATAAGCAAAGGCAGCGTTGAATGTCAACTCAGTTGAAGTTACACCAACAATTTCAAACAATGGTAACCTATACTTGTTGGTTTTGTAGGTGTTATCGATGATCAATACAAGAGGGAACATGTTCAACAAAGTTATGGAATCTGGGTGCGTCCAAAACATGTCCTTCACAACGTTGGAGTCTTCATGAGTTCTACTTCAACAAGCATATTTCTCAGCTTCAAGTAACTTCAACAGATGTTGCATTTCATTTCTAGATCCTTTCAAATTCTTGCTATATGTGTTTCGACGCTTATAAATTTGAGAGACATTAGTCACATTCTCCTTATCTCGATATCTCAAAGATGACAAGATGTGTTTTGACGCTTATCTCGATACTTTGTTAGCTCGTTGACATGTTTCTTATTCTCTTCTTTTAAGCGTCTCATAAATGCATTATTATCAAAAGTAGCTACTAACTCATGGTTGTGAAGTCCACACATTAAACTAATAATTCATCTTTCATCATTTTTCAATGGTGTCGATCTAAGTTTAAACGGACAACCACACTTTTTAGTTGAAGTCCCT
Source organism: Cicer cuneatum (assembly GCA_037974295.1). Taxonomy (NCBI): domain Eukaryota; kingdom Viridiplantae; phylum Streptophyta; class Magnoliopsida; order Fabales; family Fabaceae; genus Cicer; species Cicer cuneatum. Next base: position 58,930,538 of record JBBPBO010001986.1, on the reverse strand, counting down.
GAATTACTTTTATTTGACTTATATTTTCCACCTCTATCACAACCATGAATTAATTTTGACTTTCTTCCTCTCGTTCCCGTCTCTATGTCAGAGCGAGTAATTTTGTCGGCCAACCTCTCTTGCCCATAATATGACAGCTTCTCGTGACTCAAAAATTTGATCAGTTGTGAATGCTTTAGTCAAATCCATACATAATGGTGATGTTTTTTCCACCCCTACTTCAAATAAAAAAAGATAATATAAATAAATAAATAAAAATTTGTAGTTTTTGGTAAATAGGAGTGGGAATAGACTAGGTCGAGCTACGCTTTGCAAGGTCTGAGTCTGGTCTATCCAAAAATACAAGGCCTAAGCTTGACCTGTGGCCTGTCATAGGCTTACTTTTTAGGTCTGAGTTTGGTCTTGATAGAAGTCTGGTATGAACTGTTAGCCTACTTAAAAGCCTATTTCATTTTAATATGTCAATGAAATTTTGTTCTATTTTGATATTTAACATCACATTTTGAAGAATATGACTTTATATTCATCCTACTTAAAATATATTTTATAATAATACATTTAAATATGTCAAAAACTAAATGAGGTTAATATGCATAAATTACTAAAAGCTGAATATATAATAAAAAGATCAAAATTTAGTATAATAATTATAGTAGTAAAAAAATATTATTTATATTTATTTAAATAGGTCAGTCTAAAAGGTTTATAATTATACTGAGGGATAAGATTTGAGAGTAATTTTTTTTTACCATCAATTGAATGAAAATTAAAGGGATAAATTTGAATTTTTAATATTTTGAGGGTATAAGTGGATTTTTTTTAATATCTTGTTTTTTTTTATTTCAAAATTTCAAAACTTTTTAAAATAAAACTTTCGAAAGTTTCATTTTGAAATGAAACATTCGAATTAATTTCGAAACTTTGACTTCCAACTGAAACTTTGGAAAGGTTTCGAATCTTTCAGCTTGAAACGAAACTTCTGAGGGATTTCGAAACTTTCATGTGAGACCAAACTTTCGAGGTGTTTCGAAAATTTCCACTTCCAATGAAAGGTTCAAAATTGTTGATGAATTCAGAAAATTTTTCACTTCGAAGGTTTCAACATCTAAGAAACTGTCGAAATTTTAAAAAAATACCTTCGAAAATTTGAAATATTCGAATTATAGCATAAAATCCAAATTTTTTGAACATACCATGTTAAAAAGTGAATTTTAATTTTTTAAAATTAAATTTATAATTAGTAAAAAGCATATTTTAGACATTTTAAAAGAATGGGGGTGGGAGGTTTAGGTGTGGGGGTACATGGTATAATACTCTTTCCCTGATTGCCCCACTTTTTTGGCCCAGTAGATCGTCGGAGGCCCAAGAGTGACGAGCCGAAGAAATTTTTTTTCGTCCATAGTAGATCATCGCAGTCCCAAGGTGCGATTTTTAATTTTTTTTCCATTTATTTAATACTTAATATATAATTATAATAAATTATAAATATTTGAAATAAATAATAAATCAAATAAAATGATTATTAAGTGAAATAAAATAAAATAAAAAAATTTAATAAATAATAATAATAATTACATTATAATAATAATAATTTTAATAATATTACTAATTACATTATAAATAATAATAATTTTAATAATATTACTAATTACATTATAAATAATAATAATTACATTAATAATTTAATAATAATAATAATTTTAATAATAATTAAATTATAAATATTAAAAGTAGTTAATAAATCAAATAAAATGATTATTGAATGAAATGATAATAAAATAAATTGATTATTGAATCAAATAAAATAATTATTGAATGAAATAAAATAAAATACTTTAATAATAAATAAACATAATAACAATAAAAAAAATAAAAAAATAAAATTATATTAATAAAATTAAAAAAATACATTAATTTGTAAGAAAAAAATACATCAATTTTAAATTAATTATTTCCATCTAAATGTACTCCAGTTCCACATCCATGCGGTTGTTGAACTCGTCTAGCGCTTTGTACGAGTTTAAGTTGTTGTGGTTGATCCTTATTTTGATCATTATCCTCGTTATAATTTGTATGTGGATTAGAACCACTACCACCTGCCTCCGTATAATTTTGAGTATCGATGTTATACATCGAATCGAAAACAGCATCAGCCGACTCCGAAAATACTTTAATAATAAATAAACATAATAACAATAAAAAAAAATAAAAAAATAAAATTATATTAATAAAATTAAAAAAATACATTAATTTGTAAGAAAAAAATACATCAATTTTAAATTAATTATTTCCATCTAAATGTACTCCAGTTCCACATCCATGCGGTTGTTGAACTCGTCTAGCGCTTTGTACGAGTTTAAGTTGTTGTGGTTGATCCTTATTTTGATCATTATCCTCGTTATAATTTGTATGTGGATTAGAACCACTACCACCTGCCTCCGTATAATTTTGAGTATCGATGTTATACATCGAATCGAAAACAGCATCAGCCGACTCCGAAATTGTGCAATTAGTACCAATCAAATTATAGAAAATTCCTCTATCTGTCGGATGAATGGGTGTTGGCATTGTTGGCACTCAAGGAACGTAGTCCTGAGTCGGTATATATGTAGATTCATGTAGATATGGTAGTGACGATAAAGATGGTGTTTGGTGCATGGTATGTTGTTGTGGGATTGATTGAGGGGTTGAGTGAACATCAGGATACATTGAAGGTTGCAAACGTGAATCACGCAGATATCTTTCCACAGATATATATAACTTAGTGTTATATATGAACCAATTCATATATTCGTTACTGTGGCGTAAAAAACCTTCTATGAATTGACCGTGCAGTACGTAATTTTGACGTTCATTCCAATGTTGAATCTCATCTTTCCAAACCACCCTCCAATTATCATCAATGTCACACCTCATGTCGACCTCGTGATAGATTCTCATATCCTCTAGTGGTTGTGGAATTGGTTGATGGAAGCCGAACTGAAGTGTGACTCTATCTACACGATGTTTTTCGACAATATGATAAAGATAGGTACATGCAGTCCAAGTGTTCATCTCTTGTTCAAGAGGTACCTCGTGTTGGAACCTGAGATATGACCTTCACCGAAAATGATATGTTAAAAATAGATTAAGTAAATATTAAGATATATAAAAATATATAATTAAAAAAGTTTAACTAAATGTGAATGAATATTAATATTACTTCCTGAACCAATGTGTGATCGACTGTATTCCGGTAGCATTCTATGTCGTTAAGAGGAACTCTACTAAAATTTAAACCACCGGAATTAAATATGTGAATATATCAAAAATAAAAAATATAATAATATTAGTAAAATGGTGGTAAGTAGTTAGTTTAAAAAATATATATAAAAATTGTTTGCAATAGTTAGCTTTGTGCAAGTGGAAATATCAATGCACTGGGTGATTTTAGAGCGACACAAGACAAACGATAACATGCCCAATTTTGCAACAACAGGGCACATCCTCCAATAGACTTTAACGTCGGGTTTCGTAGCAACGCATAATTCTCTATAAAGCGTAGCTAAAATTGTCGAACCTCAACTATATTGGGATGCTTTATTTAAATATCCTAGTAGTGAAAGATATTTCAAATTTACACGATTGTTGGATTTGTCCGACATCAATAATTCATACGTAGAATGTATGCCCGACACGATGCTTGTTTTTGTACTTCTGATGCATTTTCACCAACATCGTCAAAAGTATCTTTAAGCCATTCTAATTTAATAAAATTACATATAGTTGTCCCCTCAGGTGGGATAACTTCTAAATATTCTTCACAGACACTTCTAACATTCACAAAATTTGAACTAGAAACAAGAATACCAAAAACATTTAATTCTAAAAGGTAATACATTTCTTCTAAAGTTAACGTCCACTCACCTATTGGGAGATTAAATGTATGAGTTTCTGGTCTCCATCTTTCAATCATCGCAATAATTAGGTCGACATCTATTATGTAGTTTACAAGTTTGACCACTTCACCAAATCCCGCCTGTTGCAAATATGGTAATATCGCCGCAGTTGGTTTTTTGTTCACGTGACCATGACATTTCAACTTGTCCTTGGAGGGTATGTGTAAATAAAAATATATGAAAATAATATTATGAAATTAATGAAAATAATATTATGAAATTAATGGAAATAATATTATGAAATGAATGGAAATAATATCATGAAATATATGAAAATAATATTATGAAATTAATTAAAATAATATGTGAAATTAATATTAATAATATTGTTTTCATTAATTTCATAATATTATTTTCATTAATTTCATTAATAATTTAATAATATTATATCCATTAATTTCATAATATTATTTTCATTAATTTCATAATATTATTGTCATTAATTTCATTATATTATTTTCAGTAATTTCATAATATTATTTTCATATATTTCATAATATTATTTTCATTAATTTGAAATGTCATTGTCACGTGAACAAAAAACCAAATGCGGTGATATTACCATATTTGCAACAAGCGGGATTTGGTGAAATGATCAAACTTGGAAACTACAAAATAGATGTCGGCCTAATTACTGCGATGGTTGAAAGATGGAGACCAGAAACTCATACATTTCATCTCCCAATAAGTGAATGCACGATAACTTTAGAAGACGTGTATTACCTTTTAGGATTAAATGTTTCTGGTATTCCTGTTTCTGGTTCAAATTTTGTGAAAGTTAAAAGTGTTTGTGAAGAATATTTAGGAGTTATCCCACCTAAGGGGACAACCATAGGTAATTTTATTAAATTAAAATGGCTTAAAATACTTTTGACGTTGGTGAAAATGCATCTGAAGTACAAAAACAAGCATCGTGTCAGACATACATTCTACGTATGATTGGTGAATTGTTGATACTGGACAAATCCAACAACCGTGTACATTTGAAATATCTTTCACTACTAGGAGATTTAAATAAAACATCCCAATATAGTTGGGGTTCAGCAGTTTTAGCTACGCTCTATAGAGAATTACGAGTTGCTACGAAACCCGACGTAAAGTCTATTGGAGGATGTGTCTTGTTGTTGTAAAATTGGGCATGGTATCGTTTGTCTTGTGTCGCTCCAGAATCACCCAGTGCATGGTTATGTTCACTTGCACAAAAGTAACTCTTGCAAATAATTTTTATATATTTTCTTTTTTTAAAACTAACTACTTACCATATTACTAATATTATTATATTTTTTATTTTTGATATATTCGACAGATTTAATTCCGGTGGTTTAAATTTTAGTAGAGTTCCTCATAACAACATAGAAGGCTACCGGAATAGAATCGACTACATGGTGGTTCATGAAGTAATATGAATATTCATTCACATTTAGTTGAACTTTTTTAATTATATATTTTTATATATCTTAATATTTACTTAGCTTATTTTTAACATATCAGTTTCGGTGGAGATCGTATCTCGAGTTTCAACACGAGGTACCCGAACAAGAGATGAACACATGGACTGCATGTACCTATCTACATTGTTATCATATTGTCAAAAAACATCATGTAGATATAGTTACACTTCAGTTCGGCTTCAATCAACCAATTCTGCAACCACCAGATGATATCACAATCTACCACGAGGTTGACATGAGGCGTGACATTGATGATAATTGGAGGGTGGTTTGGAAAAATGAGATTCAACATTGGAATGAACGTCAGAATTACGTAATGTACTGCACAGTCAATTAATATAAGGTTTTTTACGTCACAGTAACGAATATATAAAAATAGAGGATGCCATCAATATATATATATATATATTTAAACTTCTGGGGAGGCCTCAATTTTTATATCTTCATTTAAGGATACTTACAAGGCTCTGATACCAATAACCCCAACCTGGCTTTGATACCAATAACACCAATAGAAAACTTAGGGGATGCCATCAAAAATGAAGATATAAATATTGAAAATGAACAGTTTTTCTGATGCACAAGATCAGCAGAAGCTGCATGTGCAGAGCATACTTAAAATGCAAGATCAAAATTAAAAGAGTTAACACAAATAAAATTCATTAAAGGAAATACTTACAAGGATTTGTTAAAAGAAAGAAAATTACAAGCTTTGGAAATCTTGGAGACACTACTCTCACTCAAGATTTTCTAAGAAGGGAGAAAACTCTCTAAGAAAAGAAATCTGCCTTGTGAAGTGAGGCGATGCCTCTATTTATAGTGGAAATACCTCCTTTGGGTGAAAGAGGAATCCAAGAAAGAAACCTTTTTTTTATTTTTTATTTTTGGGCTAAGCCCATTTCATGATGAACAACATACCATGAGTCGTAAATTTTTGAGTAGGCCCAAAAACTGGACCTGTTAAAATTATTTTTCTGAAGAGGAAATGTCGAAGAAGTCTTCTTCATTGTCTTCTCCTAGATTGACGACGGGTTCAAAAGCAGCTGAGCCGGTGCTTGAAGAAAATTTTGAGCATTGGGCCTTGCTTTTGAGGAGTTGGGCCATAATTTCAAAATATTCTTCTTCACTTTTGGCTGCTGCAAGCTGTGTTTGTGCAAATGACTTTTGGGCCAGAAACTGTGTTGCCATGGGATCTGGCTTCTTGAATCCTTGTTGTCACAACTTGAGTTTTGATGCTTTGTGGAATAGAGAATTTTGTCCACCATCTGACTTTGAATCTTCTGACGAGGATGGTTTGGGTTTCTTTTTGCTCAAATTCAAAATACCACGCTATAACCCAAGGTAAGAAGAATTTGGTAGAGAAGAGCATTAGAGGGTGAAAAATGCGTTCTCTATCAATGGGTTTGTAATTGGTTTTGTAGAAGTGGAAACTTTTGGAACCAAGTTGGTTCTAAGTCTTAGGATTTTAATGTTTACAAAAGTACTCAATGTAATCTTATTTTGTACCTTGAATTATTAAATCAAATGCCACCAGAAGTTAAAGTAATCAGAAGAAGAAGATCAAAGGGTTCCAAAGATTGAATCCTGAAGGTACCAGAAGATACTATAGGATGTCAAAACATCACCAGAAGATATCTTTGTTGGCCTAGATCAGAAGGAAGCAAAGTCAGAAAGAGACCTGGACCAGACCAGAAGGAAGCCTGCCAGAGGGAGACTTAATCCAGACCAGAAGGAATCAAATGTCAGATTTATTCCAGAAGTTATTCTCACCAGAAGATGGCCTGACAGTGAAATAATAAACAGCCAAGACTTGATCCAGACTTAATTAGAGGATAAGTTAATGGGTCCAGAACAAGAGAATCAATCCAAATTTGACCCAGACCAGAAGATAACATGATTTAGGGTATGAAACTAAGTCCAGACCAGAAGAAATGATCTCCAGATTTGATCCAAAACTGATCGAAAACAGAAGGTAAAATGTCCAGACTGAAATATTATTTGTCCAGATTTAATTTCAGTTTAATCCAGACCAAGTCCAGAATTGGTCCAAATCAGAGGGAAGATATTCATATCAATGGTTCAGATTTAAGTAGTTGGCCCAGTGTTGGCCGAGATCAGAAGATCAGACCATGGCCTAGTGTTGGCCGAAATCAGAAGGTCAGAAAGTGTGGTCCAGCATTGGCCGAGATTAGAGGATCACAACAGATCACACCATGGCCCAGTGTTGGCCGAGATCAGAAGATCGAAAAGTGTGGTCTAGGGTTGGCCGAAATAAGAGGATCACAACATATCACTTAGTATGGTCCAGATGTGGACTAGCGCAGAAGATCAAACGGTCCAGATTTAATCATGAGGATTAACGGGGGAGATTTAATTAAATTTAATCAAAGAATTAAAAGGATTTGTTACAAAAATAAGTTGAAGTCGTATGGGAGTTTTGAAGCTGTTGGCGGGAAGAAACTAAAGACATGATTGGCCAGTTATTTTTGAAAGAAAATCTGAAGCTTAAAAAAGATATGTTTTTTATTTAAGTGAAGCCCGATTGGTCAAGATATTTTTGCAACAGAATCCAGCACGATATAGGTCGAAATTAAGCTTGGAAGAGACCCTAATTCGCATCTATAAAAGGAGGCTCAAGGCAGAATACTTAGCATCGAAAATCACAAAAGAGTCATACACTTCCAAAGAAAGAACTCATGTTATTTTCTTTCCCGTTTGTTAGATCTAAGTTGTTGAAGTAGAGTCTACAATCTGAGGGAGTCAGAAGGGGTAGCAGATTACTTAGCAATTAGATTCAAGGCGTTGTAATTCCTTCTACAATCTGGGGTTGTAAGATTGGCAGGAGAAGACTTAACTTAGGAAGTCAAGGTCCTATATTCCTCAAGAGTCTAGGATTGTTAGACTGTTTGAGAAGACTGACTTGGAGGGTCAGTTAAACTGTTGTAATTCAAGGTTTGAATTAGTGAAATTCTTCAAGGTGAAGGGACTAGACGTAGCCTCGTTAACGGTGAACCAGTATAAAAATTATGTGTTTTATTTTTACTTTATATCCGCTGCTAACTCTGTTTTTATTCATACATCAAGTTTTATTTTAAAAGTGTAAAAACAGGAAAAGTATTCAAGTTAGTCAAACACAATTCAACCCCCCATTCTCGTGTTTGCACCTTCAATTGGCATCAAAGCTTGGTCTCAAGGCTGAGCACTTAACAGTGTTTGAGGAAAGGTCCAAACGGTTCAACATGGCAGAATCCAGAGATGAACTGTGAGGCAACATCAACATACCACTACTGTTTGATGCAGAAAGGTTTGAGTATTGGAAGGACAGAATGAGAAATTTCTTCATATCTCAAGATCCTGAATTATGGAAGATGGTAGTCAAAGGATACACTGCACCTACTGATCAAGAAGATCCAACTAAAGAACTAGACATGGATGATATGAAACCAGATCAGAGCAGATTATACAAACTTCATCACAAGTCCAGAAACATCATGATCACTACCATCACATTCAAGGAATTTGACAGATGCACAGATAAAGAAACAGCAAAGAGCATATTCGACAGTCTGGTTCTGACCTATGAAGGAAGCCAGCAGGTTCAAGAAGCAAGGGCTAACATACTGGTCAAACAGTATGATTTGTTCAAGATGGAAGAGGATGAAGACATTGAAGCAACGTTCAGCAGATTCCAGATTCTGGTATCAGGTTTAAAAGTATTAAAGAAAAGCTACACCATTGCATATCATGTAAAGAAGATCCTCAGAAGCTGACCAGCCAAATGGAGACCAAAGGTTACTGCAGTACAGGAAGCTAGGGATCTAAATACCTTGAAGCTTGAAGATCTGATCAGCTCCCTCAGGTCTCATGAAATAGAGCTGAATGCAGATGAACCTAAGAAGAAGAAGAATTTGGCTCTGAAGTCGAAACAGAAGAAAGCTGCAAGGGCAACATCAGAATCAGAGGATAGTGACAGTGACTGTGATGATATGGCTTACTTAACCAAAAAGATGGTTAAGATCTGGGAAAACAGGAAGAGAAGAAGCTTCAAGAAGAAACATAACAACAAAGGAAAGGAAGAATCTGACAAGAAGAGTATTGTTTGTTATGGATGCAATAAACTTGAACATATCAAGTAAGAATGTCCAAATATGGAAAAAGGCAAACAGCACAAGAAGAGTTCTCGATTCAGAAAGAAGGGTCTGATGCCAGCCTGGGATATATCAGAATCAGAGGAAGAATCTTCTGATGAAGAAGAGGCAGAAACAGCAAAGATGGCCCACATCAGATCTGCCTCTGGACTTCATAAAGGCAAGAATTCAGGAAGGATAACAGGCAGAAGGAAGAATGATCGAAGCAATCATTCAAGCAAGTTTGGAAGCACATCAGAGGGAGCAATTCTGGCTCTGATGGCTCATACAAACTCAAGTTCTGAATACAACTCAGGCTTTGGAACAAATTCAGAAGATGAAGACGATAAGGTATTTTTTGATCTCTCTAAATCTGAGTTAATTGATACTTCAAAAGATTTTTTTAAATGCAAACAATAAGATGGCTTTAAAACTGAAAACTCTTAGGGAAGATAAGAAAAATCTGACCAAAGAAGTTCAAGTTTTAAAGAATCAAAATTCTGAGTATGCAATTGAAAACAAAGATTTTAAAACTGAAGTTGCAAGACTCAAATCTGAAAACCAAACTCTCAAAAGCAATGTTTGTTTCACTTCCAAAACTGTTTGTCAATCTGATATGCATGAAAAATTGTTTCAAAACTTTATTTCTAATGGAATGGAAAGAAGTAAATATGCATCTATGATTTATGGAAACAGTAACACTAGAAAGAGAGGTCTTGGTTTTACAGAAACGATTACTGAAAGTAAAGCTGTTCATTCTGATGTTTTATTATGCATTGTTTGTGCTAAGAAAGGTCACTCTAAATTATCTTGTCCAATGGTAATATCTGAACAAGATCAGAGAGTTGTTAAAACTAACAAACCTGGACTCAATCAGTTCTGGGTACCAAAAGATCAAATTGTCTATGTTGCAGATATTCTGAGCAACCAGAAGGAGACACCAACAATGGTGCATGGACAATGGATGTTGGCAATGCACAAGCAGAAGAAGGTTTATGTTCCTGCTACAACAAGACAAAGGCAATATGAGTTTGATGAAAGAAGGTCTGGCCAACTCATAATCGGAATCAGAACCAAAACTGGAACCAGAATCAAAACAGGAACTGGAACAAGAACTAGAACTGGAACCAGTATCAGAAGCATAGAAACTGGAACCAGAACTGGAATCAGTATCAGAAGCACAGGAACTGGATCAGAATCCACTCTGGAACCAGAATCAGAATCAGTACTGGAACCAGAATCATAATCAACACTGGAACCAGAACCAAAATCAAATCAAGAATTACCAGAATTACCAAATTCATCCGAACCACCAGATTCACCCAAATCACCAGAATCATCAAGGTTATTAGAATCACTGGATACACCAAAATTACCAGAATCAAAACATGTTCTAGAATCATCAGAGGAACATGGTTTATCAACCAAAGCAGAATCACTCGTGTCAATGGTATTGTTGTAATTCAAGTTTTGAATTAGTGAAATCCTTCAAGGTGAAGGGACTGGACGTAGCCTCGTTAACGGTGAACCAATATAAAAATTCTGTGTTTTATTTTTACTTTATATCCGCTGCTAACTCTGATATTATTCATACATCAAGTTTTGTTTTAAAAGTGTAAAAACAGGAAAAGTATTCAAGTTAGTCAAACACAATTCAACCCCCCTTCTCGTGTTTGCACCTTCAATTGGCATCAGAGCTCGGTCTCAAGACTGAGCACTTAACAGTGTTTGAGGAAAGGTCCAAGGGGTTCAACATGGCAGAATCCATAGAAGAATTAGGAGGCAACATCAACAGACCACCACTGTTTGATGGAGAAAGGTTTGAGTATTGGAATGACAGAATGAGAAGTTTTGTCATATCTCAAGATCCTGAACTATGGAAGATGATAGTCAAAGGATACACTACACCTACTGATCCAGAAGATCCAACTAAAAAACTAGACATGGATGATATGAAACCAGATCAGAGCAGATTACACAAACCTCATCACAAGTCCAGAAACATCATGATCAATGCCATCACATTCAAGGAATTTGACAGATGCACAGATAAAGAAACAACAAAGAGCATATTCGACAGTCTAGTTCTGACCTATGAAGGAACCCAACAGGTTCAAGAAGCTAGGGCTAACATACTGGTCAAACAGTATGAGATGTTCAAGATGGAAGATGATGAAAACATTGATGGAATGTTCTGCAGATTCCAGACTCTGATATCTGGACTGAATGTCTTGAAGAAAAGCTACACAACAGCAGATCATGTCAAGAAGATTGTAAAAAGTTTACCAAAACAGTGGAGACCAATGGTTACTGCAGTTCAACAAGCCAAAGATCTGAATAACTTAAGACTTGAAGACCTGATCAGCTCACTCAGGTCTCATGAAATAGAACTGGAAGAAGATGAACCAAAGAAGAAGAAGAATCTGGCTCTGAAGTCGAAATAGAAGAAAGCTGCAAAGGCATCATCAGAATCAGAGGATAGTGATAGTGACTATGATGATATGGCTTACTTAACCAAAAAGATGGTTAAGATCTGGGAAAACAGGAAGAGAAGAAGCTTCAAGAAGAAACATAACAACAGACGAAAGGAAGAATCTGACAAGAAGAATATTGTTTGTTATGGATGCAATAAACCTGGACATATCACGTCAGAATGTCCTAATCTGGAAAAAGTAAAACAACACAAGAAGAGTTCCAGATTCAGAAAGAAGGGTCTGATGCCAGCCTGGGATGTATCAGAATCAGAAGAAGAATCGTCTGATGAAGAAATGGCTGAAACAGCAATGAAGGCACACATCAGGTGTGCTTCTAGACCTCATAAAGGCACGAATTCAAGAAGGAAAACAGGCAGAAGGAAGAATGATCGAAGCAATCATTCAGGCAAATCTGGAAGCACATCAGAGGAAGCAATTCTGTCTCTGATGGCTCATACCAACTCAAGCTCTGGATACAGCTTAGGCTCTGGAACAGAATCAGAAGATGAAGACAGTGAGGTATTTTCTGATCTCTCTAAATCTGAACTAATTGAAACTTTATAATACTTGTTAAAGCAAATAATAAGATGTCTTTAAAACTGAAAACTCTTAGGGAAGATAAGAAAAATCTAACCAAAGAAGTCCAAGTTTTAAAGAATCAAAATTCTGAGTATGCAACTGAAAACAAATATTTTAAAACTGAAGTTGCAAGACTCAAGTCTGAAAACCACACTCTCCAAAAGTAATATTTGTTCCACTTCTGAAACTGTTTGTAAATCTGATGTGCATGAGCAATTTTTTCAAAACTTCATTTCAAATGGAATGGAAAGAAGTAAATATGCATCTATGATTTATGGAAACAATAACTCTGGAAAGAGAGGTCTTGGTTTTACAGAAACAACTACTGAAAGTAAAGCTGTTCATTCTGATGTTTTATGTATTGCTTGTGCTAAGAAAGGTCACTCTGACTAACAAACCTGGACCCAATCTGTTCTAGGTACCAAAAGATCAAATTGTCTATGTTGTAGATATTCTGAGCAACCAGAAGAAGACACCAACAATGGTGCCTGGACAATGGATGTTGGGAATGCACAAGCAGAAGAAGGTTTATGTTCCTGCTACAACAAGACAAAGGCAATCTGAGTCTGATGGAAAAAGGTCTGATCAACTCAACCAGAACCGGAATCAGAATCATAACCAGAACTGGAACCAGAATCAAAACTAGAACCAGAACAGGAATTGGAACCAGAATCAAAACTGGAACCAGAACAGGAATTGGAACCAGAACTGGAACCAGTATCAGAAGCACAGAAACTGGAACCAGAACAAACACTGGAACCAGAACCAATACTGGAACCAGAACCAAAATCAGATCAGGAATTACCAAAATCACCACAATTACCAAATTCATCAGAACCACCAGATTCACCAAAATCACCAGAATCAAAACATGTTCCAGAATCATCAGAGGAACATGGTTTATCCACCAAAGCATAATCAAGGAAACTGCTCAAACAAGCTAGAAGAAGAATCGGCCCTAATGGCTCGAACAGAAGCTAAGTCTGAATCTGAGCCTGACTCTGATTCTGACAAAGAAAAGGCAAGGTCTGATCAGCAACACAAAACTTGGTATCTTGACAGTGGCTGCTCCAAGCACATGATAAGAGATAAATCTATGTTTCTGGATCTAACTATGAAGAATGGAGGCAAAGTTTCCTTTGGAGGAAACCAGAAAGGTCAGATTATTAGTACAAGAACTGTTGGTAACACTTGTTCTCCCTTGTCTATTAAAAATGTTCTTTTAGTTAAAGGGCTAAAACATAATCTTCTGAGCATAAGTCAATTAAGTGATTGCAATTATGATGTTATCTTTAATCTAAAAACTTGCAAAGCTGTTAGTCAACTTGATGGGACTGTTTTATTTACTGGCACTAGGAAGGATAATGTTTATAAAATGGATATTTTTAGTCTTGCTAAGCAATAGGTTAAATGCCTATTATCTGTAAGTGAGCAGAATCTGATTTGGCACAAGAGGCTAGGGCATGCAAACCCTAGACTTATATCCGAGTTGAGCAAACTCCAATTGGTAAGAGGGTTTCCCAAGGTAAGTTCCAAAACTGAGATTCTGTGTGAAGCATGTCAAAGAGGTAAACAAACTAAAAGCTCTTTTAAAACTAAAAAATGTGTCTCTACCTCTCAACCACTTGAACTGCTTCACTTAGATCTGTTTGATCCTGTTCAAACAGCTTCCCTCAGTGGTAAGAAATATGGTTTTGTGATGATGATTACTCAAGGTGGACATGGGTAAAATTTTTAAAGAACAAAGATGAATCTCACAAAGTGTTTATTTCCTTATGTAAGCAAGTTATGAATGAATAAGGTATTAAGATCATAACCATCAGAAGTGATCATGGAGGTGAATTTGAGAACAAGTACTTTGAAGAATTTTGTGATGAGAATGGGATCTCTCACAACTTCCCATCACCCAGAACACCTCAACAAAATGAAGTGGTAAAAAGGAAAAACAGATCACTACAGGAGATGGCCATAACCATGCTGACTGATATGAAGGTTTCCACCTACCTTTGGGCAGAAGCTATCAACACAGGTTGCTACATTCGGAATAGAGTCTATATCAGGTCCATCTTAAATAAAACTCTCTATGAACTATGGAAAGGTAAGAAACCCAATATTTACTACTTTAAGCAATTTGGTTGCATCTATTTTATGTTGAACACTAAAGATAACCTAGCTAAGTTTGATTCTAGATCTCAAAAATGTATCTTTATTGGCTACTCTGAGAGATCAAAAGCTTATAGGGTGTTTAACAAAGAAACTAACATTGTAGAAGAATCAATCCACATTAAGTTTGATGATAAACAGCTTGACTCTGAAAAGTCAAAGCAAGATGAGGAAATTGCAGGTGAACTAGAGGCACAGGAACCGGAAGCTGAACCTGAGAAAGATCAAGATGAAGAAGAACATGCTGACTCTGAAAACAAGTCAGAGGGAAAGAATGGATGGAAGTACAAGTCTTCACATCCAGAATCTCTCATTATTGGCAGTGCAGCAGAACCTTTAAAGACCAGATCATCAAGTAGAGAAACCAGTCTGTTTGGTTTACTCTCAACAATTGAACCAAGCAATGTTGTGAGGCTTTGGCAGAGGAAGGTTGGATACTTGCAATGCAAGAAGAGCTGAATGAATTCCAAAGGAATGATATTTGGGATCTGGTACCATGACCAAACAAAAACATTATTGGAACCAAGTGGGTTTTCAGGGAAAACTCAATGAAAAAGGTGAAGTGGTAAGGAACAAAGCCAGACTTGTAGACTACACTGAGACTTTTGCTCCAGTGGCCAGGTTAGAAGCAATTAGAATTCTCTTATCATTTGCTGCTAATCATGATATAATGCTGTATCAAATGGATGTTAAAAGTGCATTCTTAAATGGCAACATAAGTGAGGAAGTCTATGTCAAACAACCCCATGGATTTGAAAATTCTGATTTTCCAGACCATGTTTTTAAACTAAAAAAATCTTTATATGGTTTAAAACAAGCACCAAGGGCATGGTATGACAGACTTAGTAACTTTCTGCTTAAGAATGAATTTAATAGAGGCCAGAATGATAACACTCTATTTAGGAAATCCATTAAAAATGATATTTTGATTACTCAAGTTTATGTTGATGATATCATATTTGGATTGACTAATGGCACTTTGTGCAAAGAGTTTTCTGACCTAATGTAGAAAGAGTTCCAAATGAGCATGATTGGAGAACTCAAGTTCTTCTTGGGAATTCAGATTCACCAAGGTAAATCAGGTATACTCATTCACCAATCTAAATATACTAAAGAACTTCTTAAAAAGTTCAAAATGAGTGAATGTAAGCCTATGGCCACCCCCATGCACCCAACCTGCTCACTTGAGAAAGATGAAACCAACCAAAAGGTAGACTAGAAAACATACAGAGGTATGATTGGATCCCTTCTTTATTTAACTACTTCTAGACCTGACATCTTGTTTAGTGTTTGTGGCTGTGCCCGTTTTGAAGCTGACCCTAGGGAATCCCATTTAACTGTTGTCAAACGAATTTTGAGATACCTTAAAGGAACCACCAACCTTACTTTGTTATACAAGAAAACCCCACCTACAAACTTACAGGTTTTTGTGATTCCGACTATGCTGGAGACAAGCTGGAAAGGAAAAGTACAAGTGGCAACTGCACTTTCTTAGGTGATAATTTGATCTCTTGGTCAAGCAAAAGACTAAGCACAATTGCCATGTCAACAGCTGAAGCTGAGTATATATCAGCAGCAGGATGCAGTTCACAGTTACTCTGGATGAAACATCAACTTGAAGATTACAACATCTTTGAAACCAATATCCCTTTGTTCTGTGATAACACTTCAGCAATAAACCTAACCAAGAACCCTATCTTACACTCTAGAGCCAAACACATTGAAATAAAACACCATTTCATTAGGGACCATGTTCAAAAAGGGACTTTAAGCATCCAGTTTGTGGACACTGATCATCAATGGACTTTAAGCATTACCAGAAGATAGGTTCGAGTTCATCAAGAAGCATCTCATCATTACCTCTATATCTGACTAGCTCAAGTAGTCATCTTAGGAGTTTATAAATTTCTTGTAATTTTATTTTCTGTCTTTTATTTTCTGTTTTACTTTCTGTAATTTGTAAAGAGAAAAACAAAAAATACAAAAATAGTATGATCACTTTTTGGCTGATGACAAAAAGGGGGAGAGAGAGAGAGAGAGAGAGAAAAGAGAAATAAGTAGAAAAGGAGAGATAAAAATAAAGAAGGAACGAAAAAGAAAGAGATGAAAAGAGGAGAAATAAGTAGAAAAGGAGAGGAATCAGGGAGAGAGAAAAAGAAAGAGTTAAAAAGAGAATGAGTTGAAAAGGAGAGGAAACAGGGAGAAAGAAAAACAAAGAGAGAAAAAGAAAGAGTGAAAAGAGTATGAGTTGAAAAGGAGAGGAAGCGTGAAGAGAGAAAAAGAAGGAGTTGAAAAGGAAAGGAGAAGAGAAGAAAAGAAAGAGTGAAAAGAGAAGGAGTTGAAAATAAGAGTATCAAACTTAAGGGGAGAGATTGGTCTGAGGGGGAGTAATTAAAGTCTTCAAGTTACAAGCTAGCAAAATAAGTTAAGGTTTTGTCATCATCAAAAAGAGGGAGATTGTTGGAACAAAGTTGGTTCTAAATCTTAGGATTTTGATGTTTACAAAAGGACTCAATGTAATCCTATTCTGTACCTTGAATTATTACATTAAATACAACCAGAAAATGAAGTTTGCAGAGGCAGAAGATGCATCCAGAATGCATCCTGGAATTACCAGAAGATACTCCAGGATCACCAGAAGATATCTTTGCTTGCCTAGATCAGAAGGAAGCAATGTCAGAAGAAGACCTGCACCATACCAGAGGAAAGCTTGCCCGAGGGAGAGTCTGTCCAGACCATGAGGAATCAAATATCAGATTTATTCCAGAACAAGAGAATCAATCCAGATTTGACCCAGATCAGAAGATAGCATGGTTCAGGGTATGAAACTAAGTCCAGACCAGAAGAAATGATTTCCAGAATTGATCAAGACCTGATCCAAAATCAAAGGTAAAATGTTCATACTGAAATATTACTTATCCAGATTTAATTTCAGTTTAATCCAGACCAAGTCCAGAATTGGTCCAGATCAGAGGGAAGATTTCCAAATCAATGGTTCAGAATTAATTATTTGGCCCAGTGTTGGTCGAGATCAGAAGATCAGACCATGGCCCAATG
This sequence comes from Cicer cuneatum, assembly GCA_037974295.1. NCBI lineage: Eukaryota > Viridiplantae > Streptophyta > Magnoliopsida > Fabales > Fabaceae > Cicer > Cicer cuneatum. The sequence goes on along the minus strand of JBBPBO010001986.1, from coordinate 58,912,749 downwards.
TTGGCCGAAATCAGAGGGTCAGGATGTGTGGTCCAACAATGGCCGAGATCAGAGGATTGTAGCATATTAGGTGCTGCACCAAGATGGCCGAGATCAGAAGATCAGAAGGTTAGGAAGTGTGGTCCAGGGATGGCCGAAATCAAAGGATCACAGCATATCAATTAGTATGGTCCAGATGTGGACTAGCGCAGAAGATCAAATGGTCCAGAATTAATCATGAGCATTAACGGTGGAGATTTTAATTTATTTTGATCAAAGTATTAAAAAGATTTGTTACAAAAATAAAGTGAAGTATTGTGGAACGCAGGAGCTATTGGCTTGATTGGCCAGTTATTTTGAAAGAAAATCTGAAGTTTAATAAAAGATATGTTTTTTATTTAAATAAAGCTCAATTGGTCAATTATTTTTGCAAGAGAATCCAGCAAGATTCAGCTCGAAATTAAGCTTGGAAGAGGCCCAAATTTGCATCTATAAAAGGAGGCTCAAGGCAGAATACTTTGCATCGAAAATCACAAAAGAGTCATACACTTCCAAAGCAAACACTCAAGTTTTCAGTGAGGTTAATTGTGAGTTCCAGCTTTCAAGAAGCAAGCACTCGTGTTATTTTCTTTCCCTTGTGTTAGATCTAAGTTGTTGAAGTAGAGTCTACAATCTGAGGGAGTCAGAAGGGGTAGCAGATTACTTGGCAATTAGATTCAAGGCGTTGTAATTCCTTCTACAATCTGGGGTTGTCAGATTGGCAGGAGAAGACTTGACTTAGGAAGTCAAGGTGCTGTATTCCTCAAGAGTCTAGGATTGTTAGACTGTTTGAGAAGACTAACTTGGAGGGTCAGTGGTATTGTTGTAATTCAAGGTTTGAATTAGTGAAATCCTTCAAGGTGAAGGGACTGGACGTAGCCTCGTTAACGGTAAACCAGTATAAAAATTCTGTGTTTTATTTTAACTTTATATCCGCTGCTAACTCTGTTTTTATTCATACATCAAGTGTTGTTTTAAAAGTGTAAAAACAGGAAAAGTATTCAAGTTAGTCAAACACAATTCAAGCCCCCCTTCTCGTGTTTGCACCTTCAAAAACTATCTTGGACTTTTGGTTTAAGGATATCCGGGATAGACCCATAAAGTTTCCACCAATGGGCAAACCAGTAAGGGTTTTTTGACGGATCCATGGTAAGGTTGATGGATCCATGGTAAGTATGGATAAATTTCTGGTTTTGAATGAGGAAAGCATTATACCAGGCTTGTTGGTAGTCCCAGTAAGTAAAGGTTCTACAATGGTTTATTGTGGTTTTGAAGTCAAGTGCGAAAAGTTTTGGTGTATGAAGTTTTGTTCCCCATTCCGAAGGTGGGATGATTTTGTGGATTTTTGCGGTTGAATAGGCCACTGGGCCTTCTTTAGGGTTATCTTATAAGGTTACTGAACCGATAATTTCAAGAATAAACCTGTAGTAAAGTTGGGGTTTTGATAAATCCCATGGTTTGAAAAACCAGCCTTCTAGAAAAAAAATTGGAAATGACTAATATAGGAGTTTTATTGTAAAAATGGTCATCTATGGTCAAAATGTTTTGAAATTTTTTTTTAACAAAATACTCAGATTTTGGTTTAAAAATAATCTGAGATTCATTTTGTTTTAAAACAATTTTTGAAAGTTCTTCCTGTGGGGGTTTTGAAATAATTTTGCAGGATGATCCCTCCTGTAAGGGTTTTGAAAGAATATTTTGAGAAGGGGTTTTTGGAGATGAACATTCTCCCTTCTCGGGTTTTCGAAAAAGTGTAAGATCTTTGGAGAGACTTTTGATTTCCCTCTAGATCTCTTGGAGTTCTGTAAGCTTCTGTAATCGAAGTTTTTCTCCAAGAATTGAAGCTTCAAGATCATCAAGGTTTTGTGGCTGTGAGACTTGTTGGCTGTTGAGCCATTTTTGAACTTGGTTTTGGGTATTGGTTTTGATATCATCTTCTTCTACGGCTTCAGCCCACGATCTGATTGGCTTTGCCGATGAAATAGGTTTTGGGGATTTTTTGAGTCTGGTCTTTTTAAACCGTAATTTGTTTTGGCTTATAAGGCATTAGTCAGGTCCTGTTTTGAAGGAATTCTCTGGTTAGAAAATTCGGAATTGAGTTTTGATCTCCTTTTATGAATTCAATATCAAAATTGAAAATACTAAGGATGGCTTGCCATCTGGCAAAAATTTGTTTTGATGCAATGTTTTGAACATCCTTTTGTAAAACTTCTTTGGCGAATTTACAATCAATGCGGAGTAAAAAATTTTGATTAAGTAAATCGCTTGGAAATTTTGTTATGCATATGACGATGGAAAGAATTTCCTTTTTGATGGTAGAGTAATTCTTTTGACAATATCCAATGTGCCGAAGTATATTGGACAATACACTCTCTGCCATTGATTTTTTGTTTAAGAATTCCACCATATCCTATGTCGTATGCATCTGTTTCAACAATTTTTTGTGCTGATGGGTCAGCTAAATGCAGGCAAAGTATTTCTTTGACTTGTATTTTGATTATTTTGACAATTTTAGTATGTTCTTCTGTCCATGCAAGGTTTTTTCTAAGCCTATCATGGAGCGGTTTTGCAATTAATATTTGGACAGAAATCTAACACGTAGTTGAGAATTCCTAAGAATCTTTGCAATTGGGTTTTATCTATGATTTTGTCAGGAAACTTATCTGCAAAGGGTAAGGATCCTTGAGATATGTAGTGTCCTAAAAATCGTATTTTTGTTTGGAAGAGTGAAAATTTTGATTTTGAAACAACTAATCTGTTTTTCTTGGCGATCATAAAGAAAGTTTTAAGGTGTTTGAAGTGTTCTTCAGTAGTTGTTGAAAAAATCAAGACATCATCAATATAGACAATGCAGAATTTTGAAAATTGATTAAAAATGTCATTCATAATTCTTTGGAATTCCAATGGGCGCATTTTTTAATCCAAAGGGCGCATTTTTTAATCCAAAGGGCATGATTGTCCATCCATATTGACCAAAAGGGACAATAAATCCTGTTTTGTATCGGTCTTTTGGATCAATTTGTATTTGCAAAAATCTCGATTTCATGTCAAATTTTGAGAATACTAATGCACAATGAAGTTTCTGCAAAAGATCTTTTTTTATTTGGAATTGGATATCTGATCCATTTTAGTGTTTTGTTTAATGGTTTATAATTTATAACTAACCTGGGTGTACCCCTTTCGATTTCAGAATTTTTACTAACATAAAAAGTTGAGCAACTCCAGGGAGATCTAGATTTTGTTATTAAACCCTTTTGTTTTAAATCCTGAATCTCTTTTTTACAATGTTCTTCGAGTTCATGATTCATTTGTATAGGTCATGCTTTTGTCGGGAATTGCTTTTCAGAGAAATCATTTTCATATGGTAAATCTACCATATGTTGTTTTCTATCCCAAAAAGCATTTGGTATATCTGAGCAGATTTCATTTTCAATTCTTTTTTGAAGTTCTGAAATCTTTTGTTTTATGAAGTTTGTTTGCATTTGTTGTTCTATTTTGAACAAGCTTTTAAACTGAACAAGCTTTTAAAAGATTTAAATTTCTTGTTCTGGGTTTTTCAATGAAGGGAAAAATGATTTTACTTTCTTTTGTTTTAAAAGAAATATTATCATAGTTAACTGAATAGGGAGTTATCATATTGATAAATGGTGTCCCTAAAATGATACTTTGAGTCATATTTTCTAATAATACAAAAGGAGTTTTGATTGAAACTCTTCCGTTGGTAACAGAAGCCTCGGTTTTGTTTGTTATAATCATGTTGGAGTTATTTGCTGCAACAAGTTTTTCGTTTGATTTTTGTAAAAATCTTTTTGGTACAATGCTATTTTTTAAGCAATTAAGATCTGCTCCTGTATCAGAAAGTGTTATTGCTTCAATTTTGAAGTCATTAGAAAAAACTAAAGTGGTTTTTATTAAATATTTTCTTGTGGCTACTGCTTTAAGAACGAACAAGAAATCTTGTGGAATTTTTTCTAAATTTAAAATTTTGTTTTCTTCATTTTCTCCTACTTCTTCGTGTTCTGATTCATAACAGTTTTGTTCCTGTAATTTGGAAATAAGGTTTTGAAGAATATTTGAATCAATTTCTTGTTTTTGTTTTAGAGTTTTTAATTCATTTTTCACAATCTTAATTTCTTCTTGAAGTGTTTGGATTGTGACATGAGTTTGTGATTTTGTGTTTGTTCTTAAGATATTTGTTAGGTCATAGGTGAATTTGGGAAGTAGTTTTGATGAAGATGTGGAACGTTGGTTTTGTTTTGGTTCAGAATTATTTAGTAATTTTTCTATTATTTCTTTTTGTAATTTGGTATCTTCAACTTTGTTTATTATAACAAGAATCAATTCTTGATCTTTTGTTAAAACATTAACCGATTTTGAACTAGATTCTGATTCACTAGGAGATTCTGATTTTCGTAATTCATCAATCTGTAAAGCTTTATTATTTTCTGAAAAACCTATTTCAAAATCTGTTTCATTGTCTGAGGTTCCTAGTAATATTGCCTCAATTTTTTGTATAATTTCTTCACTAATTTGTAATTCGTGAATTTTTCTGTTTTTTCTACAATTTTTAGAAATGTGTCCTTGTTGACCCCACATTTGTAACAAGTTATTTTTGTATTTCTTGGTTGAAATTTTCTTTCAAAAGGTTTTCTTTGTTTGTAATGTTTTTGAGGTCTATAAGTTTTGTAAAATTCTTGGTTGTTTGGTTTTGAGAAAAACTTTATATGGGGTTTTTTGTATGTTTTTGAACAAGATCCTCCACAGTCTTTTGAAACATTTGTTGTGGGTAGTTCAAATTGTTTGCAAAATGATCCTAGCTCTTGTCTAGTTCGTTTCATTTCCCATTTTAAGTGTTTTTGAAGTTTTAAATCTTGGCAGATTTTTAAACCTTCTTTTTGGGTGAAACTAACCAATTCTCCATATGTTAATTGATTATATGGAATTTGGTTTGTTCCAAAAATTTCTTTAATTTTGTTCCTTACCTTTTCTCCTAAAAGAGTTGGGAGTCCTGCAAGGAATTTTTCTTTCCAAAAGGGTTCGTTTGAGTCTTCTCTAAGCATAACCCTAGTTAGGAAAGTATTTTTATAGTTTTGGAACTCATATAGCTTTTTGCATCTAAGGTTTGAAAGGAGTTCGGCATTTTTGTCTTTTAAGTGCGATGGGTCACCTATGAAGTGCAACTAATCGTATGAATTAGTATTGCAACTGCATCAGGGATTGAGTTTCCAATTTCGTCGAGGATGGGAATTCCTTCCTCTGTGGTTTGGATTGCACTTAAAATTTCTAAGTGTTGGTTTGGTGTAAGATGGTAATCCTGTTGGAACCGAGTTGGTTCTAAGTACTTAGGATTTTGATGGTTACAAAAGCACTCAATGTAAACTTATTTTGTACCTTGAATTATTAAATTAAATACAATCAGAATATGAAGAAGTCAAAAGCAGAAGATGAAAGGAAAATGAATTTTGGAATTTCCAGAAGATGTTCCAAGATGTCAAAACATCACCAGAAGATATGTTTGCTGGCCCAGAACAGAAGGAAGAAAAATCAGAAGGAAACATGGATCATACCAGAGGAAAGCCTGCCAGAGGGAGAGTTGATCCAGACCAAGAGGAATCAAATATCAAATTTATTCCAGAAGTTATTGTGACCAGAAGATGGCCTGGCAGTGAAATATTAAACTGCCCATACTTGTTCCAAACTTAACCAGAAGCTATGTTTAAGGGTCCAGAACAAGAGAATCAATCCAGATATGACCCAGACCATAAGATAGCATGATTCAGGGCATGAAACTAAGCCAAGACAAGAAAGAAATGATTTCCAGAATGATCCAGACCTGATCTAAAATCAAAGGTAAAATGCCCATACTGAAATATTTATTGTCCAGATTTAATTTCAATTTAATCCAGACCAAAGTCCAGAATTAGTCCAGATCAGAGGGAAGATTACCAGATCAGTGGTTCAGAATTAATTATTTGGTCCAATGATGGTCCAGATAGAAAATCAGACCATGGCCCAGTGTTGGCCGAAATCAGAGGGACATAATGTATAGTCCAGCAAAGGCCGAATTCAGAGGATTATAGCATATCAGGTGCGCATCCAAGATGGCCGAAATCAGAAGATCAGAGGGTCAGGAAGTGTGGTCCAGGGAAGGCCGAAATTAGAGGATCACAGCATAACAATCAGTAAGGTCCAGATGTGGACTAGCGCATGAAGATCCAATGGTCCAGATTTAATCAGGAAATTTATATGGTGGAGAATTTAATTTATTTTGATCAAAGGATTAAAAAGATTTATTACAAAAATAAAGTGAGGTGTTGTGGAATTCAGGAGCTGTGGCGGGAAGGAACCAACAGATTTAATTGGCCAGTTATTTTGAAAGGAATATGAAGATATGTTTTTTATTTATATGAAGCCCAATTGGTCAAGTTATTTTTGCAAGAGAATCCAGCAAGATCAGCTCGAATTTAAGCAAAGGAAGAGGCCCTAATCTGCATCTATAAAAGGAGGCTCAAGGCAGAATGCTCATAATCGAAAATCACAAAAGAGTCATACACTTCCAAAAGCAAACACCCAAATTTTCATAGAAGTCAATTGTGAGTTTCAGCTTTCAAGAAGCAAGTACTCTTGTTATTTTCGTTCCACTGTGTCAAATCTAAGTTGTTGAAGTAGAGTCTACAAGCTGAGGGAGTCAGTAGGGGTAGCAGGTTACTTGGCAATTAGATTCATAGTGTTGTGTGTTAAATCTAAGTTGTTGAAGTAGAGTCTACCATCTAAGGGAGTCAGAAGGGGTAGCAGGTTACTTGGCAATTAGATTTATAGTGTTGTGATTTCTTCTACATTTGGGATTGTCAGATTGGCTGAAGACAGGAGCTGCATTCCTCAACAGAATGGAGTGGTAGAAAGGAAGAACAGATCACTGTAGGAGATGGCCAGAACCATGCTGAATGACATGAAGGTTGCCACCTACCTCTGGGCAGAAGCTGTCAACACAACCTGCTATATTCAGAATCGAGTCTACATCAAGTCCAACTTAAATAAAACTCCCTATGAACTTTGGAAAGGTAAGAAACCCAATATTTCCTACTTTAAGCAATTTGGTTGCATCTGTTTTATATTGAACACTAAAGACAACCTAGCTAAGTTTGATTCTAGATCTCAAAAGTGTGTCTTTATTGGCTACTCTGAGAGATCAAAAGCTTATAGAGTGTTTAACAAAGAAACTAACACTGTGGAAGAATCAATCCACATTAAGTTTGATGATAAACAGCTTGACAATGAAAAGTAAAAGCAAGATGAGAAAATTGCAGGTGAACCAGAGGCACAGGAACCAGAAGCAGAATCTGAGAACGACCAAGTTGAAGAAGAACATGTTGACTCTGAAAACAAGTTAGAGGGAAAGAATGGATGGAAGTACAAATCTTCACATCCAGAATATCTCATTATTGGCAGTGCAGCAGAACCTCTAAAGACCAGATCATCAAGTAGAGAAACCAGTCTGTTTGGTTTACTCTCAACAATTGAACCCAGCAATGTTGATGAGGCTTTGACAGAGGAAGGTTGGATACTTGCAATGCAAGAAGAGCTGAATGAAGTCCAAAGGAATGATGTTTGGGATCTGGTACCCAGACCAAACAAAAACATTATTGGAACCAAGTGGGTTTTTAGGAATAAACTCAATGAAAAGGGTGAAGTGGTAAGGAACAAAGCCAGACTTGTAGCTCAAGGATACAGTCAACATGAAGGTATAGATTACACTGAGACTTTTGCTCCAGTGGCCAGGTTAGAAGCAATAAGAATTCTTTTATCATTTGCTGCTAACCATAATATAATGCTGTATCAAATGGATGTCAAAAGTGCATTCTTACATGGCTACATAAGTGAAGAAGTCTATGTCAAACAACCCCCTGGTTTTGAAAATTCTGATTTTCCAGACCATGTTTTCAAACTTAAAAAGTCTCTATATGGTTTAAAACAAGCATCAAGGGCATGGTATGACAGACTTAGTAACTTTCTGCTTAAGAATGAATTTAATAGATGCCAGATTGATAATACACTATTTAGGAAATCTATTAAACATGATATTCTGATTATTCAAGGCTACGTTGATGATATCATATTTGGATCCACTAATGGCACTTTGTGCAAAGATTTTCTGACCTAATGCAGAAGGAGTTTCAAATGAGCATGATGGGAGAACTTAAGTTCTTCCTGGGAATTCAGATTCATCAAGGCAAATCAGGTATACTCATTCACCAATCTAAATACACCAAAGAACTTCTTAAAAAGTTCACGATGAGTGATTGTAAACCTATGGCCACCCCCATGCACCTCCAACCAGCTCACTTCAGCAAGATGAAACCAGTCAAAAGGTAGACTAGAAAACATACAGAGGTATGATTAGATCCCTTCTATATTTAACTGCTTCTAGACCTGACATTATGTTTAGTGTTTGTGTCTGTGCCCGTTTTCAAGCTGACCCTAGGGAATCGCATTTAACTGTTGTCAAACGAATTCTAAGATACCTCAAAGGAACCATCAACCTTACCTTGTTATACAAGAAAACCCCCACCTACAAACTCAAAGGTTTTTGTGATTCTAACTATGCTGGAGACAAGTTGGAAAGGAAAAGTACCAGTGGCAACTGCACATTCTTAGCTGATAACTTGATCTCTTGGTTAAGTAAAAGACAAAGCACCATTGCCATGTCAACAGCAGAAGCTGAGTATATATCAGCAACAGGATGCAGTTCACAGTTACTCTGGATGAAACATCAACTTGAAGATTACAACATCTTTGAAAATAATAACCCTTTGTTCTGTGATAAAACTTCAGCCATAAACCTGACCAAGAACCCTATCTTACACTCTAAAGCCAAACATATTGAAATAAAACACCATTTCATTATAGACCATGTTCAGAAAGGAACTTTAAGCATCCAGTTTGTGGACACTGATCATCAATGGGTTGATATCTTCATCAAGGCATTACCAGAAGATAGGTTCGAGTTCATTAAAAAGCATCTCAGCATGACCTCCATATCTGACTAGCTGAAGTAGTCATCTTAGGAGTTTTTAAATTTCCTGTTATTTTATTTTTTGTCTTTTATTTTCTGTTTTTACTTTCTGCACTTTGTAAAGAAAAACAAAAAATACCAAAATAGTAGGACTACTTTTTGGCTGATGACAAAAGGGGGGAGAGAGAGAGAGAAAAAAAAAAGAAGAAATAAGTTGAAAAGGAGAGGAATCAGGGAGAGAGAAAAAGAAAGAGTGAAAACAGAAGGAGTTGAAAAGGAGAGGAAACAGGGAGAGAGAAAAACAAAGAAAAAAAAAGAAAGAGTGAAAACAGAAGGAGTTGAAAAGGAGAGGAAATGTGAAGAGGAAAAAGAAAGAGAAAATAAAGGAGTTGAAAAGGAGAGGAGAAGAGAAGAAAAGAAAGAGTCAGGTGTTGAATTTAATTTATTTTGATCAAAGGATTAAAAAGATTTATTACAAAAATAAAGTGAGGTGTTGTGGAATTCAGGAGCTGTGGCGGGAAGGAACCAACAGATTTAATTGGCCAGTTATTTTGAAAGGAAATCTGAAGATATGTTTTTTATTTATATGAAGCCCAATTGGTCAAGTTATTTTTGCAAGAGAATCCAGCAAGATTCAGCTCGAATTTAAGCAATGGAAGA
>JBBPBO010001986.1:58767156-58902889 GCA_037974295.1 Cicer cuneatum | reverse complement strand
GAATTTAATTTATTTTGATCAAAGGATTAAAAAGATTTATTACAAAAATAAAGTGAGGTGTTGTGGAATTCAGGAGCTGTGGCGGGAAGGAACCAACAGATTTAATTGGCCAGTTATTTTGAAAGGAAATCTGAAGATATGTTTTTTATTTATATGAAGCCCAATTGGTCAAGTTATTTTTGCAAGAGAATCCAGCAAGATTCAGCTCGAATTTAAGCAATGGAAGATGCCCTAATCTGCATCTATAAAAGGAGGCTCAAGGCAGAATGCTCATAATCGAAAATCACAAAAGAGTCATACACTTCCAAAAGCAAACACCCAAATTTTCATAGAAGTCAATTGTGAGTTTCAGCTTTCAAGAAGCAAGTACTCTTGTTATTTTCGTTCCACTGTGTCAAATCTAAGTTGTTGAAGTAGAGTCTACAAGCTGAGGGAGTCAGTAGGGGTAGCAGGTTACTTGGCAATCAGATTCATAGTGTTGTGTGTTAAATCTAAGTTGTTGAAGTAGAGTCTACAATCTGAGGGAGTCAGAAGGGGTAGCAGGTTACCTGGCAATTAGATTTATAGTGTTGTGATTTCTTCTACAATCTGGGATTGTCACATTGGCTGAAGACAGGAGCTGCATTCCTCAAATAAGTCTAGGATTGTTAGACTGTTTGATAAGACTGACTTGGAGGGTCAGTTGCAAGGTTGTAATTCAAGGTTTGAATTAGTGAAATCCTTCAAGGTGAAGGGACTGGACGTAGCCTCGTTAACGGTGAACCAATATAAAAACTGTGAGTTTTATTTTTACTTTTTATCCGCTGCTAACCCTATTTTTTAATTATACATCATGTTTTGTTTTAAAAGTATAAAAACAGGAAAAGTATTCAAGTAAAGTCAAACACAATTCAACCCCCCTTCTCGTGTTTGCACCATCAAATCCCACCATCCCTTGAGTTGGCCTGAAAATCCTGCAATTAAGAGTTCAGCTATGGCCTTATTAGGAATGTTTGCCTGGGTTTTTTATAAGCATTTGATGCCATAGTCATCTGTTGAAGAAGACTAAGGATATTGTATTCAGACATACCATCTATGTTCCATTCATAGACAATAGTGGCATTAAATTTTGATTGAGAAAGGACATTTGGTCTATTCTCAATGCCTAGGTCTGGTGCCATAACCATGGCTAAAGAGGTTGACCTTGTTGCCTCTGGAGTCCACACAAATGTTGATTTTGTTGGTCTTTTTCACTCTCTGAAACTTTATCGAGAGTTGTAATTGTTTTTTCTAAGGTATCCTTAGCTACCAATGGTGATGAGGTAGAAGAATGTTCTATCCTACTGAGTTGGTCTCGTAGGGCTTGAGTAAATTCTGTTTTGCCTTCTCTGAACAATTTTTGGCTTGTTTTGGAGATTTGGAATGGCTTAAAGACCGAGTTCTTAAGTTTTAATTCTGTTGTTTCAGGAGTTGAAACATTGTTTGTATTTTGATGTTCTTCTATCTTAGTTAATTGTTTTGTAATTGTGCTACGATGGGCATTTGTAAAATTGTTGTAAGATATTCCTAATATCTTTATCTGGACTGTCACTAGGGATTTTGTAAGGTGCAGCCTCTATTGTTTGTTCTAGGTGTGGTATCTGTATTTTGATTTGTCTTAATGGTGGATGTTCGGATTGGATTTTCCTACCATTTGACATTTCCCATTCTACAACTTTGCTTCTAGTTGTTACGGGATTTAAAGATTTTTGGTTTTGTTTTAATGGATATGAAATTTGATTTTTTGATGCATATATTTCAAACCATTCAAAGAATGAAATATGGGTTTTGTTTTCCAGAACAAATTTATAGAATTCATTTTGAATTTCTTTTCTTTGTTCCATGAAGTTTTTGAAGAACCATGTTCTTTTCTCTATATTTTTGGAATTATAAAATTCATCATGAAGTAATTTTTTATCAACTTCAAAAGCTATTTCTATGACGTTTAATTCGTTAATAACATTTTCAGTTATTGCAGAAAAAGACGGTGAAGTTGGTGGAGAAATGATTGGTAAAACATTTTGTTGTTCCTCGTCAATGATTTGAGATGTTGTATAAATTTGATGAGGGATGTTTGTTGAATAGTCAACATTTTGGAAAGAAACATTTGGAATGCTTGAACAAGAGAATCTTGGTTTTGAAATTTTTTTTATTTTGTTAAGTTTTGAAGTTAGATCCACTGTATTGGTGGAAGATCCAGCATCAGAAAGTCTAGCACTAGAAGTCCTTGTAAAACTTAGTTTTACCTTTCCATCAATATATTGGATAACTTCTTTTAATTTAGTGTTTGGTTTTGATTGTTCAGGAGACTTTGGTCTAGCTGCTCCTTCAAGGATCCATTCTTCAGTAAGATCTATGTCTTTCCAAAGCATGGTTCTTGGAATTACAGTATTTGATTTTGATAGATCGGTTTGTAGAAACAATGTTTCGCCCTTTTTATTTTCAATGATTTTTGTTGCCGTAAAGGCTGAAAACATAGTTTTGTAATGAATTCTGTAAAAGATTGCTACGGGAATAGATCCGCTTAGCATTTTGTAGTTATGAGTTTTAATTTGTAAAACAAGAGATTTGAAGATGTTTGGATCTTTTAAAGATAATGAAAAATCTGGATAACATTCAAAATAAATTGGTCCTTGACATAAGCTAGATTCAATTGAACTTATGATTGAATCTTGAAAGTTCAAGAACCTTGCATCTCGTAAGACACAAAGGATTGATGTGTTTAAACCTTCCCTTGTTAGAGGTTTGATACCTACTTGGACAAGGCCTATGTGAATGAAGTTATATTTTCTTTCACAATGTTTTTGTATTGTTTTTTGAGAAAGAAGTTGTATTGTTTCAAAGGGTTTTGATAATGGGACATCTTTTTCTTCTATTTTGATTATGTAATCTGTTTTGAGAAGGTTTTTGAATAGTCCAAATTCATAGACTTGATCTCTTTTGATTTTTGGGATTTTCCAATTGTTAATTGATTTTTGAAAATCTTCAATAGTGATTTCTTCGCCATTGATAGGTTCCCTTTGATTTGAGGTGCTTTGAGTAGTAGATTTTGAAAAAGATGAAGTTATACAAAATATGTTTTCCATGTTTAAAATTTTTGTTTTAATTTGAAAAAGATATCAAAGGATTCACTGCCCTAACGCCTGTCCGTCGGCTAAGCGGGACTTATTACCCAGATGCACATTATCCATAAATTAAAAATTCAAATTTTAAACACTTAAACAGATCTTATATTACTTATACCCTTCCAAGTCTGATACCAAAGATAGCCACAGGAAGATAAATTAAAAATTCTTCTTCGTTGATGCATCCAAAAGACGCCGCAATATCTCACTAAATATCTGTAGATATCTTTGGTATCAGTCTGTTTACTTAAAATACTACAATTTTGTTTTATTTTTGGTATCAATCTGTTTACTTTGGTATCTTAAAATACAAGATATCTTTGGTATCAGTCTGTTTACTTCTCCTTTTTACTAAAGTAAGTGAGGATCTAAAAGTACCCTCACTTTGGTATCAGACTTGGGAGGGTATTAGTATATATATCTCCCAAGTCTGATACCAAAGTGAGGGTACTTTTAGATCCTCACTTACTTTAGTAAAAAGGAGAAGTAAACAGACTGATAACAAATATATATATATCAAAGGCTAAGATATGTGGCGTCTTTGGTATCAGACTTGGTTTAGGTGATATAAGATCTAAAACGAAGTCTGATACGATAATGCATTATATAAGATCTGTTTAACATAGTTAAGAAAGTATTTTTGTAGTTTTGGAATTCAGATAGTTTTTTGCATCTATGGTTTGATAGGAGTTCGGCATTTTTATCTTTTAAGTGCGATGGGTCACCTATGAAGCGCAAACTAATGGTATGAATCAGTGTTGCGACTGCATAAGGGATTGTGTTTCCAATTTCGTCAAGGATGGGAATTCCTTCCTCTGTGGTATGGATTGCACTTAAAATTTCTAATTGTTGGTTTTGTGTAAGATGATAATCCCACCATCCCTGGAGTTGGCCTGAAAATCCTGCAATTAGGAGTTCAGCAATGGCCTTATCAGGGATATTAGCTTGGGTTTTGTAGGCATTTGACGCCATAGTCATCTGTTGAAGAAGACTAAGGATATTATATTCAGACATACCATCTATGTTTTATTCATAGACAGTATTGGCATTAAATTTTGATTGAGAAAAGACGTTTGGTCTATTTTCAATGCCTAGGTCCGGTGCCGTAACCATAGCTAAGGGTTGACCTTGTTGCCTCTGGAGTCCGCACAAATGTTGGTTTTGTTCTTTTTCACTCTCGGACACTTGGTCTAGAGTTGTAATTGTTTTTTCTAGGGTATCTTTTGCTACCAATGGTGAGGAGGTAGAAGATTGTTCTATCCTACTGAGTTGGTCTCGTAGGGCTTGAGTAAATTCTGTTTTCCCTTCTCTAAACAGCTTTTGGCTTGTTTTTGAGATATGGATGGAATGGCTTAAAAACTGGGTTTTTAAGTTTTAATTTTATATTTTTAGGAGTTGAAACATTGTTTGTTGTTTGGTGTTCCTCTATTTTAGTCAATTGCTTTGCAATTGTACTAAGATGAACATTTGTAAAGTTGATTTGTTGCAGGATATTTTGAAAATCTTTGTCTGGGCTGTCACTAGGGATTTTGTAAGGTGCAGCCTCTATTGTTTGTTCTAGGCTTGGTATTGGTATTTTGATCTGTCTTAATGGAGGATGTTCAGATTGTATTTTCCTTCCATTTGACATTTCCCATTCTACAACTTTGTTTCTAGTTGTTACGGGATTTACAGAGTTTTGTTTTGTTTGAATGGATATGAAATTTGATTATTTGATGCATATACTTCAAACCATTCAAAGAATGAAATATGTACTTTGTTTTATAGAACAAATTCATAAAATTTATTCTGAATTTCTTTTTCTTTGTTCCATGAAATTTTTGAAGAACCACGTTCTTTTTCTAGTATTTTTTGAATTATAAAATTCATCATGAAGTGATTTCTTATCAACCTCAAATTCTTTATCTATGACATTTAATTCGTTAATAACATTTTCATTTATTGCAGAAAAAGACGATGAAGTTGGTGGAGAAATGTTTGATAAATTACTTTGTTGTTCCTCGTCAACAGTTTGAGATGTTGTATAGATCTAATGAGGAATACTTGTTGAATAGTCAACGTTTTGGAAAGAAGCTTCTGGAATGCTTGAACAAGAGAATTTGGGTTTTTAAAATTTTTCTATTTTGTTGAGTTTTGAAGTCAGATCCACTGTATTGGTGGAAGATCCAGCATCAGAATATCTGGCACTCGAAGTTCTTGTAAAACTTAGTTTTACCTTTCCATCAATATATTGGATAACTTCTTTTAATTTAGTGTTTGATTTTGATTGTTCAAGAGACTTTGGTCTAGCTGCTCCTTCAAGGATCCATTCTTCAGAAAGATCTATGTCTTTCCAAAGGATGGTTTTTGGAATTACTGTATTTGATTTTGACAGATCTGTTTGTAAAAATAGGGTTTTGCCTTTTTTGTTTTCAATATTTTTTGTCGTCGTGAAGGCTAAAAACATAGCTTTGTAATAAATTCTTTAAATGATTGCTATGGGAATAGATCCACTTAGCATTTTGTAGTTATGAGTTTTAATTTGTAATACCAGAGATTTTAGGATATTTGGATCTTTCAAGGATAATGAAAAATCTGGGTAACATTCAAAATAGATGGGTCCTTGACATAAACTAGACTCAATTGAACTAATAATTGAACTTTGGAAGTTCAAGAACCTTGCATCTCGCAAAACACAAAGGATTGATGTGTTTAAACCTTCCCTTGTTAATGGTTTGATGCCTACTTAAATAAGAGCTATGTGAATGAAATTATATTTTATATCACAATGTTTTTGTATAGATTTTTGAGAAAGAAGTTGTATAGTTTCAAAGGGTTTTGTTAATGGAACATCGTTCTCTTCTGTTTTGATTATGTAATCCGTTTTGAGAAGATTTTTGAATAGTCCAAATTCATAAACTTGATCTCGTTTGATTTTTGGGATTTTCCAGTTATTTATTGATTTTTGAAAATCTTCAATAGTGATTTCTTCACTATTGATAGGTTTCCTTTTAACTAAGGAGTTTTGAGTAGCAGATTTTGAAACAGAAGAAGTTCTACAAAATATGTTTTTCATATTTAAAATTTTGTTTTTAATTTGAAAACCTTTCAAAGGATTCACTGCCCTAAACGCCTGTCCGTAGGCTAAAACGGGACTTACTATCTAGAAACTAACATTTTTCAAATTAAACTTCCAATTTTAAGTATGTTAAACAAATCATATATCATTTATACCCTCCCAAGTCTAATACCAAAGACGCCGCAGGATCCAAGGGTACAGATCTAAAACGGAGAAACGAAGGATCGAAGGTTTTCAAATTTCATGTATGCATGGATGCATGACGAACAAAGTTTCTGATTCACAAGATCAGCCTAAGCCGCATGTGCAGAGCATACTTATAATGTAAAACTATAAATATGCAAAAATAAAATAATTACATAATAGAAATACTTAAAAAAAATTTGATTGAAGAAAGAAAAAATTACAAGTTTAGAAAAGTTGGAGATAGAACTTCAAGGTTTCTAAAGGTTTCTAAGTGTATCTAAGTGTATACAATTGGATTTGTGAAAATATGAGATGGTTTGAGAAGTAAGGGGAGGTCCCTATTTATAGGGAAATTGTCTCCTTTGGTACAAAAGGAATCCAAGGAAAAGAATCCTAAGCAAAGGAATCCAAGAGAACAAAAAATTTAAGTTTTTTTTTTTTATGATTGGCCTAGGCCCAAAAAATATCCTATTACAAAATAATTACAAGGATATACAAAAATAAACATTTTGATTTACGCCCAAAATGGGACAATTCATTTTGTTGAAGATACGTATGAGCAACTGTCTTCTTCATCGTCATCTTCAAGAATGATGAGTGGATCCGATTTGTACGAACCACTGTTTGATAAAGTTTTTGATGACTCTCCTTCCTTTGGATTAGTTGAGTCATGATTTCAAAATACTCTTCTTCGTTTCTAGCAGCTGCTAGACGAGACTGAGCAAAAGATCTTTGAGCTAGGAGCTGAGTAGCCTTTTGATCGGGCTTTTGGAATCCCTGTTTTTGTAACGGCTTCAATTTTGATACTTGATGGTATGGAGAATTTTGTCCACCATCTAATTTTGAATTTCCTTACAAAAATTGTATGGGCTTCTTTTTGACAAAAGTCAAAGTACCAAGCAACAACCGATGGTAAGAGCAATCTTGTTGAGAAGAGTAACAGGGGTTGAAATGTTCTTTCTTTGTTCCTGGATTTGTAATTGTTTTTGAATTGCTGAAAGCTTTCTTGAACCTCTGGTTTGAGGATATATGGGGTAGAACCATAAAGTTTCCACCAATCAGCAAACCAATAAGAGATTTTTGATGGTTCCATTTTCAGTTGGAAGAAAAATAACCAAGTATGGCTAAATTTCTGGTTTTAAACTAGAAAAGCATTAAACCAGGATTATTGGTAATCCCAGTAATTAAAGCTTATGCAATGGTTGATTGTTGTTTTGAAATCAACAGGGAAAACTTTTGATGTGTGAAGTGTTGTTCCCCAATCATATGGTGAAATGATTTTGTGAATTTTGGCTGTTGAATAGGCCACCAAGCCATCTTTTGGGTTATCTTGAAAGGTTACTGAACTAGTAATTTCAAGAATAGATTTGTAATAATTTTGGGTTTTTGATAAGTCACATGGTTTAAAAAACCAGTTTTCATGAAAAAGTTTGGATATAACAAATAGAGGATTTTTATTGTAAAAACCATCCTCTATGGTTATAATGTTTTGAAAATCATTTTTGATAAAATACTCAGATTTTTGTTTCAAGGTAATCTGAGAATCATTAGTCTTTGAAACCATATGAGTTTCATCTTGTTTCAAAATCATTCTTGTAAATTCATTTTGTTGGGGTTTTAAAACAATTTTACAGGACGATCCCTCCTGAAGGGGTTTTGAAATAATTTTTTGAGAAGGAGTTTTTTGTGAAGATGAACATTCTCCCTTTTCTGGGTTTTGAAATAAAGTAAGTTCAGTTGGGAGACTTTTGATTCTCTGTTGGAGCTCGTTAAGTTCTGTAAATTTTTGTAATTGAAGCTTCTCTTTCATAATAGAGGCTTCAATATCATCAATGTATTTTTGAGGTTGTGAGATTTGTTGGCTACTAAGCCATTTTTGAATTTGGTTTTGGGTATTGGTTTTGGTTTCATCTTCTTCTACTGGCGTCTGCCCAGGTTTTGATTGGTTTTGCAGATGATAACGGTTTTCGTGTTTTTTGAGTGTGGTCCTTTTGGACCGTATATTCTTATGGCTTTCTTGGCATTTAATAGGACCTGTTTTGAAGGAATTCTCTGGTTAGAAAATCCGGAATTGAGTTTTGATCTCCTTTTATGAATTCAATATAAAAATCGAAAATACGGCTTGCCATCTTGCAAAAATTTGTTTTGATGCAATGTTTTGAACATCTTTTTGTAATACTTCTTTGGCAGATTTACAATCAATGCGGAGTAAAAATTTTTGATTAAGTAAGTCACTTTGAAATTTTGTTATGCATAAGACGATGGAAAGAATTTCCTTTTTGATGGTAGAGTAATTCTTTTGACAATTATTCCAATGTGCTGAAGTATACTCTCTGCCATAGGATTTTTGTTTAAGAATTCCTCCATATCCTATGTCGGATGCATCTGTTTCAACAATTTTTTGTGTTCATCGATCAGCTAGATGCAGGCAAGGTATTTCTTTAACTTGCATTTTAATTATTTTGACAATTTTAGTATGTTCTTCTGTGCATGCAACAGGGTTTTTCTTAAGTCTGTCATAGAGTGGTTTTGCAATTTTATTAATATTTGGACTGAAATCTAACACATAGTTGAGACTTCCTAAGAATCTTTGCAATTGGGTTTTATCTATGATTTTTTCAGGAAACTTGTCTGCAAAGGCTAAAGATCTCTCAATAGGAGTGATCGTCCCTTGAGATATATAGTGTCCTAAAAATCATATTTTTGATTGGAAGAGTGAAATTTTTGATTTTGAAAAACCTAATATGTTTTTCTTGGCTACCATAAAGAACATTTTAATGTGTTTGAAGTGTTCTTCACTAGTTGTTGAAAAAATCAAAATATCATAAATATAGACAATGCAGAATTTTGAAAATGGATTAAAAATGTCATTCATAATTCTTTGGAATTCTGATGGGGCATTTTTTAATCCAAAGGGCATGACTGTCCACTCGTACTGACCAAAAGGGTCACTAAATGTTGTTTTGTAACGGTCTTTTGGATCAATTTGGATTTGCCAAAATCCCGATTTAATGTCAAATTTTGAGAATACTAATGCTGAGTGGAGTTTCTGTAAGAGATCTTTTTTGTTTGGGATTGGATATCGAATCAATTTTAGGGCTTTGTTTAAAGGTTTGTAGTTGATTACTAACCTAGGTGTACCCCTTTCGATCTCAGAATTTTTTTTAACATAAAAACATGAGCAACTCCAGTGAGATATGGATTTTGTTATTAAACCCTTTTGTTGTAAATCTTGAATCTCTTTTTTACAATGTTCTTCGAGTTCATGATTCATTTGTATAGATCTTGCTTTTGTTGGGATTTGTTTTTCAGAGAAATCATTTTCATATGGTAAATCTACCACATGTTGTTTTCTACCCCAAAAAGCATTTGGTATATCATAGTAGATTTCTTTTTCCATTCTTTTTTGGAGGTCTGAAATCTGTTGTTTTATGAAATTTGTTTGCAATTGTTTTTTATCTTGAAAAAAAAAACATCTTGTTTTAGGAAACATAAATGTTGTTCTTTTCCCTGAATTAAGCAGTTTAATTCGCTTTCGTAAACTAAACAAGCTTTTAAAAGGTTTAAGTTTCTTGTTCAGGGTTTTTCAATAAAAGGAAAAATGATTTTATTTTCTTTTGTTTTAAAAAAATTTTGTCATAATTAACATAATAGGGTGTTATCATGTTGATAAACGGTGTCCCTAGAATGATACTATGAGTTATATTTTCTAGTAATACAAAAGGAGTTTTGATTGAAACTCTTCCGTTGGTAACACAAGCCTCGGTTTTGTTTGTTATAACCATGTTGGAGAGTTATTTGCTGCAACAAGTTTTTCATTTGATTTTTGTAAAAATCTTTTTGGCACAATGTTACTTTTTATGTAGTTTAGATCTGCTCATGTATCAAAAAGTGCTATTGCTTCAATTTTGAAATTATTAGAAAAAACTAAAGTAGTTTTTATTAAATATTTTCTTGTTGTTATAGCTCTAAGAACGAACAAGATATCTTGAGGGATTTTTTCTAAGTTTTCAATTATGTTTTCCTCATTTTCTTCTTCTTCATGTTCTGATTCGGAAGAATTTTGCTCCTGTAATTTGGAAATGAGATTTTGAAGAATATTTGAATCTATTTCCTGTTTTTGTTTTAGAGTTTCTAATTCATTTTTCACAATCTTGATTTCTTCTTGAAGAGATTGGATTGTGACATGAGTTTGTGATTTTGTTTTTGTTCGTAAAATGTTGGTTAAGTCATAAGTTGATTTTGGAAGTAATTTTGATGATGTAGAAGGTTGGCTTTGTTTTGATTCAGAATTATTTAGTAATTTTTCTATTAGTTCTTTTTGAAGTCTTGCATCTTCTACTTTGTTTATTATATCAAGAATCAATTCTTGATCTTTTGTCAAAACATTTATTGATTTTAAACTAGATTCTGACTCACTAAGAGGCTCTGAGTTTCCTATGTCATCAATTTTTAAAGGTATATCCTTTTCTGATAAACCTATTTCAGAATCTCTTTCATTTTCAGAAGTTTCAAGAAGTATTGCCTCAATTTTTTGAATAATATCCTCACTTATTTGTAGTTCGTGAAGTTTTCTGTTTTTTCTACAATGTTTGAAAATGTGTCCTGGTTGGCCACATTTATAACAAGTTACTTGTTTTGTATTTTTTTGTTGAAATTTTCTTTCAAAAGGTTTTCTTTGTTTGTAATGTTTTTGAGGTTTATAATTTCTGTAAAATTATTGGTTATTATGTTTTGAGAAAAACTTTTTGTGAGGTTTTTTATATGTTTTTGAACAAGATCCTCCACAGTCTTTTGAAACATTTGTTGTGGGGAGTTCAAATTGTTTCCAAAACGATCCTCGTTCTAATCTAGTTCATTTCATTTCCCATTTTAAATGTTTTTGAAGTTTTAAATCTTGACAGATTTTTAAACCTTCCTTTTGGGTGAAACTTACCAATTCTCTATAAGTCAATTGATTATATGGAATTTGGTTTGTTGAGTAAATTTCTTTGATTTTGTTCCTCGCCTTTTCTCCTAAAAGAGTTGGGAGTCCTACAAGGAATTTTTCTTTCCAAAAGGGTGTGTTTGGTGTAAGATGATAATTCCACCATCCCTTGAGTTAGATTGAAAATCCTGCAATTAGGAGTTCAGCAATGGCCTTATCAGGGGTATTAGCTTTGGTTGTGTAGGCATTTGACGCCATAGTCATCTGTTGAGGAAGACTAAGGATACTATATTCAGACATACCATCTATGTTCAATTCATAGACAACATTGGCATTAAATTTTGATTGAGAAAGGACGTTTGGTCTATTCTCAATGCCTAGGTCTGGTGCCGTAACCATAGCTAAGGGTTGACCTTGTTGCCTCTGGAGTCCGCACAAATGTTGGTTTTGTTCTTTTTCATTCTCTGACACTTGGTCTAGAGTTGTAATTGTTTTTTCTAGGGTATCTTTTGCTACCAATGGTGAGGAGGTAGAAGATTGTTCTATCCTACTGAGTTGGTCTCGTAGGGCTTGAGTAAATTCTATTTTCCCTTCTCTAAACTGCTTTTGGCTTGTTTTTGAGATCTGGAATGGCTTAAAAATTTGGTTTTTAAGTTTTAATTCTATTGTTTCAGGAGTTGAAACATTGTTTGTAGTTTGGTGTTCCTCTATTTTAGTCAATTGCTTTGCACTTGTACTAAGATGAACATTTGTAAAGTTGTTTTGTTGCAGGATATTTTGAATATCTTTGTCTGGGTTGTCACTAGGGATTTTGTAAGGTGCATCCTCTATTGTTTGTTCTAGGCCTGGTATTGTTATTTTGATCAGTCTTAATGGCGGATGTTCAGATTGTATTTTCCTTCCATTTGACATTTCTCATTCTATGTTTCTAGTTGTTACGGGATTTACAGAGTTTTGGTTTTGTTTGAATGGATATTAAATTTGATTATTTGATGCAAATATTTCAAACCATTCAAAGAATGAAATATGTACTTTGTTTTGTAGAACAATTTCATAAAATTTATTCTGAATTTCTTTTCTTTGTTCCATGAAATTTTTGAAGAACCATGTTCAATTTCTAGTATTTTTTGAATTATAAAATTCATCATGAAGTGATTTCTTTTCAACTTCAAATTCTTTATATATGACGTTTAATTCGTTAATAACATTTTCAGTTATTGTAGAAAAAGACGGTGAAGTTCGTGGAGAAATGTTTGATAAAGTATTTTGTTGTCCCTCGTCAACAATTTGAGATGTTGTATAGATCTGATGAGGAATACTTGTTGAATAGTCAACATTTTGGAAAGAATGCTTGAACAAGAGAATCTGGGTTTTAAAAAATTTTCTATTTTGTTGAGTTTTGAAGTCAGATCCACTGTATTGGTGGAAGATCCAGCATTAGAAATCTGGCACTGGATAAGTTCTTTTAATTTAGTGTTTGGTTTTGATTGTTGAGGAGACTTTGGTCTAGCTGCTCCTTCAAGGATCCATTCTTCAGGAAGATCTATGTCTTTTCAAAGGATGGTTTTTGGAATTATTGTATTTGATTTTGTTAGATCTGTTTGTAAAAACAGGGTTTCGCCTTTTTTGTTTTCAATATTTTTTGTCACCGTGAAGGCTGAAAACATAGTTTTGTAATGAATTCTGTAAATGATTGCTACGGGAATAGATCCACTTAGCATTTTGTAGTTATGAGTTTTAATTTGTAATACCAGAGATTTCAGGATATTTGGATCTTTCAAAGATAAAGAAAAATCTGGGTAACATTCAAAATAGATGGGTCCTTGACATAAACTAGACTCAATTGAACTTATAATTGAATTTTGGAAGTTCAAGAACCTTGCATCTCGCAAAACACAAAGGATTGATGTGTTTAAACCTTCCCTTGTTAATGGTTTGATGCCTACTTGAACGAGACCTATGTGAATGAAATTATATTTTCTATCACAATGTTTTTGTATAGATTTTTGAGAAATAAGTTGTATAGTTTCAAAGGGTTTTGTTAATGGAACATCGTTCTCTTCTGTTTTGATTATGTAATCTGTTTTGAGAAGATTTTTGAATGACCAAATTCATAAACTTGATCTCGTTTGATTTTTGGGATTTTCCAGTTATTTATTGATTTGTGAAAATCTTCAATAGTGATTTCTTCGCTATTGATCCCTTTTAACTAAGGAGTTTTGAGTAGCAGATTTTGAAACAGAAGAAGTTCTACAAAATATGTTTTCCATATTTAAAATTTTGTTTTTAATTTGAAAACCTTTCAAAGGATTCACAGCCCGAAACTCCTGTCCGTAGGCTAAAACGGGACTTACTACCCAGAAACTAACCTTTTTCAAATTAAACTTCCAATTTTAATTATGTTAAACAGATCTTATATCACTTATACCCTCCTAAGTCTGATACCAAAGACGCTGCATATCTTAGCCTTGGATCCATAAAATTTTCCATATAGAATTAAGTCTGATACCAAAGACGCTGCAGGATAACCCTAGTTAAGAAAGTACACTAGGGTACAGATCTAAAACGACATGCCTCCTTTGAGTGAAAATGGAATCCAAGGAAAAGGCATCCTAGAATAGTGCATCTAAGGAATCCAAGAAAAAGAATCCAAAGTTTTTTTATTTTTTTTTTTTGTATTTGGGCTAGCCCATTACAATATTCATTCTAAACAAAAATTATAATAGTTACAATAAGTAACCAATTTTTGGATATGCCCAAAACTGGACCAACTATTTAGCTGATGATGACAAGTAGAAACATTCTTCTTCTTCGTCTTCCTCTAGGTTGATGAGAGGATCAGATTTGACTGAACCACTGTTTGAACAAGTTTTGGATTACTCTTCCTTGCTTCTGATTAGTTGAGCCATGATTTCAATATACTCTTCTTCGCTTTCGGCAGCTGCAAGCTGTGTCTGAGCGAATGATTTTTGTGCCAGGAACTGTGTTGCCTTTTGATCAGGCTTCTTGAAACCCTGTTTTTGTAGCCATGTTTTCACAGCTTGAATTTTGATGCTTGGTGGAATATTGAATTTAGTCCACCATCTGATTTTGAATCTTCTTACTAGGATGGTTTGAGATTCTCTTTGCTCAAACTCAAAGTACCAGGCTGCAACCTAGGGTAAGAAGAATTTGGTTGAGAAAAGTAACAGAGGATGAAATGTACGTTCTCTGTCACTGGGTTTGTAATTGTTTTTAAAGAGGTGAAAATTTTCTTGGACCTCTGGTTTGAGGATATCTGGAATGGAACCATATAGTTTCCACCAATTGGCAAACCAATAAGGGATTTTTGACGGGTCCATAGTAAGGTTGAAGAAAAATAACCAATTATGGCTAAATTTCTGGTTTTGAATGAGAAAAGCATTAAACCATGCTTGTCGGTAGTCCCAATATGAAAAGGTTCTACAATGGTTTATTGTAGTTTTGAAGTCAAGAGGGAAAACTTTTGTTGTGTGAAGTTTTGTTCCCCATTCTAACGGTGGGATGATTTTGTGGATTTTTGCTGTTGAGTAGGCTACTGGGCCTTCTTTTGGGTTATCTTGGAATGTTACCGAACCGATAATTTCAAGAATAGACCTGTAATAATTTTGGGGTTTTGATAAATCCCATGGTTTGAAAAACTAGCCTTCTGCTAAGAGTTTTGAAATGACTAATAGAGGGTTTTTATTATAAAAACCATCCTCTATGGTTAAAATGTTTTGAAAATCATTTTTGACAAAATACTCAGATTTTTGTTTGAAAACAATCTAAGATTCGTTTTGTTTTGAAACAATCTAAGATTCATCTTGTTTTAAAACAATTTTTGAAAATTCTTTTTGTGGGGGTTTTAAAATGATTTTGCAGGATGATCCCTCCTGTAGGGGTTTTGAAAGAATATTTTGAGAAGGGGTTTTTGAAGAAGAACATTCTCCCTTCTCTGGGTTTTGAAAAATAGTAAGTCCCTTATAGAGACTTTTGATTTTCTCTTGGAGCTCATGGAGTTCCGTAAACTTTTGAGGATTGAAGCTTTTCTTTGATTGAAGCTTCAATCAAGATCATCAAGGTATTTTTGAGGCTGTGAGATTTCTTGGCTATTTTTGAACTTGGTTTTGGGTATTGGTTTTGATATCATCTTCTTCTACGGCTTCAGCCCAAGATCTGATTGGCTTTGCCGATGAAATAGGTTTTGGGATTTTTTGTGTTTGGTCCTTTTGGACCACATTATCTTCTGGGCATCCTATTTTGAAGGAATTTTCTGGTTAGAATATCTAGGATTGAGTTTTGATCTCCTTTTATAAGTTCAATATCAAAATCGAAAATACTGAGGATAGATTGACCTGTGGAAAAAATTTTATTTGATGCAATGTTTTGAAAATCTTTTTGTAAAATAGATTTTGTAATAATGCATATGACATGGAAATAATTTCATGTAATGCATATGACATGAAATGTTTTATGGAATTTGTTTGTAATTGTTGTTCTATTTTGGGAAAAGAAACATCTTGTTTTGGAAAACATAAATGTTTTTCTTTTCCTTTAATTAAACAATTTAATTCATTTTTGTAGACCGAACAAGCCTTTAAAAGATTTAAATTCTTTGTTCTAGGTTATTCAATAAAAGGAAAAATGATTTTATTTTCTTGTTTTAAAAGAAATATCATCATAATTAACAGAATAGGGGGTTATCATATTGATAAACGGTGTCCCTAAAATGATATTATGAGCCATATTTTCTAATAATACAAAAGGAGTTTTGATTGAAACACATCCATTTGTAACGGAGGCTTCAGTCTTGTTTTTTATAATCATGTTGGAGTTATTAGCTGCAACAAGTTTTTCAATAATTTTTTGAAGAAATCTGCTTGGTACAATGCAACTTTTTAAGCAGTTTAGATCTGCTCCTGTATCAAAAAGTGATATTGCTTCAATTTTGAAATCTTTAGAAAAAACTAAAGTGGTTTTTATTAAATATTTCTTGTTGTTACTGCTCTAAGAACACGAACAAGAAATCTTGTGGAATTTTTTCTAGATTTTCAATTTTGTTTTCTTCATTTTCTTCTTCTTCGTGTTCTGATTCACAAGAATTTTGTTCCTGTAATTTGGAAATAAGGTTTTGAAGAATATTTGTATCAATTTCTTGTTTTTGTTTTAGAGTTTTTAATTCATTTTTCACAATCTTAATTTCTTCTTCAAGTATTTGGATCGTGATATGAGTTTGTGATTTTGTCTTTGTCCTTAAGATATTTGTTAGGTCATAGGTGGATTTGGGAAGTAGTTTTGATGAAGATGTGGAAGGTTGGTTTTGTTTTGGTTCAAAACTATTTAGTAATTTTTCTATTAGTTCTTTTTGTAATTTGGTATCTTCAACTTTGTTTATGATATCAAGAATCAATTCTTCATCTTTTGTTAAAACATTAAGAGTTTTTGAACTAGATTCTGATTCTGATGTTTCTATTTCATCAATTTGTAAAGGTTTATCATTTTCTGATGAACCTATTTCAGAACCTGTTTCATTTTCAGAGGTTTCTAAAAGAATTGCCTCAATTTTTTGAAAGATTTCTTCACTAATCTGTAATTCATGAATTTTTTTGTTTCTTGTACAATATTTGGAAATGTGTCCTTGTTGGCAACATCTATAACAGGTTACTTGATTTGTATTTTTGGGTTGGAATTCTCCTTCAAAAGTTTTCTTTTAAAAGTTTTTCTTTGATTGTAAGGTTTTTGAGGACTATAATTTTTATAAAATTCTTGGTTGTTTGATTTTGAGAAAAACTTTCTGTGAGGTTTTTTGTATGTTCTTGAACAAGATCCTCCACAGTCCTTTGAAACATTTGTTGTTGGTAGTTCAAATTGTTTGCAAAACGATCCTAGCTCTTGTCTAGTTCGTTTAATTTCCCATTTTAAGTGTTTTTGAAGTTTTAAATCTTGGCAAATTTTTAAACCTTCTTTTTGGGTGAAACTAACCAATTCTCCATATGTTAATTGATATATGGAATTTGGTTTGTTTCAAAAATTTCTTTAATTTTTTTCCTTACCTTTTCTCCTAAAAGAGTTGGGAGTCCTGCAAGGAATTTTTCTTTCCAAAAGGGTTGCTTTGAGTCTTCTCTAAGCATAACCCTAGTTAGGAAAGTATTTTTGTAGTTTTGGAACTCATATAGCTTTTTGCATCTAAGGTTTGAAAGGAGTTCGGGGATTACACTTAAAATTTCTAATTGTTGGTTTGGTGTAAGATGATAATCCCACCATCCCTTAAGTCAGCCTGAGAATCCTGCAATTAGGAGTTCGCCAATGGCCTTATCAGGGGTGTTTGCCTTAGTTTTATAAGCATTTGATGCCATAGTCATCTGTTGGAGAAGACTAAGGATGTTGTATTCAGACATACCATCTTTCTATTCATAGACAGTATTGGCATTAAATTTTGATTGAGAAAGGACGTTTGGTCTATTCTCAATGCCTAGGTCTGGTGCCGTAAACATAGCTAAGGGTGGACCTTGTTGTCTCTGGAGTCCGCACAAATGCTGGTTTTGTTCTTTTTCACTCTCACATACTTGGTCTAGAGTTGTAATTGTTTTTTATAGGCTATCTTTTGCTACCAATTGTGAAGAGGTAGAAGATTGTTCTATCCTACCAATGGTGAAGAGTTGGTCTCCCAGGGCTTGAGTAAACTCTGTTTTCCTTTCTCTAAACAGCTTTTGGCTTGTTTTTGAGATCTAGAATGGCTTAAAAAATGGGTTTTTAAGTTTTAATTCTATTGTTTCAGGAGTTGAAACATTGTTTGTAGTTTAGTGCTCCTCTATTTTAGTCAAATGCTTTGCAATTGTACTAAGATGAATATTTGTAAAGTTGTTTTGTTGCAAGATATTTTGAATATCTTTGTCTGGGCTGTCACTAGGGATTTTGTAAGGTGCAACCTCTATTGTTTGTTCTAGGTGTGGTATTTGTATTTTGGTCTGTCTTAATGGCGGATGCTCGGATTGTATTTTCCTTCCATTTGACATTTCCCATTCTACCAACTTTGTTTCTAGTTGTTACGTGATTTACAGAGTTTTGGTTTTGTTTGAATGGATATGAAATTTGATTATTTGATGCAAATATTTCAAACCATTCAAAGAATGAAATGTACTTTGTTTTGTAGAACAATTTCATAAAATTTATTCTGAATTTCTTTTCTTTGTTCCATGAAATTTTTGAAGAACCATGTTCTTTTTCTAGTATTTTTTGAATTATCAAATTCATCATGAAGTGATTTCTTATCAACCTCAAATTCTTTATCTATGACGTTTAATTCGTTAATAACATTTTCAGTTATTGCAGAAAAAGACGGTGAAGTTGGTGGAGAAATGTTTGGTAAATTATTTTGTTGTTCCTAAGTCAACAGTTTGAGATGTTGTATAGATCTGATGAGGAATACTTGTTGAATAGCCAACGTTTTGGAAAGAAGCTCCTGGAATGCTTGAACAAGAGAATCTGGGTTTTGAAAAAATTTCTATTTTGTTGAGTTTTGAAGTCAGATCCACTGTATTGGTGGAAGATCCAGCATCAGAATATCTGTCACTGGAAGTTCTTGTAAAACTTACTTTTACCTTTCCATCAATATAATGGATAACTTCTTTTAATTTAGTGTTTGGTTTTGATTGTTTAGGAGACTTTGGTCTAGCTGCTCCTTCAAGGATCCATTCTTCAGGAAGATCGATGTCTTTCCAAAGGATGGTTTTTGGAATTACTGTATTTGATTTTGACAGATCTATTTGTAAAAACAGGGTTTCGCCTTTTTTGTTTTCAATATTTTTTGTCGTCGTGAAGGTTGAGAACATAGCTTTGTAATGAATTCTATAAATGATTGCTACAAGAATAGATCCACTTAGCATTTTGTACTTATCAGTTTTAATTTGGAATCCATACAAAAAACCTCACAGAAAGTTTTTCTCAAAACCTAATAACCAAGAATTATACAGAAATTATAAACCTCAAAAATATTACAAACAAAGAAAACCTTTTGAAAGAAAACTTCAACAAAAAAATACAAAACAAGTAACTTGTTATAAACTTCAACAAAAAAATACAAAACAAGTAACTTGTTATAAATGTGGCCAACCAGGACACATTTCCAGACATGGTAGAAACAAACAGAAAACTTCACGAACGTGAGGATATTATTCAAAAAATTGAGGCAATACTTCTTGAAATTTCTAAAAATGAAACAGATTCTAAAATAGGTTTATCAGAAAAGGATATACCTTTACAAATTGATGACATAGGAATCTCAGAGTCTCCTATTGAGTCAGAATCTAGTTTAAAATCAATAAATGTTTTGACAAAAGATCAAGAATTGATTCTTGATATAATAAATTAATAGAAAAATTACTAAATAATTCTGAATCAAAACAAAGCCGCCTTCTACATCATCAAAATTACTTCCAAAATCAACTTATGACTTAACCAACATTTTACGAACAAAAACAAAATCACAAACTCATGTCACAATCCAATCTCTTCAAGAAGAAATCAAGATTGTGAAAAATGAATTAAAAACTCTAAAACAAAAACAGGAAATAGATTCAAATATTCTTGAAAATCTCATTTCCAAATTACAGGAGCAAAATTCTTCCGAATCAGAACATGAAGAAGAAGAAAATGAGGAAAACAGGATTGAAAACTTAGAAAAAATCCCTCAAGATTTCTTGTTCGTTCTTTGAGCTGTAACAACAAGAAAATATTTAATAAAAACTACTTTAGTTTTTTCTAATGATTTCAAAATTAAAAGCAATATCACTTTTTGATACACGAGATCTAAACTGCTTAAAAAGTAGCATTGTGCCAAAAAGATTTTTACAAAAATCAAATAAAAAACTTGTTGCAGCCAATAACTCCAATATGGTTATAACAAACAAAACCAGAAGAGTTTCAATCAAAACTCCTTCCTTTTTTATTACTAGAAAATATAACTCATAGTATCATTCTAGGGACACCGTTTATCAACATGATAACACCCTATTCTGTTAATTATGACAATATTTCTTTTAAAACAAAAGAAAATAAAATCATTTTTCCTTTTATTGAAAAACCCAGAACAAGAAACTTAATCCTTTTAAAAGCTTGTTCAGTTTACAAAAGCGAACTAAACTGCTTAATTCAGGGAAAAGAAAAACATTTATGTTTCCTAAAACAAGATGTTTCTTTTTTCAAGATAGAAAAACAATTGCAAACAAATTTCATAAAACAACAGATTTCATACCTCCAAAAAAGAATGGAAAACGAAATATGCTCTGATATACCAAATGCTTTTTGGGATAGAAAACAACATGTGGTAGATTTACCATATTAAAATGAATCATGAACTCGAAGAACATTGTAAAAAAGAGATTCAAGATTTACAACAAAAGGGTTTAATAACAAAATCCAGATATCCCTGGAGTTGCTCAGCTTTTTATGTTAATTATTTTGTGGTAGCCAAGAAAAACGGATTAGTTGTTTCAAAATCAAAAATTTCACTCTTCCAAACAAAAATACGATTTTTAGGACACTACATATCTCAAAGGACGATCACTCCTATTGAGAGATCTTTTAGCCTTTGCAGACAAGTTTCCGACAAAATCATAGATAAAACCCAATTGCAAAGATTCTTAGAAAGTCTCAACTATGTGTTAGATTTCTGTCCAAATTTTAATAAAATCATAAATAAAACCCTATTGCATGGACAGAAGAAGAACATACTAAAATTGTCAACATAATTAAAATGCAAGTTAAATAAATACCTTGCCTGCATCTAATTGATCCATCAACACAAAAAATTGTTGAAACAGATGGATCCGAGAGGATATGGAGGAATTCTTAAACAAAAATCCCAAGGAAGAGAGTATATTGTCCAATATACCTCAGCACATTGGAATGATTGTCAAAAGAATTACTCTACCATCAAAAAGGAAATTCTTTCCATTGTCTTATGCATAACAAAATTTCAAAGTGACTTACTTAATCAAAAAATTTTACTCCGCATTGATTGTAAATCCGCCAAAGAAGTATTACAAAAAGATGTTCAAAACATTGCATCAAAACAAATTTTTGCAAGATGGCAAGCCGTATTTTCGATTTTGATATTGAATTCATAAAAGGAGATCAAAACTCAATTCCGGATTTTCTAACCACCAGAGAATTCCTTCAAAACAAGTCCTGATTAAATGCCAAGAAAACCAAAAGAAAATACGGTCCAAAAGGACCACACTCAAAAAACACCAAACCTTTATCATCTGCAAAACTAATCAAAACCAGGGCAAACGCAGTAGAAGTAGATGAAACCAAAACCAATACCCAAAACCAAATTCAAAAATGGCTTAGTAGCCAACAAATCTCACAACCTCAAAAATACATTGATGATATTAAAGCATCAATTCTCAAAGAGAAGCTTTAATTACAAAAATTTACAGAACTTCACCAGCTCCAACAGAGAATCAAAAGTCTCTCAACTGAGCTTATTTTATTTCAAAACCCAAAAAAGGGAGAATGTTCATCTTCACAAAAAACTCCTCAAAAAATTATTTCAAAACCCCTTCAGGAGGGATCATCCTGTAAAATTGTTTTAAAACCCCAACAAAATGAATTTACAAGAATGATTTTGAAACAAGATGAAACTCATATTGTTTCAAAGACTAATGATTCTCATATTACCTTTAAACAAAAATCTGAGTATTTTATCAAGAATGATTTTCAAAACATTATAACCATAGAGGATAGTTTTTACAATAAAAATCATCCTCTATTTGTTATATCAAAACTTTTTCTTGAAAACTGGTTTTTTAAACCATGGGACTATCAAAAACCCAAAATTATTACAGATTTTATCCTTAAAATTACTGGTTCAGTAAGATAACCCAAAAGATGGCCCGGTGGCCTATTCAACGTGGCCTATTCAACAGCCAAAATTCACAAAATCATTTCACCATATGATTGGGGAACAACACTTCACACATCAAAAGTTTTCCATGTTGATTTCAAAACAACAATCAACCATTGCACAAGCTTTAATTACTGGGATTACCAACAATCCTGGTTTAATGCTTTTCTAGTTCAAAACCAGAAATTTAGCCATACTTGATTATTTTTCTTCCAACTTAAAATGGACCCATAAAAAATCCCTTATTGGTTTGCTGATTGGTGGAAACTTTATGGTTCTACCCCAGATATCCTCAAACTAGAGCTTCAAGAAAGCTTTCAGCAATTCAAAAACAATTACAAACCCAGTAACATAGAGAAAGAACATTTCAACCCTGTTACTCTTCTCAACAAGATTTTTCTTACCATGGGTTGTTACTTGGTACTTTGACTTTTGTCAAAAAGAAGCCCATACAATTGTTGTAAGGAAATTCAAAATTAGATGGTGGACAAAATTCTCTATACCATCAAGTATCAAAATTGAAGCCATTACAACATGGCTACAAAAACAGGGATTCCAAAAGCCCGATCAAAAGGCTACTCAGTTCCTAGCTCAAAGATCTTTTGCTCAGTCTCGTCTAGCAGCTGCTAGAAACGAGAATAGTATTTTGAAATCATGACTCAACTAATCCAAAGGAAGGAAGAGTCATCAAAAACTTTATCAAACAGTCATCATTCTTGAAGATGAAGATGAAAAAGACGGTTGCTCATACGTATCTTCTACAAAATGAATTGTCCCATTTTGGGCATAAATCAAAATGTTTTATTTGTGTATATCCTTGTAATTATTTTGATAAAGTTTTTGATGACTCTTCCTTCCTTTGGATTAGTTGAGTCATGATTTCAAAATACTCTTCTTCGTTTCTAGCAGCTGCTAGACGAGATTGATCAAAAGATCTTTGAGCCAGGAATTGAATAGGCTTTTGATCGGGCTTTTGGAATCCCTGTTTTTGTAGCCACGTTATAACGGCTTCAATTTTGATATATGGAGAATTTTGTCTACCATCTAATTTTGAATTTCCTTACAAGAATTGCATGGGCTTCTCTTTGACAAAGGTCA
Source organism: Cicer cuneatum (assembly GCA_037974295.1). NCBI lineage: Eukaryota > Viridiplantae > Streptophyta > Magnoliopsida > Fabales > Fabaceae > Cicer > Cicer cuneatum. The sequence goes on along the minus strand of JBBPBO010001986.1, from coordinate 58,879,568 downwards.
AAGTACCGAACAACAACCCATGGTAAAAAAAATGTTGTTGAGAAGAGTAATAGGGGTTGAAATGTTCTTTCTCTATGTTACTGGGTTTGTAATTGTTTTTGAATTGCTGAAAGCTTTCTTGAAGCTCTAGTTTGAGGATATATGGGGTAGAACCATAAAGTTTCCACCAATCAGCAAACCAATAAGGGATTTTTTATGGGTCCATTTTAAGTTGGAAGAAAAATAATCAAGTATGGCTAAATTTCTGGTTTTGAACTAGAAAAGCATTAAACCAGGATTGTTGGTAATCCTAGTAATTAAAGCTTATGCAATAGTTGATTGTTGTTTTGAAATCAACAAAGAAAACACTTTTGATGTGTGAAGTGTTGTTCCCCAATCATATGGTGAAATGATTTTGTGAATTTTGGCTGTTGAATAGGCCACCGGGCCATCTTTTGGGTTACCTTGAAGGGTTACTGAACCAGTAATCTCAAGAATAGATCTGTAATAATTTTGGGTTTTTGATAAGTCCACGGTTTAAAAAACCAGTTTTCAGTAAAAAAAGTTTTGATATAACAAATAGAGGATTTTTATTGTAAAAACCATCCTCTATGGTTTGAAAATCATTTTTGATAAAATACTCAGATTTTTGTTTAAAGGTAATATGAGAATCATTAGTTTTTGAAATAATATGAGTTTCATCTTGTTTCAAAATCATTCTTGTAAATTCATTTCGTTAGGGTTTTAAAACAATTTTACAGGATGATCCCTCTTGAAGGGGTTTTGAAATAATTTTTTGAGAAGGAGTTTTTTGTGAAGATGAACATTCTCCCTTTTCTGGGTTTTGAAATAAAGTAAGCTCAGTTGAGAGACTTTTGATTCTCTGTTGGAGCTCGTGAAGTTTTGTAAATTTTTGTAATTGAAGCTTCTGTTGGAGAATTGAGGCTTCAATATCATCAATGTATTTTTGAGGTTGTGAGATTTGTTGGCTACTAAGCCACTTTTGAATTTGGTTTTGGGTATTGGTTTTGGTTTCATCTTCTTCTACTGCGTCTGCCCAGGTTTTGATTGGTTTTGCAAATGATAAAGGTTTTGGTGTTTTTTGAGTGTGGTCCTTTTGGACCGTATTTTCTTTTGGCTTTCTTGGCATTTAATCAGGACCTGTTTTGAAGGTATTCTCTGGTTAGAAAATCCAGAATTGAGTTTTGATCTCCTTTTATGAATTCAATATCAAAATCAAAAATACTAAGGATGGCTTGCCATCTTGCAAAAATTTATTTTGATGCAATGTTTTGAACATCTTTTTATAATACTTCTTTGGCGGATTTACAATCAATGCGGAGTAAAACATTTTGATTAAGTAAGTCACTTTGAAATTTTGTTATGCATAAGACGATGGAAAGAATTTCCTTTTTGAGACAATATACTCTCTGCCATGAGATTTTTGTTTAAGAATTCCTCCATATCCTATGTCGGATGCATCTGTTTCAACAATTTTTTGTGCTGATGGATCAGCTAGATGCAGGCAAGGTATTTCTTTAACTTGCATTTTAATTATTTTGACAATTTTAGTATGTTCTTCTGTGCATGCAACATGGTTTTTCTTAAGTCTTTTGGATCAATTTGGATTTGCCTTTTTCTTCAGCCTAGCTGCTCCTTCAAGGATCCATTCTTCAGGAAGATCTATGTATTTCCAAAGGATGGTTTTTGGAACTACTGTATTTGATTTTGACAGATCTGTTTGTAAATACAGGGTTTCGCCTTTTTTTGTTTTCAATATTTTTTGTCGCCGTGAAGGCTGAGAACATAGTTTTGTAATGAATTCTGTAAATGATTGCTACAGGAATAGATCCACTTAGCATTTTGTAGTTATGAGTTTTAATTTGTAATACCAGAGATTTCAAGATATTTGGATCTTTTAAAGATAATGAAAAACCTGGGTAACATTCAAAGTAGATTGGTCCTTGACATAGACTAGATTCAATTGAACTTATGATTGAATCTTGAAAGTTCAAGAACCTTGCATCTCGCAAAACACAAAGGATTGATGTGTTTAAACCTTCCCTTGTTAATGGTTTAATGCCTACTTGGATGAGACCTATGTGAATGAAGTTATACTTTCTTTCACTATGTTTTTGTATTGTTCTTTGGGAAAGAAGTTGTATCGTTTCAAAGGGTTTTGATAATGGAACATCTTTTTCTTCTGTTTCGATTATGTAATCTATTTTTAGAAAATTTTTGAATAGTCCAAATTCATAAACTTGATCTCTCTTCAGGAAGATCTATGTATTTCCAAAGGATGGTTTTTGGAACTACTGTATTTGATTTTGACAGATCTGTTTGTAAATACAGGGTTTCGCCTTTTTTTGTTTTCAATATTTTTTGTCGCCGTGAAGGCTGAGAACATAGTTTTGTAATGAATTCTGTAAATGATTGCTACAGGAATAGATCCACTTAGCATTTTGTAGTTATGAGTTTTAATTTGTAATACCAGAGATTTCAAGATATTTGGATCTTTTAAAGATAATGAAAAACCTGGGTAACATTCAAAGTAGATTGGTCCTTGACATAGACTAGATTCAATTGAACTTATGATTGAATCTTGAAAGTTCAAGAACCTTGCATCTCGCAAAACACAAAGGATTGATGTGTTTAAACCTTCCCTTGTTAATGGTTTAATGCCTACTTGGATGAGACCTATGTGAATGAAGTTATACTTTCTTTCACTATGTTTTTGTATTGTTCTTTGGGAAAGAAGTTGTATCGTTTCAAAGGGTTTTGATAATGGAACATCTTTTTCTTCTGTTTTGATTATGTAATCTATTTTTAGAAAATTTTTGAATAGTCCAAATTCATAAACTTGATCTCTCTTGATTTTTGGGATTTTCCAGTTGTTTATTGATTTTTGAAAATCTTCAATAGCGATTTCTTCGCTATTAATAGGTTCCCTTTGATTTGAAGTGTTTTGAGTATTAGAGTTTAAGAAAGATGAAGTTCTACAAAACATGTTTTCTATATTTAAAATTTTGTTTTTAATTTGAAAACCTTTCAAAGGATTCACTGCCCTAAACGTCTGTCCGTCGGCTAAAACGGGACTTACGACTCAGAAACTAACCTTTTTAAAATTAAACTTTCAATTTTAAGTATGTTAAACAGATCTTATATCACTTATACCCTCCCAAGGCTTTAATACCAAAGACGCCGCAGGATCCAAGGGTACAGATCTAAAACGAGAGAACCAAAGATCGAAGATTTTCAAAGTTCATGTATGCATGGATGCATGATGAACAAAGTTTCTGATGCACAAGATCAGCCTAAGCCGCATGTGCAGAGCATACTTATAATGTAAAACTATAAATATGCAAAAAATAAAATAATTACATAATAGAAATACTTACAAAATTTTTGATTGAAGAAAAAAAAAATTATAAGTTTAGAAAACTCGGATATAGAACTTCAAGGTTTCTAAGGATTTCTAAGTGTTTTTGTGTTGTGTAAAGAAATAGATGATTTGTGAAGTGAGGGGAGGTCCCTATTTATAGGGAAAATGCCTCCTTCGAGTGAAAATGGAATCCAAGGAAAAGGCATCCTAGATATCAAGAGAAAATTTAAAGGGTTTCAAAAATTTAAAGGGTTTCCTAGGCACCTTAACTAGGCATCTCCTTTGAATGTTCAACACCTCGATTCATCCGACAGATAGCAGAATTTTCTATAATTTATTTGGTACTCTTTGCACAACACCTGAGTCAGCTTATGCTGTTTTTAATTCGATATATAACATCGATACTCAAAATTATACAGAGGCAGGTGATAGTGGTTCTAATCCACATACAAATTATAACGAGGATAATGATTAAAATGAGGATAACCACAACAACCTCAACTCGTACTTTTTTTAATTTTATTTATATAATTTTCTTTTTTTTTTAATTATTTTTATTGTTATTATGTTTATTACAATTATTATTAAATTATTATTATAATGTAATTATTATTATTTAGTAAAGTATTTTATTTTATTTTATTTTATTTTATTTCATTTAATAATCATTTTATTTGATTAATTATTATTAAAATTATTATTATTATTATTATTAAATTATTAATGTAATTATTATTATTTATAATGTACTTATTAATATTATTAAAATTATTATTATTATAATGTAATTATTATTATTATTTATTAAAGTTTTTATTTTATTTCACTTAATAATCATTTTATTTGATTTATTAATTATTTCAAATATTTATAATTTATTATAATTATATATTAAATATTAAATAAAAAAAAAATTAAAAATCAATGCATTATCGTACATTGGGGCTGCAATGATATACTATGGACAAAAAAAGTTTCTTCAACCCATCACTCACTGGGCATGTGACGATCTATTAAGCCGAAAAAGTAGAGCGGAAATTGTTTTCAAAGTACAGTAATTTGAAAATAAAAAAATATATTAAAAAAAAATCCACAAAGGTACAAAATCCAAATTTTTGGTTTTAACAAGAAAAAAAAAATGGTCCAATCGCATTTTGTAACTCTAAATCTCTAATCATTTCTGTCGTCGTCGTCATGTTCGTTCGTTCATCTCGTCCTCTGTTGTCTTTCTATCAGCAAAGCTTCATTTTTGCCAATACTTCATTTAGCCTATTTTAATGTCCATTTCTTGTTCGTTCTTGCATCTATTTCAACTTTTTTATGCTTTTCTTTTAATTCTACTCGAATTGTGTAGGTGAAAAATCAATTAGCTAGTATAAATATTTTAAACTAGAAGACTCTCTAAAGCCACATTGTTACTGTTCATTTCCTCTTTCTGGTATTTGTTTTGTGTGAATTGGCGAATAAGTTATGAATTACATTGTTAATTCATTTCTTGTTTTAAAAGTGTTTAATTTTAAAAATTACAATGAGTAAAAAAAAACTTTAAAAATAAAATAATCAATCTTAACTAGTTCAAAATAAAAACCAATAATTTAACCATAACCGAAATTACAACCGGTTTTGCAACCGATTTCAAACCAAAAAATAGATTTAGTTATAAATTTTAATTCATATAATTAATGATTTATAAATGTTTTATTTTCCCCTTCTCTATCAAGAATTAATAAAGAAAAATTATTTCATCTTTGTCTCTCTCTATTTTACACCTTTCCTATTGATAACATGTTGGTGATATGATGAACTGAACATGAATTGAAATATTAACAGAACAAAACAAAACAAAATGAGCTGAATTTTGCAACAAAGAATAAAATAGAAAGAAATATAAAAAAGAACTGAACAAGAACAAAACAAATCAGAAATTGGCAGCAAAAGAATAAAGAAAATAGAATATATGTTAAAAAGAGCAGAACATGAACAAAATGAAGCAGATATTGCAACAATAGAACGATATTAAACAAAGCAGAAAAGAACACTTCTGTATCTAGAATTGACAAAGAAAATGATAACAACAACTTAAAAGATAAGAAAAGCAAAGTTGGCATTTATCTTCAAGAAAACAAACATACCGTTTTCATTTTTTTCTTTTCTTCCGCATTGTTCCTCTTCCTCTTCTCACCCACCCCATAGTAGTAGTAACGGCTACCTCTGATTATTGCTTTGCAGTATAAAAGACAAAGAAAACCCAAAATATTTGTTATGCAGAGTTGAGGAAAAAAAAAAGTAAAAGACAACAAATCAAAGAAACAAAGATTATAGATAGCCGCCAAGTGGATTTAGTCCTCAACTTCACTTAATAATCCAAATTAATTGTAAGTTAAATGTTTGAGGCAAAACATAAGAAACAACAATAAACAGACCATTCCATACTTGATAGGGTTGAATTACGGTTCTACAATAAACTCGGAGAGGTTCTCGCAATAGGAACAACGTTTCTACCGAGGCATTAGCAACAAGCAACCTACAATTAACAAGTTTTCGGAGAACTAAATATTAAGATGGGTAAGCACCACCAGAGATGGTTAAGCCCTATCAAATTCATCAGTAGAACACATTTGGATTTCATATTGCTTAACCACCCTCTCTATTCTCACCATATTACACCACAATGATACATAAACAGAAGATAATGATATATATAGCTTATTTAAAATCAGTGAAATGACAAGCATTTGACTCAGGATCAATTACATTTTTCATGTTATTCATACTATATATTAATCTTTGTTCTTATGTATAATTGTGTTATATCTAAATTCTTGCTACACAACATTATTTTTCTCCTCTCTAGCATATAACAAACCAAAAAAACGGCCACGACAAAATAGTCAGGGGTGGATCCACTATACAAGTAATGGGGTTCTTGCCCCCACAAGATAACAAAATTTGATAATAGTTTTATTTTTATTTTAAGCCTCCTTACAATGAGTGGTTGAATGATTTATTGATTATATAAAATGATATATTTGATAGTGTTAACTGAAAAACTTATTGAATATTTTTAGAATATAAAATCTCATACATAACTATAACTCTTATATTTTGAGATTATAATTTATAGAAGTGTATTTTGAGTTTGGTTAAGCACTATAGTTATATATTTTGTAAGAGCCGGTAGTATTTTTCTCTATTCAAAATAACCAAAGGAATTTTTTCGATCTGCCAGTGGATTGTTGCGGATACAGTTTTTTCCCGTTTTAAGGATGTGAAGAAAAATCGCAGAAAATGACTGCGACAAAACACTATATTTATGAAAAAGAAAAAAATCCAAGAATCCCGTTTTACTTCCTTATACGAGCTACAAATAATTTTAATAAGATTTGTACAATGTTGTGATTCCACGATCCGTAGCACAACATCCCTAACGGTCAAAATTGCAAAATACTTAACGCAACAGCAATTTCAAAACTCTCAGATACACATACACAAGTATTATCAAGATTCACATGTGTTTCACTTTTAATTCCTGAACAACATTCACACAAGGCACAATTTCAAAACGCAACAATAAAAAACTTGAAAAATTAAATGCTACCTCGTCTTTGTGACAATGTCCATCGCCGGCAGCGATAGAGACGCCAGAGGAGGCGGTCTTATAGCAACTGAATAGAGATGATCGGTTATAGTAACTAAATATTCATTGTGATTCGTTGATCAACGACATCGTTTTGGTGTTCCGTTGTCGTTTTGGATGTATTTGAGCGACGGCGTGGTTTTGGCGTTCCGTTATTGTCGTTCTTTTTTTCCGCAACTGAATCAATCGTCATCGCTCTTTACAAGTAACGGCTACTTGTTCCGAGTAGGTTTTGGCGTTTAGGCGTCGTTTTGGCGTTCCGGTGATTTGTTTGAAGACGGTGTCGTTTTGGAGTTTAATTTCATTTCCGTTATCGTTTGGTGGCTCAAAGGAATACAGAGATAAATGAGAGAGTTTAAGCGGCGACGAACTATTACAACTGAATTTGGTTACCGTTATGGAAAGAGGACTTTGATTGATTAAGAAATGGAGATAAATGAATGAATGGAGAAGTTAGGTCCCAACTCCCAAGGTACTTGCTACAAACGGCTACTTCTCATTTTTTATTCCCAAGGTCATATAAAAACAACTTCTTTGAGGGCTAGTTTTTTTTTTTTTTTTTATTACAAATTAGGTTTAGTTCCCTCTCCTATTTAGTTTTCTAAAACTATTCTGATAATTCTATCAAACATCTACACGGTTGTACTTAGTAACTTTCTCAAGATACATAAAAAAATAATTTTATTCTTTTAACCATTTATAATAAGTTTAAAAATGGATAGTTTCGAAAATTTCAAATTTTCGAAACCTTCGGAAGTTTCAAATTTTCGAAATAGAAAATTTGAAAAGTTTCCAAATCTAGATAATTTCAAAAGTTTTCAAGAGGATCTTAAAGTTGAATTATCCAATTCCATGTACTTTTAACAAATTTTAACATTCCCACAATCCTCTTGGGACTTCTTAGATTCGAGAAAGACTTGTCAAACTCTTATTCAATTGTTTTTAATTTGTTTGACTTTCATTTAACTACTTGGGCATCAGTTAACGCTACTTGAAGTAGCATATAATAAAACACTATAAAACTCATAAAAAGATTTTATAAACTCATGAGAAAATAATGTTATCAAACAACTTTATTTTAGTCATACACTAAAAGTTATTTGCTACATAATTATTTCGTACGATCTTCTTTAAGTATTTTATTAGTGAAATATATTGACACTTATTTTATTTTTTTACGATGCCTATTTTATTTTAGAGAGTTAAATAAATAATGAATTGTTAAAATAATAACCTTTGATTTTTCCGCTCTACATTTTGCTCACTTTAAATAATAAAAATTCAAAAATTTATTTATAAATTTCCTTTTAAATAAAAGAAGTTGATACAATTTTTCATCAAAATCACTAAATTGAAAACTAACCATAATTTTTTATAAATAGAAAACTAACCATCATTTTTTTATCAAGTAATTTAGTAATTAAATTTACACACCTTAATTAAATGTAGAGAAGCAGAGAATTTCTAAATTACACTATAATTTTTATTTTATAAGTAGTAATACTACTGTTGGTAAAAGATATATGTTGTAAAAAAATTGTCTCAAATTTTTTTTGTCCATATAAACAACAAAATGAGATGAGAGACAAAAATAAAATAGATTTATTTAAAATTACAAAATCAAATAAAATAAATTGATTTTACATTGTATGGACCAATAACATATTTAACTCTGAAAAAATATAATACGTAATTTTTGTAAAAAAAATATGTAAGAGAAAATGAATATATTACTTTTTTTGAAAATATTATATCTTTCTTTCAGAGGAACCCTAGCTAGCTAAAGCGTAGAAGAATGTCAGGTGGAGTGAAGAGAGCACTAAGACAGTTCACCTTCGGAACCGGCAAAACCGCCGGCCGTAACTCCGCCGGTCGCATCACTTCTTTTCACAGAGGCGGCGGTGCAAAACGGTTACAACGAACTATCGATCTCAAACGTAACACTTCTTCTTCCGTAGGTATTGTCGAAAGAATCGAATACGATCCTAACCGTTCATCTCGAATCGCTCTCGTTCGTTGGCTTAACGGTATCCGTCCACCTCCCAAACGCCAAACCACCACCACCACAACAACCGCCGCCGCCGCCGCTTCCCATAGAGTTCTTCAAATCGATCCTTCATCCAACAATAACGAGATTCGCGGCGTGCTCGGTTTCAATTCGTTGCTTCCGCAATATAATACAAGTTCCGGAAACACTTTCCTCTCTGCGTTTTCGTCGAAGACGAAGGAAGAGAAATCTGGATCGGTTTCGTTGCCGTTAGGGTTACCGAGGATCGCAGTCGCGGCGGCGAGACCTGAGTTCTTTGCCACACGTGTGAAAGGGGAAGCGAAGATAGAGATTCGTAATTGGAAGAAGAATAGTGATGTTTGGATGCATAGGAACAAACGTAAAGCGGCGATTTCTTGGCATACCGTTGCTTGATTGTAAATTTGAATTTATCGCTTAATTTTCGAAAGATTAATTGTTACTTTAGTTTTGGATTGTTAATTGCTTGTTAATTTTTACTTTGGATTGTGTTTTACTGTATGTTGAAGCATAATACATGAATTGGTGGTGATGGCAATTTAGTGCATGTTCGAATTCAATTTTGAGAGAGTTAGAATTGATTTTGAAAACTCAATTGATTTTGGTATGTTTGGAGGATTTCGATTAGGGTTGATTCTAATTAGAGTTGATTAGAGTTGATTCTAATTTCGATTAGACTTTGATTTGTGTTGCTAGAGAAAACGAGAGAGGGATAGGAACAAATGTAAAGTGGTGATTTCTTGGCACACTGTTGCTTGATTGTAAAACTAAATTTATCACTTTATTTTTTTTTGGAACATTAATTGTTGGTTGATTTTGACTTGGGATTGTGTTTTTTGTATGTTGAAGTATAATGCATGAATTGGTGGTGATGACAATTTAGTGTATGTTCGGATTCATTTTTGAGATTTGAAGTGATTCTGAAATCTTGAAATTGGTTTTGGTATGTTTAGGGGGTTTTCAATTTGAGTTGATTTTGCCTTAGAATTGATTCTAATTTGAAGTTAAGATTTGTAGTTTTTGTTTCACAATGGGATTTGAAGTCAAACTCACTTTCGCCACTCTAGAACTAAACACACTTACATGTTATTTTCTCTGTTTTGACTTTGATTGGTGTTGCAAGAGAAAATGAGAAAGGTATAGGAATTGAATGATTTTTTTGTTTTTTCAAGCTTTCAATCAATGCTTGATGAGGTTAGATCTGGAAAATAATATTGAATCAGAAGCTCACAGATTTTATGTTGAGTTTGAACTTTGAAGTGGTCATGAATTTGTGCAGGTTGTAGAGTTTGTCACCATTTAGCATATGATGATGAACATTGAGATTTGAGAAGAACTAATCAAGCAATGCTCTCATTAATCTGAAATGGGTATATCTAATATCTTGATAACTGATTTGTATATTTATAAGTTTCAGGCATGTTTGATATATGAAAAACTGATACTGACTTCAGGTACAACACTGATACTAATATGCTGACACTGGTAATTGTTTAATGAGAGTTTTTAACAGTAATAATTTGAAAAAATGGCAATAATTGAATGTAATTATATGTGTCGGTGTCTGACACCAAACTATGTCAAACACTCAATATGCATTCAATTTTAAGTATCGATGCTACATAGTGTTTGATTACTTGTTTTGAGAACTGTTTTTTTTTTCTATTGAAAAACTAATCCTGTTGGGGTTGATTACTCTTTTTTCACAACCATTTTTTTTTCCGAGAAATTTATCCAAAATTAGTTTTAGCCTACCAATCATAGTTCAGAAGGTTAGTATGCACTTAATTGTATTTTTAAACATGCTGTGGCCCAAAAAATGTATCATTTTCCACTGAAAACAAGAAAGTCATTAGTTTTATGCAATTTCCCTCTTAAGTTCTAGTGTTCATTTTCTCTATGCTTAATGTGAGGCTGCTTCTTTGATCTGGAACCTATACTAGACCATACTGCTACCATCATTTGAAGTGACCTTTGTTTGCAGTGAGGGGTGATGCATCGTTGCATTGCTTTCTTTGGACCTGTTGTGATATACATTGTCAGGGCGGTGTATTCAATTGCTCTTGTAACGGAAATTATAGGACAATCATTGTGAGGTGCTCCTCATGGAGTGAGGAGCTGATTTTTAAAAGGAGAGATTAATCTTAAAGTGTGGTGATTGGCTTACATCTGAAAAAAGCATATTTTTGTTAAAATTTGTTTACTAGTTGCTATGAAGAGGTATTGGTTGCTGTTAAATTATCTTGAAGTAGTAGTAAGATATGTTTTGCATGATGCTATGTATGATGCCCATTTGAAAATTAGGTGCAGATTTCTTGAATTTGGATTTGCTGCAGTTCACTATGCAGGCAGCACACTTGGACTGTCTGATTAAGATCAGATGGTCCATATTTTAAGGTCGGATTTTAATTACTTTTAAATCTAAAATCCGAATTTGAAATCCAAATCGTTCAATTATGATTAGACGGTCCAGATGTGCCTGCTATGGGTCCAGGTTTCTCCTATTACAGAGTTGATATCTTTCTGCATCAGTTGCAGTATAACTCAATTCAATTAAGTGTGCAGTTTTTGATGTCCTGGGGGTTATAATAGGTCGATTCAACATCGATCCCAGAATACCTGGCAAAAACAAATAAGACAGACCAAAATCAGTAAATTACTACATCACAGAATACTCACCTTTTTTGAGACATAGAAAATGGGGCAAACCACCATTTTAGTCTTTGAAAGTGTAGAACATTGTCGCTTTGGTCTGTAACTCACTCAAAAATTCAAAATAGTTATGAATAATTAAAATAGCATTTGAAATATAAAATTTACTATTATAAAAGTTCTTGAAAAATACAATTTAGTGTTAAAATAATTTTTGGTTATTTTAATGTTAATGACTAAAAATATTGATGTTTTGATGATTCGATGACTAATTTGAGTGTTTGATTGAGTTAGATATCAAAGTAATAATATCTTACACTTTAAGGAACTAAAATTACAGTTTACCCAGAGAAAATGTTGCCAACAAGGAAAAGAATATAGGCTTTACAAGTTATTGATTACACAAATAAAAATTGTTTATTCATTGAATATTATGTGAACAAATTGTTCAAACTTCAAAATACCATATCTTTGAATTCAGATCACAATGAAAAACTAACTACTTGAAGATGACAAAAGCCCACTGCATTTGGATTTTGTATCAGCAAATACCCTAATTCTTACCACAACATGAATCATAAGCCTTAAAGTTACACTGCTAGAAAAACTCAGAACAACATTACTGCATCAAGTTTTAAAATAATGCTGAAGATAAACAGAAAAAAAATAAGTCAGAACCTCATCAGTAGTAATACAACAAAATTTCAAACATGTCATCAACATCATCATCGAGTAATACAAGCTAAAGATGAAGTTTCAAACATCTTCCAGTTTTTTACAGGCCAGTTATCCTGTCATAATCTCAACTATTTAATATTTTACTTATAATCCTATTGTTTACATAGTTATCCATGTAATATGCTCCTTAAGAATCAGCTGTCTCTGCTTTTAATTTTTTTGTCTTGACATTTTCAACATATTATAAGAGTATGTTTAGTACTTGTGTTTCTTTTTTATGAAACATTAATGTTTATTTTTCTACCGTCTTTGAGAGTATTTTTAATTCAGTATCATAAGATTACAAGATTAAACTCTTATCACGTGACGTGATTTTATTAGGTCACGCATGACATGTTAAAGACTAAAAACAACCCTAAATTATCGGATTAAAAAAAAAATTATAATTGCAGATATTTAATTCATATTTACATATAAATTAAAAGACATTATGAAGTTTTTAAATATGCATCTTAAAAATAGATTGATTTTTTGCAATTTTATTTGGCTGAGAGGAAAATATAGAAATAAATTTCTCATGTAACTATGAAGACAGACGTACATTCTCAACTAACCAACAAAAGGGATAAGAGAGTGTCAGTTGAGAAGTTTCATTCCATTAATTTTTTTTCTTATTCTAATTTTTATTTTCCTCCCTAAGGAGCCAAAAAGCTTGGACAGGAACAAATGTTACCCATTCCAATCCATTCATGATAAATTTTTGTGAAGTAATAGTCACATAATTCCATTATGAGGCCAATATACTAGAGTAGAATTTACAAGGATACAATTAAATCATTCAAAAAAATATCAACATAACCACCATCACACATTTACACTCTTCTCATGAGGAGATAAGATTAGTGGGGCCATTATCCACGTGGCACTATCATAGTGGTGCCTAATGATAAGGCTAAGATACAAAAAATTTCAAACTTGTGTGGTTAATATGGCTGCAAAGTTTATCATTTTCACAATCCAACAAATTGGTATTAGGCAGTAGCTAATTACCACATATTTTAAGACCATATTAGAAATATTGAAAATAGCAAAAATAAAACATTATATATAGCAAGGTATAGTAGTAGCTTTGCAAATTCAGTACAAGTGTTTCTGATTAGAGAGTTAAGTAAGGGAGAAAAAAAATGGCTTCCTCTATGATTTCTTCTGCAGCTGTGACCACAGTTAACCGTGCCTCTTCGGTGCAATCCGGCACGGTGGCTCCATTTGTTGGTCTCAAATCCATGGCTGGTTTCCCAGTTAGAAAGGTCAACAATGACATTACCTCCATTGCAAGCAATGGTGGAAGAGTACACTGCATGCAAGTTAGTAAATTTTTTTCCTAATATTATATAATTAATTTTTGATATATTATATTATAGATTTATATTTGCCTTCTAAAATATTATCGATGTGTTTTGATGTTATATTTAGTTTTATAAAAGACGATATTTAACAATTGATATACAATATTGATGTATGTGTAAGAGACTTGTACACAACAAATTGTAAATCGTAATTAATATAGATTCTTTAAACAAATTTGGTTTGGTTTTCAATACATAATAAGAGAGATTTTGAAAAAAAAAATTGAGTAGCAAAAATTGATGGATTCATTGGTTAAGGATATGTTACATATTTTTGTACTATAAGGTAAATCGAATATACTAAGGGATTCATTGGAAAAAATGTGTACAAATTTGTTAACCCTTTTGTTCAATTATAAATGTGTACAAATTTTGTTAACCCCTTTTACTTAATCTTTTGATATTACTATGTAGGTGTGGCCACCAATTGGCAAGAAGAAGTTTGAGACTCTTTCATACCTTCCACCATTGACTGAAGAGCAATTGCTAAAAGAAGTAGAATACCTTCTAAGGAAGGGATGGGTTCCTTGCTTGGAATTTGAGTTGGAGGTCTACTATCAATTTAATTACTTGCAATGCTTTTTTTCTTTCATTTCTATTTTTTTTCAATGAAGATATATGTAGTTTTGGGTCAGAACTTTAATAACAGTTACAGTAGTGATTTTTGATAGTGCAGAGAATCACAATCAAATACAATAATGATGTGGTCATAATTGTGATTACATAGTAGTTTCAACAGCATAAATAATTGTTATGTCGTTGTTCAGATTGCATTTGCATATCTTTACTTAAAATCTTTTGAAGTTTGAATGGTTAATATGTTTATGGTTATTTGTACTTATTTGCAGAAAGGATTCGTGTACCGTGAGCACAACAGCTCGCCCGGATACTATGATGGAAGGTACTGGACAATGTGGAAGCTTCCCTTGTTTGGTTGCACTGAGGCTGTTCAAGTGTTGAAGGAGCTCCAGGAAGTTGTTAAGGCTTACCCTAATGCTTTCGTCCGTATCATCGGATTCGACAACGTTCGCCAAGTGCAATGCATCAGTTTCATTGCACACACTCCTAAAGACTTCTAAGTTTGAGTATTAACTCTCTTGGAAGAACCATTTATTTTCTCCCATTTGTTATGCTTGTAATTTCCTTTTCTTTTTCAAAGGAATGTCTTCCTTTGTTTTTTCGGTTTTCACTTTCGGACTTCAAATGCAAATGAATGGATAAGAGTTAATAAATGAAATGGTCCTTTTATTTATTCTCAAATTAGTATAATTTTATGTTGTTTACCTTGTTATTTATTATGTTGAACGTGATATTTTAACTAATAAAGGAACCAACACTATGATATTAAGATTTGTTTCTTAACTATGAAGTCAAGGAGTCTATGAGAATATGACCAAGTAACTGTGTATTCAAATTAAACTATATATATAAACTAAAAGTAATAACTTCACCTATGATTCTTTTGCCATGAAGTTTTTTAGCTTGACCTAATTGACATATCTTTATCCTTGGCAACAAATATATTTACAAGAGTGCAACTACTTCCATCACACATTTCTAAAAAGAAGGATGTGTATTTTTGAATTGCATACCTAACTAGCTAACTAACTGCAAATATAACTTAATACAAATTAGAGTCCAGTATAACCTTTTTGTTGAGTTTGTAAAATTTATGATAGATGACAACTTATTTTAAGGTTTCATTAAAATATTAACAAGACTCTTTTTGATAGCAACAATGATAGAAATAGAAATTCTATTTCCACATAACTTTTTTACATCTTTAACAACATTATGCACAATAAGTACATCTTTACAAGAAAAAAATTGAGCAGCAATTATGAAATATAAAATTTAGTGTATAGAATGAATATATGAATAAATGATCTCTTGTGAAGAAGAATAGATTAGGAATGTTTAGTTTAGCTACAATTGAGGGTTCGTGTCACCAAAATACTTTTAGAAATGAAAGGGATAATCAACTTAAAATTGTTGGCACTCCAAAAAGCAATCAAAAGTGTCAAAGTCATCTTTAAGATGCTAAGTATCTCCATAGTTGATCATGTGACATGCCTATTCTATATTATTTTTCAGCATAAATAACATTTTAATTTTTTTACATAGGATAATTGGATCCATTTTTAACAATATTTTTAAAAAATGATTTTTATATTATTTTATCTTTCTATTATAATTTTTTTGAAAAAGAATTTTATAAATAAAACTTTAGATGAAAAATTAATTTAGATAGTTTATCATAACATATCATTTTGAGTAATTCATCTGTTTACTACTTTTTTTATAATAAAATTCTAAAAAATAATTAAAATGAGAAGTTATTTTGAGAAGCATTTCATAAAAATATTTTTTTTTGAAATATATTTTTTTAAAAAATGTGATTTTTATCATATTAAAATCTCTAATGATGAATATCTAAATTATTGAATGTCAAAATTATTTTTTTAATTGATAACAAATGAATTCAAAGTAACTTCTATTATTTTTAAATAACTTTTACTATTTTTTTAAATAAACTCTCATAAAAATTATTTAAAAAAATATAAAATTAAAATCACTTTATTAAAATTTTACGAGATACGGACCCAATATCTTAGGGCTAAAATTTTGACTTAAACAATGTAAGGCACTCTGAATTGATGATTTTATTCATGGATAAAGTGAAAGTGTTTTAAAAGAGTACAAGAAGTGTGTTTTGACCAGTATCAGCATATTCCCTGAATCTTGTAACAACTTTGAAGTCCAAACTTTATTAATTTTTCAATTCTAGTAA
The DNA here is from genome assembly GCA_037974295.1 of Cicer cuneatum. Lineage (NCBI taxonomy): Eukaryota > Viridiplantae > Streptophyta > Magnoliopsida > Fabales > Fabaceae > Cicer > Cicer cuneatum. Next base: position 58,863,017 of record JBBPBO010001986.1, on the reverse strand, counting down.
AGTAGAGATAGACACTGTTGATTCTTCAAGATCCTAAATAATGTTTGAAGAGAAACATATCACAAATCAATGAAGACTTGATCAAAAAACTTCAAATTTTAGTCTAACTTTCTGATCATTGATGGTCTTCTCGCATTGATAATTTCTTTTACCATTTTTTATCTTAAGATACAGATTGTATGGTAAAGATTAGGGGTACCAATAAATTAAATAGTCTCATTTTTATTATATCATTTTATTTTATATTATAAATGTGAAAATTAAGTGATTCAAGTTGTTAATGGAATTTTGGAGGATGACTCGTTAGAGAGAATCAGAATTTAAATTATAATGTAAATAATTTTTGGTTTAGTTTTACTTATCTCCTGACTGAACTCCAGATTACTAGAATTCTATTTATATAAAATCGGATCGTTAAAATAAAAAAATATTATTCGTCAAGTCAATAGTAAAACTCATATGAGTTTTCTCACAGAGCCAAATATTAAGAAAAAAATATATATTTAAAATTTATATATTAAATTTAATTAATGAGTAAAAAATTTACAATAATTTTTATTTATATAAAACGTAAATTAAAATAACAATGAAGGAAATAAAAAATGGCGATACTTTAGAAAATTATAGTTTGATAGCGAATACATGAGCCAAATTCTTTCATAATTTAATCTATAATAAATTCACTGACAACATCTTTTTTAATATAAACAATTAAACTATTTTCAAGAAATTTATGGTTGATTTTATTTCTGAGCCAATTTTCATTGTCTAAAAAAGTCCACATTGTAGTTGCTATAGAGACTAAAAGTTTCAACACAAAATAGATAAACCTATCGATATAATTAATACTTTTTTTACTTCCATATTTCTATTAAGTTTTTGTTGATAAATTTATATGGGGTAAGTAAATATAAAAGTATACTTATTAATTAAAAAAATAATAATTTATGGGATAGAAAAAGCTACTTTTTTGTTATAGGTAGTTTTGTTTCAGCATGATGTGTTAGTTTAATGGTAGAAGTTTAATATGTTAAATTCAAAACATAAAGTTTAAATATTTTTTATGATAATTTATAAAATGATTATTAGTGCTAGTTTAATTATAACTTTGACAGGCTACCTCGTGAAATTTTTTTATAAAAACATTTTAAAAACAATTTATGTTATCGAAAATATTACTGGGTTGAGTTGCGGACGCACGTGTATGGTGATTTATTTTGCAAGCTTTGTCACCCATTCACAAAATTGGGGTACCTCTTGGAGCACACCCCAAGTATCATACCTCCACCTTATAAATACTAGAATGTGTAGTTTCTCCTATGTGGGACTTCTAATTTTTCAATTCACATACTAGCTCTATGTTTTTCATTTCCAACACAACTGTACCTTAGATAATTTGGACAATAAAATAAGAAAATAAATGAAGTTGCAATATCTTTCATTTTCTTGGACCTCTCAACAATTAGCAATTTATTTGACACATCTTAGAAATTGAACAAAGTTTAATTGAACTTCACAAAATTAGTTTGGAATGGGAAATTTTTTGTAACACCAATACATTACATTGAAAGCTGATTTAATATCTAACGTATATCGGTGTCAGATACTAACATAATACTAAAATATATTGTTATATTTATTTTTTTTATTTTTTTCAAATTAATATCAATGTTAACATATTCATATTAGTGTGATGTTTGGTGCAATTGATTCTTCCTAAAAATTTATTTCCCATGCTTATTACACTACTTCCATAGAGTTTATATTTTTTTGTCTTGTATAATTTGCTCAACTTAATTTAACGATTTGTGGGCTTTAATATTTTCAACATAGTATAAATTTGTACATAAACCAATTATATAATATCAGTTTAGTGAAAAGAGTTTGACATTGTAATTTTAAAAGACGTAGTTCTAATTCCGAATAACATAGTTATCCATTGACCATTGTTTAGATTTTCCCCAATTTTATTTTTAAAAAATTACTATATGAATAAAGCCTTTTTTTCCCTCTCATGAGGAGCCAAAAGCCTGAACAAAGCTACCATACATAGGATAGATATATATGGATGTATTAACTAATAGTCACATAATTCCAAGAGGCCAATATTATTTCAATTTATATTTAATAAAAAAATATCATCATGATTTACATGACCACCATCACACATTTTTTTTTGGCAGTAGCCAATTACCACATATTTTAATACAATATTGAAAATAGAAAAATAAAAAACATTATATATAGCAAGGTATAGTAGTAGCTTTGCAAATTCAGTACCATTGTTTCTTATTAGAGAGTTAAGTAAGGGAGAAAAAAAATGGCTTCCTCTATGATTTCTTCTGCAGCTGTGACCACAGTTAACCGCGCCTCTTCGGTGCAATCCGGCGCGGTGGCTCCATTTGTTGGTCTCAAATCCATGGCTGGTTTCCCAGTTAGAAAGGTCAACAATGACATTACCTCCATTGCAAGCAATGGTGGAAGAGTACACTGCATGCAAGTTAGTAAATTTTTATGTTGCTAATATTTCACAACTCATTTTTTGATATATTATATTATCAATGTGTTTTGATGTTATATTTAGTTTTATAAAAAAGATATTTAATAGTTGGTACGTAATATTGTACTGCGATTTATTATTAAATGTTGTTGTTTTTTAATAATTAAACACAACAAATTGTAAATCATAATTAACATAGATTCGTTCGAGCAATTTGATTTTCAATACATAATAAAAAGAGATTTTGAAAAGAAAAAAAATTTTGAGTTGCAAAAACTGATGGATTAATTGGTTAATGATACGTTACATATTTTTGTACTAGAAGGTAACTTGAATATACTAATGGATTCATTGGCAAAAATGTGTACAAATTTGTTAACCTTTTTGTTAAATTATAGGTTTGGCCACCAATTGGTAAGAAGAAGTTTGAGACTCTTTCATACCTTCCACCATTGACTGAAGAGCAATTGCTAAAAGAAGTAGAATACCTTCTAAGGAAGGGATGGGTTCCTTGCTTGGAGTTTGAGTTGGAGGTCTAGTATCAATTTAATTACTTGCATTGCTTTGTTTCTTTAATTTGTATTTTTTATGAACATATACGTAGTTTTGAGTCAAGGTTTTAAATAGTAGTCGGAGTAGTGGTTTTTATAGTATAGTGAATCACAACTAAATACGATGATGTGGTCTTAATTATAGTTACATAGTAGTTTCAATAACATATAAAACTGTTATGTCGTTGTTCATATTGCATATGCAGATCTTTACTTAAAACCTGTTGGAGTTTGGATGGTTAATATGTTTATGGTTATTTGTACTTATTTGTAGAAAGGATTCGTGTACCGTGAGCACAACAGCTCGCCCGGATACTATGATGGAAGGTATTGGACAATGTGGAAGCTTCCCTTGTTTGGTTGCACTGAGGCTGTTCAAGTGTTGAAGGAGCTTCAGGAAGTTGTCAAGGCTTACCCTAATGCTTTCGTCCGCATCATCGGTTTCGACAACGTTCGCCAAGTGCAATGCATCAGTTTCATTGCACACACTCCTAAAGACTTCTAAGTTTGAGTATTAACTCTCTTGGAAGAACCATTTATTTTCTCCCATTTGTTATGCTTGTAATTTCCTTTTCTTTTTCAAAGGAATATCTTCCTTTGTTTTTTCGGTTTTCACCTTTGGACTTCAAATGCAAATGAATAGATAAGAGTTAATAAATGAAATGGTCCTTTTATTCATTCTCAAATTGATATAATTTTATGTTGTTTAACTTGTTATATGTTGAAATTGAAATTGAAATCTTTAACTAATAAAGGAATTAGCACTTTAATATTAAGATTTGTTTCTTAACTATGTACTCAAATTAATCTTTGAGGTGTTTATTCTTCATGCCAACTTCATAGTTTTATCATAGGATATATAAACTAAAAGTAATAACTTCACCTATGCTTCTTTTGCCATAAAGCTCTTAGACTTTTTCTATATTTTTATCCATGACAACAAATATTTTTATAAAAGAGTAACTTTTTCCACCACACATTTCTAAAAAGAAGGATAGCATTTTGGAAATATACATCTAGATGAAGAAAAAGACTCTCTTTTTGTCCGGAAATACAAATCCGAATGATAAAAAACTTTTTTTTTTTTTTTACAGTTCAACGTAGCCCTTTTGTTTTAGATATTATTAACTTTCCTTTCTATAATTTTCAAATCTTATTTGTAGTTTTGAAAGGGAAAACAAATCAGAATTTGACACAAAACCGAGTAGATGAATCTCTCTTACCACAAAAATAAAACAATTTATCTTGAACTACAAGAGTACTTGTCAAATTCTATTCATTGGCTGAAAATTGTAGTCATGCACATGGATTACTTATTTGATTGATCATTTAGTAGTTGAGGCTATAAAATTTATGATAGATGACATCTTATTTTTCATCTTTACAAGAATTTTTTTTGAGCATATTGTGAAAATATAAAAATATTTGAGTGTATAAAATTAATATGAGAATAAATGATCTCTTGACCAACACATTGTTAAGGAAAAAGTTTCCAAATTTTTTCATCTATTGTCTATTTCTACCGTCGATCATGTGATAGACCTATATATATATTCTTTTTTATTATGAATAATATTTTAATTTCTTCACATCCGATAAAAATCTTAGGCCTAAAACTTTGACTTAAACAATGTAAGGCTCTCTGAATTAATGATTTGATTCATGAATAAAGTGGAAATATTTTAAAGAGTAAAAGAAAATGATTCTAATTAAGAGATGTTACCCTAAGAGCCACAAACAATTGAAGTGTGCTTTGAGCAGCATCAGCATATTCCCTGATTCTTGCAACAATTGAAGTCAAGCTTTAATTTTTCAATCCTAGAAAAGTAACGACACTTGATTCTTCGAGATTCTAAATAATGTTGAAAAGAAACGTATCACAAATTAATTATTCACACCTAATCAACAAAACTTTAAAGTTATATCTAACTTTCGACCAGTGGTGGTCAGGAGAACTCGAGATCAATTCTGACTGAAACAATTCTTAGATTGACATCGCATATTAAAAGCGTGTCTGGTGTCTGAAACGTGTCAATATCTAACACTGACACATATTATTATATTTAACTTTTTTATTTTTAAATTATTATCATATTAATATCGTGTTTAGTTTCTATATATTAGTGCTCAGTATATGAAATATACATTCTATTTATTAATATTTTTGCAAATAATATCACATCCAACTTAAAATTCTCAATAATCCTCAACAAATCAAACCATGCAATTGGTTCGTCCTAACCATCCCCTAGAATAATTTATATCCCATTCTTAAGATTAGGCTAGTTCGTGGAGTTTATATTTTTGGTCTTGATTATATGATTCACTCAAGTTTACCAATAAGCCATTTGTTTTTTTTTTTTGGTGAAGTCTTGATACTTTCAACATAGTATAAGTTTGTACATAAATCAATTACTTTTATATGAATGAAAACCTATTTTTACCTTACCTCTATGAGGAGCCAAAGGCTGAACAAAGGTACCATACATATGATAGATATTTTTGGAGGAATTAATTAATAGTCACAAAATTCCAAGGGACCAACATACATACAAAACCACATATTTCAATTCATATTTAATAAAAAAAATATACAAAAATGAGTTACATGACCACCATCACACATTTATGTTCTTCTCATGAGAAGATAAGATTAGTAGGACATCATCCACGTGTCAATATTCTATTGGTGCATAATGATAAGGCTAGTAACACAAACTTTCCAATCTCGTGTGGTTAATATGGTTCCAATGTTTATCATTTTCACAATCCAAACCATTGGTATAATATAATCATCACTAAATTTCAAAACATTATATATAGCAAGTTTCAATTGAAGCTTTGCAACTCAATTTATAAAAATATATAAGAAAGTGAAAACACAACAATGGCTTCCTCTATGATTTCCTCCTCGGCGGTGACCACCGTTAACCGCGCCTCTTCGGTGCAATCCGGCACAGTGGCTCCATTTGTTGGTCTCAAATCCATGGCTGGTTTCCCAGTTAGAAAGGTCAACAATGACATTACCTCCATTGCAAGCAATGGTGGAAGAGTACACTGCATGCAAGTTAGTAATACATAATTAACTTCTATAGTTTAGTATATAAAACTTTTTCAATTAGAATAATTTTATGTGTTATCAATTTCTATAAATGGTTTTTGAAAAATTTATCAAAACTTGCTCATTTACTTGAGAACAATGATTATGATACCACTTTATTATGTCACTTTTTAAAATATCTCAATAAATATATTCTTGATCTGTTTTAAAATAATTGTCGTGTGAATAAATACAAATATTCTAAAATAAATATCTTTTTTTTTTCAATGTGATATTAAATTACAATTTTATAATTCTACTTTTAAATTAATATTATTTGTATCACTTTCAAATTATTATATTCCAATATATATTTATGACAATGGAACAAATATTAATGAAAGATAATTTTATAAAATTGCAATGTTCAATAATTTGTTTATGGATTTTCTTAATTTGTGTTAAAAAAAAAACTATGTAGATATGATTGAACGGTTGTGTAAAAATGTTCAATTATAAAAGTGTACAAATTTTGTTAACCCCTTTTACTTAATCTTTTGATATTACTATATAGGTGTGGCCACCAATTGGCAAGAAGAAGTTTGAGACTCTTTCATACCTTCCACCATTGACTGAAGAGCAATTGCTAAAAGAAGTAGAATACCTTCTAAGGAAGGGATGGGTTCCTTGCTTGGAATTTGAGTTGGAGGTCTACTATCAATTTAATTACTTGCAATGCATTTTTTCTTTTATTTCTATTTTTTTAATGAACATATATATAATTTTGAGTCAGGGTTTTAAATAACAATCATAGTAGTGATTCTTGACATTGTAGAGAATCACAATCAAATACGATGATGTCATAATTGTGATTACATATTATTTTCAACAACATAAATAATTGTTATGTCGTTGTTCAAATTGCATATGGAGATCTTTACTTAAAACCTGTTGGAGTTTGAATGGTTAATATGTTTATGGTTATTTGTACTTATTTGCAGAAAGGATTCGTGTACCGTGAGCACAACAGCTCGCCCGGATACTATGATGGAAGGTACTGGACAATGTGGAAGCTTCCCTTGTTTGGTTGCACTGAGGCTGTTCAAGTGTTGAAGGAGCTTCAGGAAGTTGTCAAGGCTTACCCTAATGCTTTCGTCCGCATCATCGGATTTGACAATGTTCGCCAAGTGCAATGCATCAGTTTCATTGCACACACACCTAAAGACTTCTAAGTTTGAGTTATTTACTATTTGTCATTGGATTGTAATTTGTTCTGCTTTTGATTTCCTAAATGTATTCCTATGTTTATTTTAAATTTGTGTTTTGTTTTATCAGATTTCAAAATGCAAATGGGATGTATAAGATTTAATGAATAAAATTGTTACTTTATTCCCAAATTATTTAAATGAATCCATAATCTATGTGATTTTCTAGACATAATTTACCTACACCGATACATTCGAATATTAGACATAATATTAACACGTAGACATTTATAAAAATTTAAGAAAATAAAAATGATTGAATATAATTAATTACATGTTTTGGTGTTAGACTCCGACATATGTCAAATACCAAATGTATCATCAATATAACACGTGTATAACACGTGTCTGATGCTACATATCTTACATATTTTTTTAAAAATTACATTTTTTAAATTGATTTATTTGTTATGATAAATAAGAATAAGTTGGATTTTTAAAAAAAATTGATTTGAGTCTAACTCAATTTCTAATGCTAAAAATATTAATCATATTACATTTTAATTCTGAGACATATTTATTATTGGCATAAATTATTGAACTTTACCAAATCCAACATATGTTTCATCCACGGTGACAAACATATTTGCAGATCTAGCAAAGCTAAAAAGAATACTGAAAACACAGAAAATATAGACTTAGACCTTTCTTCACTCTCATTTCTGCAACTTGAAGTTTGAGTATAATTATTTGAAAGGGCTAAACCAATCAAAATTCAACATAAAGCCTAAAGGATAAGAGGATAAGACCAAAAAAGATAAACAACTACCAAAACCTCATATATTTGTCATAAAGCATAGCGTCTGGTCCATATGAATTGACCCATTTATAAAAACAAATTGTTCCACTTTTTCAATTTTTATTGTAATACTTTTTTTCAGTAAAAGATTCTGAAAAAGGTATTTTTTTTACATTATTATTATTTCAATGCAATATAATTATATCATCTAATTAATATTATTTATATTATTTTTAAATCAATATTTTTTATTTATTGTAGAACAAAGTGATTATTAGAAAAAAAATATTATATTATTGAAATATAATAATGATATTATCATTAACCTTAATTATTGAAAGGGATGGACTTATGTAGAGGTATACATAAGCGCAGGTCGACCCGACCACCCAACTCAATCCGTTCTTGATCGGGTCAGTTCGGTTCGGATTAAATATTAAAAAAATATTGGTTTAGAATTTAACTCAACCCAAAGATAATCGATCGGGTCGGGTATCGGATTTTGTCAAAATCGGCCCAACCCAACCCGCGTACACCTTAACAGTTAAGTGTTTGGACTTGAAATTGACATTGGTTAGAAATTAGAAGTGATGAATTTTCATATTTTATTGATTTACTATTGTTGAATTTATTTATGTATTTGAAGATTGTTGGATTTTTTTTTGTGAGAGGTTGTTGGTTTTTTTTTAAAATTGAATGATGTGATTGAAATTTTATAGTTTTTGAGATATTCAAGTATTAAATATATTTTCATTCAATAAATTTTTCCGTAAAATAAAAAACAGGTTATTATTTATGTATAACTCGCCAACTCAACTCGTTATTGATTGGGTCGATTCGGTTCGAGTTAAATAAAAAAAATACGAATTTAGAACTTAACCCAACCCAAAGATAATCGATCGGGTCGGGTATCAGATTTTGTCAAAATCGACTCAACCCAACCTGCGTACACTCATAGACCTATGTTGGTGGTAGTGAGGGCTACAACTCCCTTAATTTGGGAAATTGTAAAAAAAAAATACTAAATTACATTACATATAAAACAAACACTACACGTAGAGAACAAAAGAATAGTGTATATTGTCTCCACTACTATGTATATATATAAAAGAAGTACTAGAAACACTCTTTTTTTAACACTCACTCTAACACTAACTATTTTATCGAGTAAAATTAATAAATATTCTACACTTTAGAAATGGATCCCATATAAAGTAATAAGACCATTATAAATTTCACACAATAAAATAATGTGTTAAAAATAGTGTTCCAAGCACTCCATATAATATAGGAAAAAACTAAGTATTTGTGTTCAAGTGGTTAATGAACTTCAGATAAGGACAAATTGTTTGGGAGAACTCGAATCCTGATTGAAATAATTCTTGGCTAGACTTTACTTACCTCTCGGTAGAACTCTGGATTACTAAGGTATCTTTCCCTTGAGAACCAGAGAGTTAAATATATAAAAAAATATAATATTCGGAGATGCAAGTCAGGTTGAGTTTTTGGCAACACCTTAAATAATTTACTAAATAAATCTCACTAATAACTTTATATCATTATATTTCAAACAACATTCCACAATGAGTGATCTATTTGACAATTTCACACAAATTAAAAAAAGCTTAGTTGCAGTTTTGGTTCCCTTATTTACACCAATTTATGGAATTGATCCATCTATTTTAAAATATCTCATTTTTAGTCATTCCTTTCGATTTTCGAACTAAAAAAATGATGATATGACTTTTTTTAAATGACATGACATATAATATGATGATTTGGATTGATGAACACTTGTGATATTGAGAGAAAGCGCTCTAAAAACTTCATTTCAACTTTAGAAATTATTCTTTTGTGTAATTAAATTAATGACAAGTAAATAATGGCAATTTGATTATTGTAGGATGCAAGAACGAGGGATAAAATAAACACTAAAAAGGATGGATAATGGCAAGGCAGTTGGGACATACAACATACCTATTGAGGTATGAAAAAGTCTTCGAGATATATGCATTGGATGGCTCATAAAGGTTTTTAACGAGATTATGAGGTCGAAGAAAATATTGGATGAGTGGAAGAGGAGCACTATAATTCCAATTTTTAAGTGCAAGGGAGATATAAAAAAATTGCGCAAATTATATGGGATTAAATTTATGAACTATACCATGAAGTTATGGGAAAGAGTGATTGAGTGAAGACTAAGAAAAGAGACTAGAGTTACATACAACAAATTTGGTTTTGGAAGGTTAACCACAGAAACAATCTACTTACTACGACAGGCGATGGAGCAATATAGAATAGATAAAAAGACTTGCACTTAGCTTTCATTGATTAAGAAAAGACATATGATAGAATGCCTAGAGAGATTTTGTGGAAAGCCCTAGAGAAGAAAAGAGTTCAAATCACCTATATTCGAGGTCTCCAAGATATGTATGAGGGGGCCTCAACTAGTTGTAAGACGTAGGGTGGTGCCATAAAAGATTTCCCATAACAATTGGACTGCACCAAGGGTCAATTTTAAGCCCTTATATTTTTACATTAGTTTTGGATGTATTTATATAATATAGTCATACATGGAGACTCGAGGGACGAACAAAATGGCATGTTAGAGACTTGGTGACAAGTTTTGCGGTCTAAAATTTCGGGTGTTTCTAGAATTCAACGAAGTCGCCACCAAAGTTTATTTAAAATAGGAAAAACATTGAGAAACCCTTAAAAGACAGAAACATAATCTTTGAAACCAAATTTTGAGTTCAGGAGTTGATTACACGTAGGGAAGGTATTAGCACCCTACGACATCCGTTAAAAATACGATTACCTATAATTATTTGTGCAAAATTAATGTTAACTAGTATAAATTTATTTCTCCTTATTATTAAATGTAGATATAAATTGTGTTTTTATGAAGATAATTTTGAAATAAAAGTTGGCGAATAATAAAGAGAAAAAAAGATTTTTTGTTATTGTGCTTGACAAGAGTTTGATCTTGCTCCTATGTATCTCCCGGTGCGATGGAGAAATCAAAGTTACGTAGTTCTTGGTAGAAATTTTTTGTGTGTTGATTGCTTTTAAGGAAATGAGTTTTGCTGTAATAAAATGGTTTGAAAAATGTTGTTAGTTTGATGAAGGAAAAAAAAGATATTGAGTACAAAAGTGTTTACAATGACTGAGTTTGTTATTAATTGAATTTGGTTAAAAAAGTTTAAAATCACCAAGTTGTCACAAATCAGGCGCCTTAAACTATTACTAATAAGATGTCGCATCTCAGTCGGTCTTATTTTATCAAAAAAATAATTATCAATTAGAGCTTAAGATCATCAAGTTTTCGCAACTCAGACGTCTTAAAACCTAGATGTTGAGGCAAAATCCCAAATTAATGTTTTGATGATAATCAAACAAAGTTAATTAATCATGATTCTATAAATGTGTTGTTATTTAACATGTGTTTTTGAGTGTATTAATTAAAGATAAGCACCAAATATAACAACAAAGATCAATTTGAAAGAAGCAAGATCAATCTGAGAAAGCAATATTGTTCTGGTTATTAAACAGAAAAAATGAAGATCACTCTGGTTTTCACAACATCAATCCAAGAACATTCTGATTTACAAAAAACAAAGTCTTGTTGAAGTCAAGATCGCTCTAGGCTATGAAAACACATCTATCTACATTACAAATCACCAACATTCATTACAAAGGAACACAATTATATACTCAAGACCATTTTGGACAGATTCATTCAAAGAAAAAGGATTAACAAAGACAAAACAATGCATCAAGAGTAAATAGCAAGATCAATCTCCAAGATTGATGGCTATGATAAGCAAGTACAGTCTGGACAAATAAAACACTGCATCACTGATGCAAGTACATAAAAGGATGGCATACAAATAGCTGTCAAAAGTTCAAAATCTAGTATTTACCCAAAACAGAAACGAAGAACGTTCTAATGATTAAGCAGGAATGTTCTTGCTTTATTACTACACATGTCTATTAAAACTATAGACTGAAAAACTTGTCTCTGAACGGCTATATGAGTTGTCATAAGCCTTCATCAAGCCTATAAAACGAACCTCAAGGAAAAGGAAATGACGAGTTCAAAGTGAAAACAATCATTCACTTAAACAATCACTCTTGAGAAATACAAGCTCTTCAATTAAGCAAAGGCTTCATCTCTTCTTCACTAGATTTAAGGATCTATTCTTTGAGTTTGTTTGCTGAAAATCAAACTCAAACAAGTATTGAGTATAGTCTGATCCATCAATCCCTCTTAAAATATTTTAGTTGAAACTCAAGACTATATAGTTAAAAATAGTTTGAGTGTATTGGAGAAATCCTTTTGTATTTAAAAGGTGACTTGTAAAAATCCTTTCTGGACTGAAAGGTAATCATTGAAAATCCTTTCAAGGTTGAAAGATGAAATATTGTAACTGGTCAAGATTGATCTTGAAGGTTGGTGTGAAAAGTAAGAACATTCTTGTTTGAACACTTTAGTGAAAGGGTTCAGAAATTGTGAGAGCTGGACGTAACTTAATTTGGGTTATATTGCTATGTGAATTATCTTTCCCTTATCTCTATTTATTTCTTACTCACTTAGCGCTAATCACATCGTGAAGTTTTTATTGTTATGTTACTAACGAAGAACGTTATGTTTTTATTGTTTATCAAACCAAGATCAATCTTGAGGTAACTAAATTTAGTACAGAAAATAATTTTAAAAAGGGAATCACAATTCAAACCCCAATTTCTTGTGATTAACATTGTCATTTCGCTAGATTGACAAAAATGTAACATCTCAGCCAAGATTTCGAATAACATGGAATTTTATTTTATTAAAGATAATAATAACAAACCTCGGGATGAATTGAGATGCATATATAACTCATTAGTGATTGATGTTGGTTGTACATAGCCTGAGACTTAATAAGAGGTTAAAATATCAATTATTATAACACAAAAGAATAAAACTTATATATAAAAAAAAAACTAAATCTAAATCAAAAGCTTGAATGTCCGAATGAGAGTAAACATGTTTTTTAATAGAACAAAAAACAATGGAAATAAAATAGATGTGCTAAATGAAACACAACTTTAGATTGATGTCTCTAGAAACTTCATTGAGGATTTCGAGTGTATAATAATTTTAGATTGATAAATATTTGTCACCAGAGACATCAATATAAATTTATTTTTGGTACTTTTTGATAAAAGAAAAAGTTTTGTTCTTATTATTTTTTGGTTGATTTATGGTTGAGGTTGAAAAATATATAAGGGAACGCACCAAGAATTTGAATTAAAGGTAAAACCAATTCAAGTTAAAGGTATAACACTAAAAAACAAAACTATAAAATTATTACAGAGATGATTTTACAAATAGTTACCTCACAAGTTGAATATTTGTTATACTCCCTCGATTTGCTGTGAGTGTATTCTTCCCTAACCCATTTCATGTTTCATATCCCTTACTAACAAAAACTCTTAGTAGCTTCCTAAAGAAAACCAACATCCCCCATTTGATTTTTTCTTCTTCTCAATTTATAGACTAAAATAATGAATCATTGTATCCAACAGATAAATTGAGTTCTGAATCATTGTTTGTTGCTTGCAGAAAAATTGAATTTGCTAAGGTAAATCCAGAAAAGAAATGATGCATTTTTTAATTGTTTGCATACGTGGTAAAAATTGTAGTCATTCAAGGAAAAAAAGAGAAAAGCAAAAGTGGCTAAAAAAGGCCGAAAAGATGGCTGGAGAGATGGCGTGTATACAAGGAAAAAATTGCAACTGTTTTAGAAAAAAAAAAGCAAAAGAGGCTAAAAGGGGCTGGAAAGATGGCGTGTATACAAGGAAAAATTGCAGTTGTAAAAGTGAAAAACAAAGAGGCTAAAAAAATGGTTGAAAAGATGAAAGAGAGTACTAATGCTGCCAAAAAGTAATAAATAAAAAGATATCGTTAGAGGCAACTAGAACTAGGGAAACTGTTAGAACCAGAATGATTTGGAGAACAATTTCTTACCGTGTTTTGATGATAACAAAATGTATTTTGTGGAAACAATTTAAAGTATTAATAATTTAATTGAGTATGCATTAAATAAGCTAGAGGAAACGCCCAAGATCAGAGAAAATGCGTCCATAAGAGGATACCACCAGAGGATATAACTAGAGGAAGTCACTAGAAGAAGCAAACAGATCAGAGGAAAGAAACAACACACGCCCTTCGTTGTATTGAACTGTACATAAGAGGAAGCAAGTGAATTAAGAGGAAATGGAATAACACACGCCCTTTGCTGTATTGAACTGTACATCAGAGGAAGGAAGTAGATTAAGAGGAAACGAAATAAAAGAACGAATGAAAGGAGATAAACAACATGTTTCATTCGTTGTCTCCAAAGGAGATGCCTCTAAGGATCTGCCTCTGAGGGTTTTACCTCTGAAGATAATACTCTAAAGTCAAGTGTAACATGCTCCAATAAGCTGCCTCCAACAAAGCAACTCAGAGGCAAGCCTATGACTCTGATTTAAAATGTTGACTTTGTCTCTACTAAGTTGCCTCCTGCAAGTAATTAAACACCAGAAGATGATTGGATCTGACTCTGAACTTTACACCACTTTTGACTTTGATTTTTAGACTCTGCCTCTAACAAAAGCAAGCGTCTGACTTTGAGGAAAGTCAATGCCTCTAATGGAAAAGTCAACGACACATGCAAAAAGTCAACGACTCTGACTCTGATAAAAGTCATGACTCTAAAGACGTGTTCTACATACAACTCAAAAATAGAATCTGATGAAGGCTCATTACCTCTAACTCTGAATTAAAACCAGAGGCAGAAGTAGAACTAGAGGCAGAACCAAAACCAGAGGGAACCAGAACAAGAGGTAGAACCAAAAGAAATGGAACAGTACAAGAAGAAGTGGAACAGTTCTAGAGGAAACGGAACAAGAGGAAACAAAATAGTTCTAGAGGAAACAGAACCAGAGGAAATGGAACATAATTAGAAGAAACGAAACCCTTTTTATAGCAAATATTCAAATTAAACATATGACTTATTTTTTTAAAATTTTTTAATCGGTCAGACAAAATTGGGGTACTACAACAAGTCTTAGAAGCGTATGGATTTTGCCAAAGTATAAGCCAAATAGAGTATATGGAATGCAAGTTTAGCAACATGAGAAACATCTCCAATTTGGAGATGAATGTTAGAGATCATACCATACTACAAGTCACACAGTTTAAGTATCTTGGTCCCATACTACAAAATGACAGAGAAATAGAAGGAGATGTAAGCCATATAATTCAAGTTGGATGGTTGAAAAGGAGGAGTGTTTGTGTTTTATGTGATAAAAAAAAGTACAGCTCAAATTGAAGAAGAAATTTTATTGCACAAATGTAATACCGACAATGTTATATAGCACAAAGTGTTGGGCAGTAAAAAACCAACACATGGATAAAACAAATGTAGAAAAGATGTGAATGCTACATTAGATGTGTGGAAAGACTAGACAAGATAGAATTAGGAATGACAACATTAGAGAGATAGTGCTGGGGTAGCACTTATAGTAGAAAAAATGAAAGAAACTCGACTTATGTGGTTTGAGCATGTGGAGAGAAGACATAGAGATTTTGTAGTGAGGAGAGTAGATCAAATGGAGGATAGTCAAATCGTTAGAGGCATGAAAATCTCTATGAAAACGATAAGAGAAATTATTATGAAAGACTTAGAAATTAATGAGCTTGAATGAGATATGTTATATGATAGAATGTTATGACGTCATTTGATCCATTTGATCGATCTTACTTAGTAAGAAAAGGCTTAGTTGTTGTTGTACCCTTATCAACTATTAGTGTATCTATTATCATTAATGCAAAGGAAAAACTAGTGAATTAAGAGTGATCAGTTATTATTAATGAGAAGGTACAATAGAAATTATTAATATAACATTAAAATTTGAAATCAACATTCATTTTGGAACAATATTTAAAAAATAAATAAATAATATGAGTAGGACAAAAGTAGTAAAAGGGAAGATATGAGAGTCCTTAATTAGGTATCCCATCCAAAAATAATACCCAAATTTATGACACCACAAAAGGTGTTTACGTTTATTGAGTTTTGTGCTAAATAGGAGAATAACCTTTAATTATAGATGTTCTAACAACTCATATGAGGATCCAAAGGTCCAAAGTTCATTATAATTGGCTCCTAAAGATCGTGAATCACACTTCGTTAATTGTGTTGATATTAGTGATTTATACGGTGCTGAAAGTGGTTAACGAGAATGTAATTAGTGGTTAATGATAATCACATAATGAATTGAATCAACCAAATATTTGTATGTCATTATTCATGTATGTTTTAGTGGATTGTGAGAAAAAAAATTAATTATATAAAAAATATTAATTCATCGATCCTTACGTCATTAACTATATATGTTTGATGTAGGAGGGTTCACGGCCAGAATCGAGTAAGAAATGGCTTTGCGGGCAAAAGCAGTAGAAAATGCGGAAAACGATCGTTCGGTGTTAGATTGTATATTATTATACCTTTCCGAAAAGGGAATCGCGCCACGAACACAACTCATGGCTTTGCCATGAAGTATGGGCTCCAGAACCGTTTTGAGCTCGTCTTTGGCCTCAAAATAGCCGTTTTAGTTTTTCCCGTAATTTCGGGCTTTTCTGTTTTACAGCCATTTTAGCTTTTCCTTTAATTTCGGGCTTTTCTGTTTTACCTAATTTTCGTACTAGGGTTTCTACTATCTATTTAAAGACTTTCTATGTTGTAACAAACGGTATCTTTTAATAAAATAATTAATTTTGAGAGTTTTTCTCTTCTCTGGTGGATTCCAAAACTTGTTCTTTTTTTAGGATTAGTGTTTGCTAACCCTTTGCGATTTTCGACTGCGTCAGGTGGCATCAGAGCAGGCTTTCTCCTGTTTCTTTTCGTAGCTTGAACAGCCATGAGAGATCAACCAGTCACAAGAGCAGACATCGAGGGTATCACTGCGGCTTTTACCGCGGCCCTTACTGCTTTGCCTACGCAGATGACGACTCAGGTGGTGGTTTTGACGGTTCAAGTGAACGCCATAAATAATAGGAGGGACAGAGGCAGGAGAGACGAACCGCCCAGGCGTCCACATGGAGGCTTGCAGGCTCGTGTTGAATCGGACTCTAGTTCCGAAGAAGAGGTCCAGGAAGAGAATCAGGGTTTCGATAATCAACATAATCGCAACGACTACAGAGTCAAGGCTGATATCCCGTTGTTCTATGGAACTATGGGGGTTGAAGAGTTTCTGGATTGGTAGATTGAAGTTGATCGGTTCTTCGACGTGATGGGTGTGCCAGAAAACAAACAGGTGAAGATGGTGGCAATTCGATTGAAGAGTACCGCTGCTGTGTGGTGGGATAAGCTTGTTGTTCAGAGGCAGCACCAGAGGAAAGCGCCAATCAGAACGTGGAGGCGAATGAAACAGCTGATGCTGGAGCGTTTCTTGCCTGAAGATTACGAGCAGATTTTGTACAAGATGTATATCGATTGCGTTCAGGGTAGAAGGAGCGTGACCGAGTATACAACAGAGTTCCTGCGTTTCTCAGAACGCAATGAACTAGGGGAAACTGAGGGTCAGAAGGTGACTCGTTATATTAATGGCTTGAAGGGGTCGATACAGGAGAAGATGGGTCTGCAAACTGTTTGGACCGTGACGGAGGCCTCTACGTTAGCCTTGAAAGCGGAACTGATGGAGAAATCCCCCAGAAATTTCTCATCTTTTCGCAGATTCACTTCGCATGGTAATTCTGAAGTTGCTAGTGATAAGGATAAAGGTGTTGCTGCTAAGGATTCTAACTCCTCAGCAAAGGAAACTGGTGGAACCAGTAGTGCTACGTCCAACAACAAGAGGGCGAACCAGAAGTCAACCAACCCATACGCGAATCCGACGGGAGATAAGTGTTTCCGTTGCGGTGGGCAGGGTCACAAGTCGAATGTTTGTCCTTCCAGGAGAACGACTGCAGTTTTGAATGAGGAATCTGAGGAAGAGGAAGAAAACAACGAGTATGACGGTGTTGAGTTCGCTGAAGAAGCACTGAATTTTGTGTTGCAGAGAGTTCTGTTGTATTCAAAGGAGGAGGGGCAAAGGAATCATCTTTTTAGAACACACTGTTCTATTAAGAATAAGGTGTGTAATTTGATCGTGGATAACGGGAGTACAGAGAACGTGGTATCCCAGAAGCTAGTGGAGTACCTAGAGTTGCCGACAGAACCGCATGCCAAGCCTTATGCTTTGGGATAGGCGAGTAAGGGTTCGCAGGTCAAGGTGACGAAGACTTGCAAGGTGCTTATTTCCATCGGAAGGCATTACAAGGAAGAGGTAGTGTGTGGTGTTCTGAATATGGATGTGTGTCATGTCCTACTGGGGCGACCTTGGCAGTATGACAATGATATCACGTATAGAGGCAGAGATAATGTGATGATGTTCACCTAGGGAACGCACAAGATAGCTATGGCCCCGGTTTCTGGTTTTAATATAAAAACAGGGAAGGAGAAGTCCAGTTTTCTTGTTATGACGCAGGATGAGTGTGAACTGACTGAGACCTTCAAGGAAACTGAGTGGTTTTGCCCAGTGGTGGCCAAGGATGTGCAAGCCGTTAAGGAAGCTGTCAGGGCGAAGTTAGAGGCTATTGGGCAGAAGAACAAAGTAGCTGCTGACAAGCGCAGAAGAGTCAAGGTCTTTGCTGTGAGAGATGATGTGATGGTGTTCCTGCGTAAGGAGAGGTTCCCAGTTGATACTTACAAAAAGCTTTAGCTTTGCAAGTAAAGGAATTTCAAGGGTCGGAAGAAGATCAATGACAACGCCTATGTGATCGACTTGCTGGGATCCATGAATATTTCCAATACCTTTAATATGGCTGATATTTATGAGTTCCATGAAGATGCTGACCTTTATTCTGGTATGAACTCAGGGTCGAGTTCTTTAGAAGTGGAGGAGACTGATGTAGGAGGGTTCACGACCAAAATCGAGGAAGAAACGACTTTGCGGGATAAAAGCAGCAGAAAATGCGGAAAACGATCGTCTAGTGTCAGATTGTCTATTATTATACCTTTCCGAAAAGGAAATCGCACCACAAACACAACTCATAGCTCTGCCATGAAGTATGGGCTCCAAAACCGTTTTGAGTTTGTCTTGGGCCTCAAAACAGCCATTTTAGTTTTTCCCGTAATTTTGGACTTTTCTGTTTTACAGCCGTTTTAGCTTTTTCTTTAATTTTGGGCTTTTCTGTTTTACCTAATTTTCATACTAGGGTTTCTATTATCTATTTAAAGACTTTCTATGCTGTAACAAACGGTATCTTTTAATAAAATAATTAATTTTGAGAGTTTTTCTCTTCTATGGTAGATTCCAGAATTTGTTCTTTTTTTATGATTAGCGCTTGCTAACCCTTTGCGATTTCTGACTGCGTCAATGTTTAATGGTCGTAAAAAATTCCTAAAAGAAAAATTGTTGTAAAAAATGAAATTAATTATGTCAAAAAAATTGAATTAATCAAATATTTGTATATTTACCAACATAGTATAACACAAATGATTATTTTGGGGTGAGCTGGGGTGGATAATCCTTCATAAATGTATGCATATATAAAAATATATGTTAAGAGTAGAGATAACAACATAACCCGCACTTACGGATATCCATCCGAAACCGTCTTGATTTGAGCGGAGAAAATTCGCTTTGATTGGGTGCGAGTGCAGATTTTCTCCAGACTTAAAATTCAAATGTGAGTGTGTTCATACCGATCACACACCCACACCCAAACCCGCCCCGCTAATAAATGCACAAATTGAATATATTTAATAATTTTTTAAATATTAAAAATTAAAATTTCATCTCTATAAAAAATATTTTTTTTAATTTTATTATTGTCTAACAATAATTTACTAATTATAATATATATGATTTTTAAATTTAAATTTTATATATATGAATGAGTGCGGGTGTAGGCGGAGAAACCCGAAACCCGTTGCAGACGAATGAGGTCTAAATTTCACACTCTGTACAGGGGTGGGAAAAGCAAAATCCGTCTCCGCTCCGCCTTGTTGTCATATCTAATTAAGAGAGATCAATCCTTTAAATAAATCTCTTTGAGGAATTGGTCTCCGAAACCATTCACAAATGACAGTTTGATTTACCAAAAACTTACCTTGTTAACGAGTCCTTTAAGAACTTATATTAAGAAACTCAATAAATTTTATCTAGAAGATACAAGTCAAACATTTGTCAATTGTCAATATAATAAAAACAATGTTTTCCAATACAAACTTATCACTTTTGATAGTTTAACCAGTACCCAAAGACACTATCACTTTCAAGAGCCTCGATAGTCTCAAATATGCGGGGTGAATACTCTAACGCAATGGTAATTTTGTTGTTTCCATTTGCGATAACAAAATTCTATGCGATATATTTTGAACGAAGAAGTCTATTTTTTGTGTGTAAAATTTAATGTTTTAAATTTTTATTCCTTATTTTATATATAGAACTAAATTGTAATATAAAAACATATTATATCTCAAAAATAGAAAACAAATCCTAAACATATTCTAAGCAAAAATATAAATTATTTATTATAATAATATCTTATTTTAAATTTTAAATATGTTTAAATCTAAATCTTGTTAAGATATTTAGGCATATTATTCCAACACTTCTCCTTGACTAGAGATTTTTTTTAATGAGATTGCATTTTCAGTTTCTTAATTTGTATTTTTACGAATTCATTTTTCTCATTGATTAAATATCTTGTTGTGTTTTAAATCACCCCTCCAACTCACTTTTTCTTTCTTATTATTTAAATAAGCGGTTTCTATATATTTTAATTTTTTTTAGTTTTGTTTTGTGATTTTATCGTCTGAATGCGACATAACTTTGTTTGTCATCTTAGTGTGGCGTTTTAATTTTCTATCTCGTTTCAATCTCTTAGTTTGTTTCAACTTTGTACTTTGTTGAAATGCATGAAAATAATTCGTTTAATCGATACTGTATTTTAAGTAAGAAACTTCACGGATGCTATTATTAAATCCAACACTCTCTTAACTTTATATATGATTTGTCAACACGTGATCAAATCGTTCAGGTTAGTGATCACTTATAGGAAATATGAACAAACACTAACAAACATTTTTTCCCATAGATGGATGAGTTTAAAGGTTATAGATCTTGCATTATTTTTTACTATTGACTATATTTAGAATAAATTAGTTTGACTGTTAGGATAAAGTTTTGGTTCAATAATTTCTCATTGGATTCTAAACTATCTATGTATATTATTAATGTGTTTTTGATTGTTTTTTGTTGACCTTAAAATATATATGAGAAATATTCCGAGTCATGATAATACGAGAATGAATAGATAAATTGATCTTTCAAACCGTAAACATCAGTCAAATTAATCTTTAAATTTTATAAAATAAAATTGTAAAATAGTAATCAAAATAGTCTATATTTAAACTTTTTTCTTTAGAGATTATGATACTACATATTAATTGAATATTTGACTCATTCACATTAATCTCATTACATTCTTCGAAAAATTTATGATTGGACAAATATACATGTAATCAAAATAAATAAACCATATTCAATTATTCACTGGATCGCAATCTCTTTTCCTACTTATCAGGACTCATCGCTCTCTCTCTTCCAACAAACTAACGATCACATGATTCTAAGATCTTCAAACCTCTTCATTTTTCACCATTTCCAAGGTATCCAAAACCCTACACACACGAAAACGTTTTTTTTTATTTTGTGTTTTTTACTATTATCTCTTTCACTTACTTCCAATTTTGTTTTTGTTTCAAAGATTGTTGCTTTTTCATGTGGGGTGTGTGAGTTTTTTTCATTCTGATTTTTCATTAGGCTGAAACTGAATCCATTATCCAATTCCAAGCGTGTAGAATTCAAGGTTTGTTGTTGAGGAGAAGAGAGGTGAAAACATTGGCTATGGCTTCTACTAGGTTTCCTGGAGTTGTTGTTGACAATGAATTGAATAAGATTTTGGATGCTAATATGGATCATGTTGCTGCTAGAAGACAAGCTCGTCAAGCATTCAAGGATATTCAGCTTGGGATTGACCACATACTCTTTAAGGTATCTATTATATAATTAAGCGCTTATAGAATAAACAAATATTGTATAAGTGATTAAATTGTTTTCATAAGTTATCTTGCAAAGTTTGTAGAATCACAATTGTTGTCAAATTTGTGTGTCAAAATAGCACAACTCTATATAATTTCCGACTCTAATTTGTTCAACACTAAATATTGTATTGTATTTTACTTTGTAATATTTGTTTTATTCTAATTAGCTTATTTCAATTTCATAATATCTATGTTATCTGAACTTATCTAAATTTCAGTTTCAATGTTCATGTTGTATATTTTAAATTTGCACATAACTAAATAGGTATGACCAAAATTAGTAGTTATTTTTGGAGTTCTCTTTGTAATATATATTATGGTATAGATTTAACACTCCTCTTTATGTGTTCTTGTTTTTGGTTTTTTATAATATAATTTGTTTAGTTTTGTTTCTTCAATTTTATCTTCTGTAGTTCTGTGGTAGGTGCAGTTCAGGGTAGTTGAGATGTGGTTAGGTTTGCTTCAATGTTGAGTGAGTAGTACAAGTTTTAAGGCACTGCCTTTGAGATTTCTAGATCATAGATGGTCCATAGAATAGGAGGGGGTCAACCATGAACAAATTCAATGAGGGAAAAGGACTTTAGATGGATCACATGTGAGCACACCACAAAGAGAACAATAGATAGCACACAATAATTTACATGGTTCAGCATCTCTTGTATACGTCCACAAAGAAACATCTCAACAAATATATTCACTATCTCTAATTAGATTACGAGGTTGTAGCTCACTCCAAATTGTATATCACCTTGTAAACCGGAGTATACACTCAAGAGTTACAAGGAATGATAAACACACTGATCTCACTACAAGTGATCACGAGCACTTGTCCTCCTCTTTAGGGCATAATTAGAGATTCTTCAACTCTTCACAAGTCCTCCTATGTGTAGGATTTGATTCACGAATATGGCATGAATTGTCGCGCCTCTCTAAGTATCATCTCTTCATGATAATTGAGCTTTCAAATAGTCAAGACACATTCATTCATCTCTTAAAATGTATCTCTTAAATTTCCACTTACTTGCATTTGTTTGAAAATTTGAATTGATTTCGCAAGCTGAGTGTTAAGTCAATTCCTTTATGCTTTGCAGACTCGATGCGATGGACTAAAAATGAAGGAGGTATGAAGTCTCTTGTCAGAAATGATGTTCATAAAATTTATCTGTTTAAAATGAGGATTTTCCTGGATCACATCGTATCGATACGTATCAAGGATGATACAACACCAAAATTTGTGTATTGGTGCATTAGAGATTTTTCCTAAAAAAAAAAAAGAGCTTGGCTTGGTATTACTTTGAATTAACATCAATCTTACCATGTCATTGTACTTTAATGCTTTGCTAATAATACTTTTTCCTCCTTTCTGTTTTTGCTTTACTTTACTCTTTGCAACAGTCATATGAGACGAACTCAAGAGGCCTAGAAATATTTTACAAGAGTTGGCTTCCGGGGACAGCCAAGCCGAAAGCAGCTGTGTTTTACTGTCATGGTTATGGAGACACTTGCACCTTTTTCTTTGAAGGCATGTAGTGTCTGTTGTTAAGTTCTGGTTGCTACAAGTAACTAGATAAGTTACATTTGTCGACTACTGACTTGAGATCGTATTGTGAAATTATTTACAGGAATAGCTAGAAAATTAGCATCTGCTGGATATGGAGTTTTTGCTATGGATTATCCAGGATTTGGTCTTTCAGAAGGTCTTCATTGCTATATTCCTAGTTTCGATGTGCTAGTTGATGACGTCATCGAGCTATACTCCAAAATCAAAGGTACCTAAACACTCACATTATATTGATTGATATACCTTTATACCTTTCAATATAGGAAGTAAGTGAATTGGATTTGTCACTTAGAAGCTGTGCATTATAGCAGAGATGAGAATGTTATGTTGGATGAGTGGAAAGGTTAGACGAAATAGGATTAGGAATGCCAATGTTAGAGATAGAGTTGGGGAAGCACCTACTGTAGAAAAGATAGTGGAAACTCGGCTGAGGTGGTTGGGGCATGTGGAGAAGAGACATGTAGATTCTACAATAAGGAGAGTAGATCGGATGAAGGGTATTCAATGCATAGAGGCAGAGGAAGAACTAGAAAATTATAAGAAAAGCTATTAAGAAAGGCCAAGAGATTAATGAGTTTGATATAGATATGATATAGCATAGAACATTATAATGCCATTTGATCAATGTAGCCCATCCTACTTAGTGAGATAAGACTTGGTTGTTGTTGTATTGCTGAATTCTTGTTATGATTAGTCTGAAAACTCAATTATGTTTCTGATGAAGAAAACTTTCCAATTGTCATCTCTTAAGTGTAATCACTAGTTCAAAGTGACTCTAACTTGTTGATTTTTTTTAACATGCTTCTTTCACTGGAAATTTAAACTGTTGCTTTCACATGGAAGGGCGTGTTGTGTATATTTTACAACCATGGACCCCTCATTTTCGCTTGCTACAACAACAACAATAACAACCAAGCCTTACTCCACTCAATCTGGTCGGCTACATGGACCAAACGACGCCTTAACGTTCTATCATATAATAGAGATCCAACTTAGTTTCACCTGCTACAACAGGTTAATTTAATTTTAAGTGATTTAGATTGACACTAAAATATACTAAAATTAGTAATAAAAAATAGTTAATATCTCATCAACTTGTAATTGTGGGTCACTCCACCTAGTCCACCATTACATTACATATACTAGTTAATAAAAGTGGAGTGTTGAATTTCGATACAAAACTACATCATTACAAAAGTTTTGGTTCATTCTGTAACAGAAAATCCAGAGTTCCATTCTCTTCCAAGCTTTCTCTTTGGACAATCAATGGGTGGAGCTGTGGCTTTAAAGATGCACCTTAAACAACCTAGTGCATGGGACGGCGCCTTTCTTGTTGCACCTATGTGTAAAGTATATATATAAATTTTTTTTTCTGAAACAAATTCATGTTAGGAGTTCTTATAGAATTTTGTATGATCTTATTTTGACCAGACACTCTTATGTAGATTTCAGATGACATGGTTCCACCAAAGTTGCTAACTCATATCCTTATTGGCATAGCTAATGTTCTACCAAAGCATAAGTTAGTTCCACAGAAGAATTTAGCAGAGGCTGCATTTAGAGATCTGAAGAAGAGAGAACAGGTTCACGTATCTTAATCCAAAAGAATGTCGATTTTTGTTTGATAATTTAAATCTAAATATGGTATAGAGTAGCTTAATGAAACGTTTATAGTATAATCGTTTATCATATAAGTACTTATTTATATAACAAAAGAAAAATAAAGTCAAACTGTTTTCATAAGTTATCATGGATAACTTATTGGAATAAACTGAAAACAGCTTTTGGACATGTCATAAGTTTTATCCATAAGCTCTCTTAAGTTCAAATTAAACACATCCCTGTAAATTAAACACATCCCCGTAAATTAAACACATCCATCCATATAACTTGCTTAGGCAATGTTGCATATTTTATTCTGCCCTTGTTTGCATTGTGGTTTTTCACTTCAAATTTTTGAACTCAGTTCTCTCTCAGAAAATTGTGTATTAATGAATAATTACACTTTTCTAATATCTATGTGCAGACAGCATATAATGTTGTTGCCTACAAAGATAAACCGCGGTTGTGGACTGCTCTCGAGATGCTTAAAACTACTCAAGAAATTGAACAGAGATTGGAAAAAGTATGCTCCTATTGTTCAACTTCAACTTGTTAAATGTCTAAATAAATTGCATCCGCTTAAAACAGTTCTATACTATTATCCAATGAGAAACCGTCATTTTTTCATATCATACCAACAATTTCAAAATATTCTTATAAAAGTGGAATGATGTGGCAAAGTAATGGATTTTCATTAGATGCAAGTGTAAAACAGATTAATGACAATCTAAGTATAACACCAAATTATTAAGTAACTGCACAACTGCCATTTGGTCCGAGGAGAGTTCTTGTTTTTACCTATGTAGCATTGACACTTTAGATCGAAGACGTGTCTAGTGTCTGACACCGACACATGTACTTACATTCAACTTCTATTTTTTTCAAATTATTATTGGTGTTGATGTGTCAGTGTCCGGTGTTCGTGTTTGTGTCAGTGCTTCATAGGTTTTTTGTTAATATTCAAGATAGTAATTTTTTTTATTCCTTTATGTTTAATGGTTGTGATGATTACAGGTGTCTTTGCCATTGCTAATTCTTCATGGGGAAGCTGATATTGTGACTGATCCTTCAGTGAGCAAAGAATTCTATGAGAAAGTTAGCAGCTCAGACAAGAAGCTTAAACTTTACAAGGATGCCTACCATTCTCTTCTTGAGGGTGAGCCTGATGAAATGATAATCCAAGTTTTTAGTGATATCATTTCATGGCTTGATGAACACAGCTTGAAACATTCTTCATCTTCCTCTACATAATTTATTTTCTTCGTATCCTGTGAATATTGAGATTGTTCCTTAGGATGCAGAAAAGGAAAATTGCTATTGTTTGTAAAGAAGTTTTTGAAAAAATAATTGGTGAAGGAGAAATTGTTATTTAATAAAGTAGTAGTGATGTTTTTTTCTGAATGTTTCTAAGGGGAGTTGAAATTTGTTCTTTGAAGTTACAAGACTAAACTCTTACCATCTATGAAATATTGACTCAAATACAAACACCGGACGACACATACATAAACACATCGACACAGCTAATATAAAAAACAAAGGAAATTGACACCAATACATATTTGTCTAAGATGTGTTAAAAGCAAAGAAAAAAAAAAGTTATTTGGAGTCACTTGTCTTAAGTAGTTTTCTATCTGACACGTATTATAGAAATATTCAGACACCGACGCATATCAAATACACATGGATATACCTTATTCTAAGAATTCCGTGTTTTACACATGAATACACCCTAATTATGTTGTGTAAATTCTCCATTTTGGACCAATCAATCACATTCAAGAAATTGATGTAGTGAAATAAACTAGGAAAAAGCTAAAAATAAAAAGAAATAATGATTTATCACATTTATTAATAAGTTAATCACAAAACAAAAAAAAAGAAAGGATTCTAATACAGAACATATAATTTAATTAACATTGGATAAAAAAGTTACTTGGCTATAATCAGTGGTAACTATTTTTTATTTTTACAACACCAATATACATACTACTTTATGTTTTTTTTATAATTGTTAGAAAGGTTTGCAGTGGTCCTAGTACCTTTACTTTAAAAACATTACCAACATAAAAAATTTCTATTAACTAATAATAAAATATTCAATTAAGCAGAGGTTTGAGTAAAGAAAAGAAAAAAAAATCACGTTAAAGATTGGAAAACATATTATACCAAAATTACAATCCACCTTAATTTTAATAAAAACTACATTTTAAAACATCAATATAATAATAACTAAGTAATCATCAGTTCACCAAATCCAATACCTATCCAACTATACACACAAAGCTTTAAAAAGGAAAAATCAAAAAAAGTGGAAGTGGAAGATTGAAAAATTGCACTACTAATTTTAGTCAACTTTTTTTAAAGCACCTAAAATATACAAATTAATTAATTGGTATGTTATTTATTTTTTTTAAATCTTTAAGTCAAACCAGTTGACCACTCCAATTTTAGTCAACTTTTTAAGTTGTTTATTATCTTCCTGTTTTCCGTACAACTCCAAAACTTTGTGTTAAGTGAGCATTCATTCATCAATTACCCATTTTTCTCCTCTTTCTCTCTTCACTACCAAATTGGGTCACTCTTTTTTATTCAACTTCTATTATATTATATATATGAAGAACTGGCCATTGTTGCTGAATCAGTTATGTCTTTCTCTTCTTGTTATTCCCATTCACTATTAGCATTTAATAAGGTACAACTTTCTATGTTCTCATTTGTTTCAATTATTGCTCTTGCTGTTTCTAATCTTATCTGCATTTTTCTTGTCTTTTTGGTAGATTTCTTCTGTTTTTCTTTTTATATGTATAGTTTTCCTCAAATGGGGTTTCTGTTTTAACTGCAAAGTTTTGAACTTTGAATAAATGTATCTGATTGAAAATATCCTTTTGTCATAGATTTGAATCACCAATGCATTACTAAAAAATGGGTATTTGAGTCTATTTTTTGGGTCAATTTTAAAAATTTAATAGATCTAATCTATGAAACACCAACACGGATACCAGACATGACAAAGGTAATAATTAAAAAAAAAATAGAAGTGATTGAATATAATTATATGTTTCAGTGTCAAGTTGGTGTTTGTGTCGGTCATTGATATTGACACGTGTTGGACAAGACTTCAATTTGAAGTGTTGGTGCTATGTAGGATATGACACTAGGTGCATGTTTGTATAGTGATAATAAACTATATAGCATCGGCATTTCATATCGAAAACATATTTAGTGTGTAACATGTGTTGGCAGACATCGACACAATATTAACACTTCTGGTTACATTCAATCACTTTAGTTTTTTCAAATTATTACTGGTGTTTACATGTCATAGTTGATGTTGTGTTCATGTCATGTCAGGGCTTCATAGGTAATAAAAGGGAGTTTATATTTCAAAAAGTCGGTTCCCTTGTTTCATCAAATCTCTAAGTTCATCCAATTTTTCTCATATGCAAAAACAACTATGGTTTTGTTCAAGTAGTCCTTGCATATTGAGCTGTAAGAATCATCTGCACCACTTGAATATTTCATGCTGGGGAAAAATGTTGAAAATCAAACAACGTAGTTCATTTATTCTTATGTATGGCTCTCAAAAAAATTTATTCTGTTTCTTATTGATTGATGACTTGGGGCAGGATATAAAACTCTGTAGAACAGTTGGGCAAGTGAAGCTGAATTTTCCTTTCTCTAACAGGAGTAATGGTGTTGAGCATTGTACTCGGCGCATTTCGAGAAGTAGATTCGGCTTAAGCGGAGATTGGAGTTTCATAGGAGGGTCCAGAATTTTTGTGAAACCAAAAGCTACAAGATCGGTTTGCTATCCAAAAAGAAGTCAAACACATGCTTCATGTAATCCTTTTTCATGCTGCATTTGCTACTTTTTCATGTCATCACAATTGGTGAAAGCTGTTTCTTAATTCATCTAATTTACCATTCAATAGAATTGGTTGTGAGGGAATTTAGACATAATATTAGATATCGTTAGGTTCTTTTTCATTAATTGTCGGATCTGTCTGACCCTTAAGGTCTTTTGGATTGGTTTATTTGAGCTTATCTACTTACATAAGATTTGTGAAAGCTTACGAAAACAGCTTATGACATGTCCATAAGTTGTTTTCAGCTTATTTCTATAAGCTCTCTAGGATAAATTATGAAAATAGCATATAGCTTATATAAAAAAATAATTTGACTTTATTTTATCTTTTGTCAAGTGTCATGGCCAATTTGTGAAGTATAGAGGTGTCATAGAATTTTATGGTTAATATGGAAGTTTATATGGCGAACTTTTATCTTTCCACCATTGATGACATTGTCTAATATTGAACCACTCGGGTCACACTATAGATGTCTAGTCTGGGGCATCAGGGTCGAAGGGATGTGTTGAGACTCCCACTCCCATATTTTGTATAACTATCTCTATCACTTTTTGTTACTCTTTGTATAAAGTTGTATGAATAGTTTTTCTATCTGTATATATACATGATGGTGATTTTAGTTATTCTGCATATTCATTTTTCTACCTCTATGTTTCAGGGTTCATAGTACCTCAACTTTCCAGCACTGCATTTACATGGGGAACAGTAGCAGTGCTCCCGTTTTACGCTCTCATGGTTCTAGCCCCGAAATCCGAGCTAGTATGTTGCTTTCTATATTTGAGAAATTTTATGATTCTGGATTTCATTTATTTGGTTATGGATTTCATTTTTCTCAAATGCAAAAATACAGACCAAAAAGTCTATGGGAAGTTCTTTACCATATGTAGTCCTTGGCATTCTATACGCTTATTTATTATGCCTGTCTTGGACGCCTGAAACGGTTCGATTGATTTTCGCAAGTAAATACTTATTACCTGAGGTGTGTATTCATTCATCAGTGAAGTTAAGTTTTTCCTTCCATAAAGAGTTCTATTTATCAAACTCATAAATAACTGTTTATATTTTTATACTCCATGCAGCTTACTAGCATAGGTAAAATGTTCTCTAGTGAGTTGACTTTAGCCTCTGCTTGGATTCATCTTTTGGTTGTTGATCTTTTTGCTGCAAGGTCCTTAATTTTATCTTTTTCATTTTCTATCCCTCTGTAACAAAATATAAACAAAAACGTACATGTATTTGATCTAATTTGGATCTGATACGTGTACTTTTTTGCTTATATTTTGTTATGGATGAAGTATTTTATTGTTGGTTTTTCATTCTTTAGTTATTTTAAATTTAGGCATATTTTCCACGACGGACTGGAGAATCAGATCGAAACGCGGCATTCGGTTTCGTTTTGCTTGTTCTTTTGCCCTATTGGGATTCTTACTCATGTCATCACCAAAGCAATGATCAAAACTACCAGAAAAGAGGGTCATGGTTTGTAGATGGAACCACAGAAGGAAACAAGTAGTTTGTTTGAAGATTAAGAATTTGAGGATCTAATGATTGAGTTGAAGTTACTTGTAATTTTCATTGTTACATTTTTTGGTCTTCAATCAAAAATATTACCTAATAATTAGTTGTTTGTTCTATCTCAAATGTATCTATAAGCATCTATATAAGGTGTAAATTCTGTTGTCTCATGGAATTTTCAACAAACTCAACATCTTGAAATTTTTGAAAAGCAAATGGCTTTTTAGGAAAGATTGGAGTTCGTTTACTTAGAAAATATTTTTTAATTTTTACTTTCAAATTTTACTTTGTATGTGGGTGGTTGAAATGACATTTGGTTATATATTTTTCTTTTTGATTGTGATAGAGAGAAAATGGTAGTTAACTTGAGAGAATGAATTTTCAAAAATACTATAAACAATGTTATGATATTTTTTGAATTTTCAGAAATATTCAATATATTTTCAAATGCATTTTCAAAAACTTCTATAATATCTTCTTTGATGTTTATTTTATAAGTGGAAATGGAAATACGAAATAGAATAGTCATACACATGAAAGTAAAGTTGCTGTTAATTTTCCAATTTTTCTCACAATTTGCATTGTATTGCCAAATAGTAGAAAACGTAATATTGACCAAATATTATTGCATAATGTTGACTTAATGTTACTGTTGTATAACATGTGAGATTTGATTCTTGAAGTCAATTATTGTAATACAAGAATAAAATGCTAGTTAGAGGTGATGCATTTCTAAAATTGATAAACACAACTCTTTTAACATTTTTATTTTCATTGTTTCCATAAATATAGACACTTATTCACTTTGAGTCTCTTTTTTTTTTATTAACAAATAATTTAACACAATTTAAAAAAAATTCACAGAGTAAATAGACTTAACTTTTTTTTACTAAAAAATACCGTATTCTTTCATTTAAATCGATATAAATTACATGAAGGAACAATTCAAAGTAAATAGACTTAACACTTTAATCATTGTAGATTTTAGAAATGGAATGCCTCTCAGGAATTATGAAGTCATACCAAACTGAAGTCATTAAAAGGATCACATCCCATTAACATATATAGGAACAAAGATAACAGGCTCAGAGATGTAAGTAAACTAAGTGCTACTTTTCACCCCATATTTCTAAAAAATCACACATAGTATCAGACAAAATGTTCAAGTTTTACTTCAGCTGCAAATACAATAATTCAAGCTATGGCAAGTAAACTGATTAAGATCACCTAAAATCACATGAACAATCGTATTTCCGAAGTTAAATATCGGTATGTGCTGTCTGCCACCAAATAATATTTCGTAAATTCTTGGATAAACTAACTAAATAAATTGTAGAATCATACAGTACCAAGATTAAATCACTAAGGCATTTCTGATATATTTTGAAAGCTAAGTAAACTTGGTTTTCTTAGACTTTACTTGAGCCTTCTTAGCAACATCATCATCATCTTCTGAAGAAGAAGCTTCTAACAACTCGTCTGGAACATCTTGAGGAACATTATGCTTTGTTATGAAATCCTTCAATATAGCCATGCTTTGTTCTTTCATGTTAACCAGTTGCTCTGATAATGAAGAAGCATTGGTTGCCTGCACAGAATATGATTCTGTGCCAAGACGAAATGTCGCCTTCACCTGAGATTTAGGAAGCACTGCATCGCATGATTCGATTTCCATCTCTGCATTTTGAACAATTAAAGAAACAAAAAGGATAGTTAAGTGCTTCATTATATAAAAGTAGCATTGATTACTGATGTACAATGATACCAATCAAAGACAACAGAACAAGATGGATGTCATTAGCTCAAAAGTATTTCAAAACAAATCTAAAGCAATGGCAGTGTGTTTCAAAATACAGATGGAAGTATCTGTTGTCAGTCTAATCATATAAAGACTTCGTTTGGGAGCTTGGAGAGGAAGGAAAGGAAGAACCTCAATATAAACAGATGAGAAAAGGGAAAGGAATGGGAAGATAGTTTCCCACCTTGCATTGAGGTTTAGGGCTTGTTTACTTTGGTCTTTCATGTTTCCATTTCCACTAATAAATAAATATTAGAGAAAGTAATATGGAAGTTTTTGAAAATGCATTTTAAAAGTAGAATAAATATTTTTGAAAAATTTGAAAATTTTCCAAACATTGTTTTGAAAATACATTATCACTAGTTATCTTTTTTCTATCACAACTAAAAAGGAAATTCCATAATCAAATATTGCACCAACCACCCAGATACAAGCAAAAAAAGAAAATGAAAATTGAAAATGTTGTTAGAAAGTAAACCAACCCTTATTTTTCTTAATTGGACCAAAACCATCTAATATTGGAGGAACTCAAAAAGTGCATTGAGAAAAGACTTCAAAGATTTTTAAAGGGTTTTGAATAAATTTGTAAATCTTTCTCATCTCTTTATAATACTCTCAAACAAAGAAAATATTAGTTATAACTACACATAACTATAAGTATTCTTTTTCCATCAATTCAAAAAAACACTTTCAAATAAGATGAAAGATTTTCCTCTTTTTCCTTCCTCCCATCCTCTCCAAAGCCCTCTCATTTCTTTTCCTCCTAGCTACGAAACAAAATTAAAGTATTTAAGTTGAGGAAAAGCTTTATATAACTCCAAATCAAGCTTAACAATGGTCCATTTGGAATTTTGGATTACCTTCAATCTCATGAGGACTTCTCAACTGAGAAAGCCAGAAAGGTAGTTGTATCTGAACTAACCAAATAGGCTTCTGAAATAATTCATAGTTTCATTAAAACTATTTTTTTTTTCTTTTCAGAAAGGTAGTTTATAAGTGCTTACTGAAAACATTAAGCTACTACTATATAGAAGGCTGAATCTATTGATAAAAAAAGAAAAAGGCTGACTCTGTGATTTGTATTTATGTATTTTGAAACACCAGAACTAGATGAGAGAAAAAAAAAGAAGCTAAAAATCAATCAAGCTTCTAAAATTGAAAAACACAATCATATGAATGAACCAACAAACAAACAAATGAAGGAATTAAGCTCAACTCGACCCAATATCCTCAAGCAGTCAAACATGCACAGTTTAAAGGAGTAAATAACCAATTTGATCTTTAAAATCATAGGATTGTATCAACTTAGTTTTCAAAATGATCTCAGAAATCGCAAAATATTAATCAGGTTCATCCCTCTACAAGGACTAGGGGATATACGGTTGGTTTG
The DNA here is from genome assembly GCA_037974295.1 of Cicer cuneatum. NCBI lineage: Eukaryota > Viridiplantae > Streptophyta > Magnoliopsida > Fabales > Fabaceae > Cicer > Cicer cuneatum. The sequence goes on along the minus strand of JBBPBO010001986.1, from coordinate 58,829,004 downwards.
GTGGCTGGAGTGGGAGAGTTAGGGAGTGAAGTGATAAAGAGGTCGCGAGTTTGATCTCCACTCTCAGCAAAATACTAACAATATTACCTATACTAATTACTAACATTAGCCATTGCAAAAAAAAATTGCAAGGACTATAATGACATTAAACTTGTAATGTTGGAGATGAACTTGAAACAATGTGGATAATGTCATGGATGCATTTAAAAATAGATCCATTCTTAAGAACAAACTCGAGTAACATTTTACAATTCCAGATATTATTTTGAAATATTGATAATATAGAGGTCTAAGATTATACTGATCAACATTTTTCAGAGACTAACTTGAGTATTTACTCCAGTTTTAAAGTTTAGCACCATTTCTCATACCAAACACACACGAAGAGACATTTCATCAAACAGTTTATATACATCTTCAAATAGTAATAACAAACACCTTCAAAGTTTCCACAAACTGAACCAACCAACAAGAGTAAGTGTATGAATAAAACAATATAATATTGAGATATATTCAAACAACAACACACAAAATTGAACATAAAAATCATCGACATGAAACATACGAAAAACAAAAGATTTTGCCGTTTATTACCTTTGTCTCAGAATCAAGTCAAATGGTTCAGCAACGACACGATTTGGTTCCCGTTTTGTGGTAACATAAATAATCAGAATTTAATTTAATTTAATACAATATAATCTGTCTCGGCCCATTTAACCAAATTTGGACTTTGAGATCCAAACCAATGACATTTTTTTTTTCTACTTATCTTTTACAAAATTAAAAATAAAGACACTTGCTTTTTGTTATCTCATTACATAATCAATGGCTTGTATTTGTTGTTAGTATAAAACAATTTATACGAACAGGTCATTAAATTCTTATATCATTGTAAACCAACTCTTCAATAACATTTAATAAAAATTACTATTTTTTTCACATTTTAAAATTAATAATAGAAAATAGAAAAAGATTATTAGATGTTAATGTATATTCATAAAAATCGTAAATGTGTATATAGAACAAAAGAAGGGTTTAGTTTTTTTAGATAAAGAGCTTTTGAAGGTTTAAAACAAATAAATAAAAAGTAAAACTAACTACAAAGAAACATATTTAGATAAGATAGGGAAGCTCCTAACAAGTTATTAAAAAAAAATTAAAAAATAAAAAGTGGTTTATTCTCCTGTGTTTTTAAAAATTCTCAATTAAAACATTGAAATTTGTTAATTTAGAAATGTATTTTGAAAAAAACATATCTGAATTGATCAATTCGAAGAATTTTGGGATGGAAGAAGCCACTTAAATAAATAGGTTGAGATCACTACTAGGTTGATTCAATACTCAAACACTTGTAAGATGGATAACTCCTCAAGTTGAAGTCAACGCCAATTAAAAAAAAAACAGAATGAACTTTTTTTATTGGGCTTGATCCATCAGTATTATAGGAGATTTTGGTGGTGGTTGATTGTGCCGCAAACATTTCCCTTTTATTATTGTTTTGTTTCCACAAATAACTCCTAAATATTTGAAGATATATTAATTAAAATAGTAGTTTTTAGTATATTTTAGTAAAATATTGATTAGATGTTCTTTTTATAAGATTAGGCTAGTTTATATTGGAATTATGTTGTTTGGTGTTAATTTTATCCAGGATATAATTAATTGACTAAGTCTGGGTAAAATGCCACAGTAACGTTGCAACATCCCTGCGAGACAGTAAAACTCATAACATGACAACTTTATCCTAAGGGCACAAGTGACGCCTTACCACTCAATTACACATTAAAGGAATATTTCAGCTATCCTATCACTTTATTCTATTAGACCTGTGAGGATATGCCTCAAATCAACAACTAATTAGAGTTAGTTATTGTTATAACTAACTATGGTTATAACAAGATAGTTATAGTTAGTTAAGCTAGTCTGTTATTGCATACTATATATAATTGTATAATGCACTTGTTGTAATTAATTTGATGTTGTGCATGAGAGGGTGATATAGTATCTTAGTCAATCAACCAAGAAAGGATTCATAGAAATCAGAAGAAAGGAGATTAAAGGAGGGACAAAGGAGATTGTAGAAAAAACTGTTATTGTTTAATAGTGAAACATACTAGGAGATTACAATTGAAGAGTCTTTAATCTTGTAATTCGATACTCATAGTGAATTGCTTTGCTTCCTTGCCCGTGACGTAGGTTTCAAATAATTGAGATTCCTTGACTGTGACGTAGGTTTCAAATAATTGAGATCGAACACGTAAATCCTGGTCTTATCCTTACCTTTATCTTTCTTTAAAATTTCGTTTAATATTGATATTGAAAATTGCAGTTCTGTTTTTCGGAGAACATTCTCTGTTTCAGTTTTCAAAAAACCAAGAACGTTATCCGATTTCTACATTTTCTGTTTTTCTGTTTTTTGCTTTTGTTGGTTATTCACTGTTTTAGATCCCAATCATTATTTTAACAATTGGCGCCGTCTGTGGGAACAAAGGAAACAATGGGTGGAACCACAAAGTTTGATATTGAAAAGTTCAATGGATCAAATGATTTTGGTCTTTGGAAGATAAAGATGTGTGTTGTTCTGGTACAACAAGGTTTGGTGAATGCATTGAAGAGTGAATCAGCTCTTCCTGCAACAATGACTGCTCATGAAAAGGAGGAATTGATTGAAAAGGCAAATAGTGCTATCATCTTATGTCTTGGAGATAAAGCTTTAAGGGAAGTTTCCAAAGAACCAACAACATCAACCTTATGGCTTAAACTTGAGTCTCTCTATATGACTAAATCATTTTCAAATAAGCTCTTCTTGAAACAGCAACTGTTTTCTTTTAAAATGAATGAAGAAAAATATGTTGAAGTACAAATCACTGATTTTAACAAGATTCTTGATGATTTAGAAAATCTAGAAGTCAAGTTGGATGATGAAGACAAAGCTCTGATACTTTTGAATGCCCTGCCAAGTTCATATGAACACTTCAAGGATGCTATCATGTTTGGAAGAGAACAAACAATTACTCTTGAAGAAGTGCATACCTCGATTCGAACAAAGGAAAGTTATAAAAGACACGAAATCAAGAACCATAATCATGTTGAAAGTCTGAATGTTACCAGAGGAAGAACTGACAAGAAAGGATCAAATGAAAATAAGCATGGGTCCAAGTTAGAAAATAATCCTAAAAGGAAGTATAAATGCTTTCATTGTCATAAGAAGGGACATTTCAAGAAAGACTGCCCTGAAAGAAAGGAATCAAGAACGTTCTCTGATTCTGGAAATGTTGTGTTTGTTAATAATGGCTATGAATCTGCATAAGCCTTGATGATTTCAAACTCTGAAGGTGAAAAGAACTGGGTATTAGACTCAGGATGTACGTTCCACATGTGCCCAAGGACAAATTATTTTGAATCAATAGATTTTCGTGATGGTGGAGTCGTTTTGCTTGGCAACAACAAACCATTCAAAGTACAAGGCAAGGGAAACATTAGATTCAGAATGTTCAATGGCAAGGAGGTATTGTTAAAGGATGTAAGGTACATACCTGAATTAAAAAGAAATTTAATTTCCATTGGCATGTTTGATATATTAGGATATTCTACAAATATAAAGAATGGTATCATGACTACTAATAATAAAGATGATATCATTGTTAAAGGCATAAAAAGAAATGGTTTGTACATTTTAGATGGTTCTACCATAATTGCACAAGCTTCAGTTGCTAGTTCCAATTTACATTCATCTACTAGAATATGGCATATGAGGTTAGGACATGTAAGGGAAAAAGGCTTAATTGAGTTATCAAAACAGAATTTGCTTAATGGTGACAAAATTAAAAAATTGGAATTTTGTGATCATTGTATTCTAGGAAAGTCTAAGAGAATCAGTTTTGGTGTTGGTCAACACAATACTTCTAGACCTTTTGAATATGCTCATTCTGATTTATGGGGACCTTCTAGGACAAAAACTCATGCTGGCTGTTCTTACTTCTTAACTATCATTGATGATTATTCTAGGAAAGTATGGATTTATATCATTAAAAATAAAAATGACACTTTTATGAAATTTAAAGAATGGCATATGCAAATTGGAACTCAAAAGGAAACAAAACTGAAGTGTTTAAGAACTGACAATGGCCTGGAATATCTTTCAGAGCAGTTTAATAAGTATTGTAGGGACTTAGGAATTCAAAGACATAAAACAGTTTTCGGCACTCCTCAGCAAAATGACATTGCTGAAAGGATGAATAGAACAATCTTGGAAAGGGTCAGATGTATGATCTTGAGCGCAGGACTTCCTAAGACATTCTGGGGTGAAGCTGCAGTAACAGCAGTATACTTGATCAATAGATGTCCCTCATCAGCTATTGGATTCAAGACTCCAATTGAGATGTGGAGTGGCAAGCCAGCTAACTACTCAAATCTAAAGGTATTTGGTTCATTAGCATTTGTTAACACAAGGCAGGATAAATTGGACCCCAGAGCAATCAAATGTGTTTTTATTGGATATCCTAAAGGAATAAAAGGCTACAAGTTGTGGAGAATTGACCAAGGTGTGCCTAAGTGTATCATATCAAGAGATGTAGTGTTTGATGAAACAAGAATGGCCATGATTGATAAGGAATATCAGCAAGACAACACTTCAAACAACAATACTGAGAGTATTCAAATTGAGGTGGAGTCACCTGAAGATCAAGAGATTAATCATAAAGACATGACTGATACATCACTTGATGATAATGCTGAAACATAACTAGATTTGGACAATTACAACTTGGTAAGAGATAGAGAAAGAAGGATTATCAAGCCTCCAATCAGGTATGGTCAAACAGATTTAATTTGTTATGCTTTAAGTGTTATTGAAGATCTTCAAGGAGTTGAACCAAGCAACTACAAGCAAGCAATTAACAGTAAAGACAAAGAAGCTTAGTTGACAGCTATGGATGAAGAGATGCAATCACTAGAAAATAATCAAACCTGGATTTTAGTTGACATTCCTAAGAATCAAAGAATAATTGGATCAAAATGGGTGTTCAAGAGAAAAGAATGCATTCAAGGACAAGAGAAGATAAGGTTCAAAGCAAGGTTAGTTGCAAAAGGATTTTCTCAGCTTTAAGGGATAGATTACGATGAAGTCTTTGCACCTGTTGTTAAAACAACATTCCTTCATGTTGATCTTGAAGAAACCATTTATATGCAGCAACCTGAAGGTTTTACTAAAGGTAGTAACATGGTTTGTCTCCTAAAGAAATTATTGTACGGTCTGAAGCAAAGTCCTTGACAATGGTACATAAAGTTTGATGATTTCATGATAAGGAGTGGTTTCCAAAGATGCAGTTTTGATAGTTGTGTTTACATTATGAAGGAAGAAAGTCTAGAATGTTCATTGGCGCAGAACAAAAACGGAGAATGTTCTACAGAAGGTCCAGAATGTTCATTGGCGCATAACAGAAACAGAGAACGTTATGTAGAAAGACCAGAATGTTCACTGGCGCAGAAGAGAAATGGAGAATGTTCTGCAGAAGGTCCAAAATGTTCACTGGCGCAGAACATAAATGAAGAATGTTCTGCAGAAAGATCAGAATGTTCACTAGCGCAGAACAGAAACAAAGAATGTTTTGCAGAAGGTCCAGAATGTTTTCTTAAGCAAAACAGAAACGGAGAATGTTCTCATATTTACCTATGTTGGATTCCAAAATTGTGGCTGAGAATAAGTCATTTATTGACTGGTTATTTTGTAAATAATTTATTATATTATATAGGATAACTGTAGAGAATATCAAGGGACTTTGTACAGTAAATCTCTCCTATTTAATTCTGATTTATTTATTAGACTAGGGAAGGTTGTATTTAAAAACCAGAATTGTAACCATTATGATTCAAGAAATGAAAAGATTATTTCCTCAATAATTTACATGGTATCATAGCAAACCTGGTCCAAGTAAAAAGAAAAACACCATTATTCCATGGCTGAAGAAAGCAGTTCAGTCACAGACCCAAACCCTAAAAAGGCAGCTGGAACTTCCACAATTACCAGCCTGACCGAAAACACCACTATACCCATCACTGGCTACAAATTAAATGGCCAAAACTACACCCAATGGGCAAGATCTGTCCGGATCTTCCTTCAAGGAAAAGGGAAGGAAGATTACATCTCTGATGATGCTGAAGAGCCAGAGAAAAAGGACCCTGATTACCCAAAGTGGAAGCTAGAGAACAGTTTAGTCATGACATGGCTACTGAACTCAATGACCCCTGAAGCAGGCGAAAACTTCATGTATTACAGCACTGCAGCCGAGATCTGGAGCGCTGCCAAGGAGACATACTCAAATACTGATAATACTTCTGCCATATTCGAGATCAAGAGTCTCCTCCATGACCTGCGACAAGGAGACAACAGTCACTGATTACTACCATACCCTCACCCGTTACTGGCAGCAGTTGTATATTTATGAGGATATAGTATGAAAATGCCCTGAAGACAGCAAACAGTACAAAAAACTGGTGGAGAAAGACCGAATATACCAATTCCTCCTTGGCCTGAACAATAATCTAGATGATGTAAGAGGAAGAATCCTTGGAACCAAACCTCTGCCCAACATCAGAGAAGTATTTTCAGAAGTGAGAAGAGAAGATAGCCGAAGGAAAGTCATGCTTGGAAGCATGGATCAGAGCTCCATTAATGAAGGTTCAGCCTTGGCTGTGAAGGGAAACTACAAAAAATCTAGAGGTTGGTGTGATCACTGCAAAAAATCAGGCCACAATAAAGAAACATGTTGGGTCATTCATGGAAAACCAGCAGACTGGAAACCATCTAGGAACGGGGACATTCGCGCCCATGCTGCCACATCAGAAAGAGGCAAAGTGTTGGCAGCCCCAGCACCTGAACCAAGTCCATTCAACAAGGAACAAATGGAGATGTTGCAAAAATTGCTACAACAATCCCTTCAAAACACTAGCACACACTCAACTGCTGCCTTGGCCCAAAAAGGTAATTCTTCATGTGTTTATTTTGTTGACAAGGGAATATCTAACTCATGGATTGTAGACTCTGGAGCCTCAGACCATATGACTGGGGATATCACTCTATTTGATGAATATTCCCCATGCAATGACAATTCTATGGTACGAATAGCAGACGACACAAAAACAAAAGTGATTGGTAAAGGCTCAGTAATCATCTCCAAGGACATTACTCTTAAATCAGTTCTTTATGTTCCAAAGTTGAATTGCAACCTTTTGTCCATAAGTAAATTGACTCAAGATCTAAATTGTTTCACTAAATTCTTGCCTCACCTATGTGAATTTCAGGATTTGGATTCGGGGAGGAAGATTAGCAATGTTGAGGAATGTGTAGGTCTCTAATTCCTTCAAGCTAGTGAGTTCAAGAAGAGAAGAAATAATTCAGTCTATGTTGCTGCATCAAGTGGTGAAAACCTAGAGGAAGCTGTCATGCTATGGCACTATCGATTAGGACATCCAAACTTTATGTACCTTGAAAAAATGTTTCCTTCTCTATTCAATAAAAATTCAAATTTGTTTCAATGTGAAATCTGTCAATTATCCAAACACTCACGCAATCATTATCCTCCTCAATCTTATAAACCATCCTAACCTTTCTCATTAATTCATAGTGATGTTTGGGGACCTTCCTGTGTTAAGAACATAACTGGTTCAAAATGGTTTGTGACCTTTATAGATGATCATACACGAGTTACTTGGGTGTTCCTTATGAAAGAAAAATCTGATGTGGGAGAAATCTTTGAGAACTTCAACAATATGATCCAAACTCAATTCCAAACCAAAATCCAAGTCCTACGAACTGACAATGGCCGTGAATACTATCACCACTCCCTTAAATCTCACCTTCTCAAGCATGGAATAATTCACCAAACCAGCTGTGTGAACACACCACAACAAAATGGTATTGCAGAGAAGAAAAATAGGCACCTCATGGAGGTTACTAGGTCCCTTATGTTATCAACTAATGTACCAAATCATTTTTGGGGTGAAGCCGTTCTTTCAGCATCATATTTAATAAACAGAATGCCTTCTAAAGCCCTCAAGTTCAAAACCCCTTGCCAAACACTTCTATCCATTTACCCACACATTAAAATCCTTTCATCCATTCCTCCCAAAGTCTTTGGCTGCACTGCATTTGTGCATGACAACCAGCCTAACAAAGGAAAATTAGAGCCCAAATCCCTTAAATGCATATTCTTAGGATACTCGCCAAATAAGAAGGGATACAGGTGCTACTGCCCCATAAGCAAAAAATTCTATCATTTCTTGGATGTAACTTTCTTTGAAAATCAACCTTACTACCCCAAAGTTGGCCTTCAGGGGGAGAGAGAACAAAACATAGCAGAATCCCAACCTTGGGAAACGGAACAACATTTGCAACATGAAATGGAACAGAATTTGCAGCAGCAGCAGAATTTGCAGCATTTTTTAGAAACAGAACATACCTCCGTACAACAGCAAATTGTAGAACCAGAAATTGACCTTGTGATTGGAGAAACAACAAAACCTGCAATCAGATGTGAGACAGAACCGGAAAAAGAACTACTAGTGTACACAAGGAAGAAGAAAACTCAAAGGGAGGAAGAAATCTGCACATCTCCAAGGCCAATCCAAAATTCCGAACCTAATACAGATCCTAATACAGATTTAGAAGTTCTACCAGGTAATATTGTTTTTGAGCCTAATGATAATTGTGGTCTAAATGAGAGTGATCTTAACTTACCAATTGCTGTGAGGAAAGCAGTGAGATCATGCACTCAACATCCAATTGGCAATTATGTATCTCATAGAAATCTATCACAAGAATACAGGGCCTTCATCACCGTATTGGATAACATTAAACTTCCAAAAAATGTACAAGAAGCTGTCCAACATGCTGAATGGAAGGCTGCAGTGGAAGATGAAATTAAAGCACTGGACAAGAATGGAACATGGAAATTTGTGGAGCTGCCAGAAGATAAAAAACCAGTTGGGTGTAAATGGATCTTCTCAATAAAGCACAATGCTGATGGGAGTGTGAATAGGTACAAAGCCCGCTTGGTGGCAAAGGGGTTCACCCAATCATATGGAGTGGACTATGAAGAAACATTTGCTCCAGTGGCAAAACTAAATTATGTTCGTGTCATTATCTCCTTAGCTGTAAATCTAGATTGGCCTTTACACCAACTAGACATCAAGAATGCTTTTCTAAATGGTGAACTCGAAGAAGAGGTATACATGAAAATACCACCTGGCCTAGAAACTCCCCAAACAATTGGCAAGGTATGCAAGCTCTAGAAATCACTTTATGGTCTTAAGCAATCCCCACGGGCATGGTTTGAAAGACTAACCCGAGTTGTTAAGGGTCACGGCTTTACTCAATGCCAAACCGACCATACAATGTTTGTCAAGCATTCTAGTGAAGGAAAGGTGGCAATATTTATTGTTTATGTGGATGACATCATAATCTCAGGCGATGATGACAAAGAGATAGAAGAACTCAAGAGATTTCTAGCTAAAGAATTGGAGGTCAAGGACCTTGGACACCCAAAATATTTTCTTGGGATGGAGATTGCTCGTTCCAAACATGGAATCTACGTATCCCAAAGAAAATATGTGCTAGACCTGTTGGAAGAAACTAGAATGTTAGGGTGCAAGCCAGCAGATACACCGATGGAACCTAACCTTAAATTGGCAGAACAAAAAGGCAGTCCCCAAGTTGATAAGGAGAGATACCAAAGATTGGTAGGAAAGCTAATTTACCTAACTCACACTAGACCAAATATTGGTTACTCAGTGAGTATGGTAAGTCGTTTCATGAATAACCCAACTGAAGATCACATGAAATCTGTGACTCGAATTTTGCAGTACCTCAAAAGGACACTCGGGAGAGGTCTTCATTTCAAAAAGGACCCAATTAGGAGTGTGAAAGTGTTCACAGATGCAGATTGGGCTGGTTCATTGACTGATCGCAAGTCAACTAGTGGATATTGCACATATGTGTGGGGAAACTTGATTACTTGGAGAAGTAAAAAACAGTCGGTGGTGGCAAGAAGTAGTGCAGAGGCTGAGTTCAGAGCAATGGCTCATGGCATTTGTGAGGGAATTTGGTTATAGAGAATGCTTAAGGAATTAGGAGTACCAACAGATTCCACCATGAGCCTATGGTGCGACAACAAGGCAGCCATCAATATTGCAAAAAATCCAGTCCACCATGACAGAACGAAACATGTGGAGATAGATAGACATTTTATAAAGGAAAAGATAGATGGTGGAATTATCAAGTTGGAATACATCCCTTCCCAGAACCAAATTGCAGACTTATTGACCAAGGCCCTTCACAAATCTAATTTTGAGAACTTAAGGTCCAAGCTAGGCATGATTGACATCTACTGCCCAGCTTGAGGGGGAGTGTTGGATTCCAAAATTGTGGCTGAGAATAAGTCATTTATTGACTGGTTATTTTGTAAATAATTTATTATATTATATAGGATAACTGTAGAGAATATCAAGGGACTTTGTACAGTAAATCTCTCCTATTTAATTCTGATTTATTTATTAGACTAGGGAAGGTTGTATTTAAAAACCAGAATTGTAACCATTCTGATTCAAGAAATGAAAAGATCATTTCCTCAATAATTTACAACCTATTACTCTATGTAGATGATATTTTTCTTGCAAGCTCAAATAAGGACCAGATTAAAAGACTCAAATCTAACCTTAGTAATGAGTTTGAGATGAAAGAACTTGGAGAGGCCAAGAGGATCTTAGGTATGGATATAAAAAGGGACAGAATGAAGGGAGAATTAATTCTTTCACAAGCTGACTACTTGAAGAAAGTTGTCACTAAATTCAGAATGCATGAATCAAGGCATGTTACTACTCCCTTGGGACAAAATTTCAAATTGTCTATGTAGGACTCACCTAAGACTGATGAAGAAAGACATAGAATGAGTATCATTCTGTATGCTAGTGGAGTTGGCAGCATAATGTATGGCATGATCTGCATCAAACCAGATTTGGCGCATGCTGTGAATGTTGTAAGCAGATTTATGACAGATCCAGGGGCATTACATTGGTCAACACTCAAGTGGATTATGAGGTACTTAAATGGCTCTCTGACAGCAAGCTTGAAGTTCAAGAAGATTCATCATGACAAGGAACCAATTAAGGGATATGTGGGTTCAGATTATGCTGGAAACATGGATACTAGAAAATCAATTTCTGGTTATGTTTTCACTTTATATGGAACAACAGTAAGTTGGAAAGCGATTACATAGTTTGTGGTAGCACTCTCCACAACTCAAGCTAAATTCATTGCTCTTACTGAAGGTGTTAAGGAAGCTATCTGGACGAAGGGACTGATTGGTGAATTAGGAATAAAACAAGACTGTGTTTCAATTTTCTGTGACAGTCAAAGTGCTATTCACATATCCAAGCATCAAGTGCATCATGATAAGTCTAAACACGTTGATGTTAAGCTTCATTTCATAAGGGATGTGATTGATTCAAAGCAGGTTTCAATTGAAAAACAGTCTAAACACATTATGTGGTAACACTTTCACAAACTAAGTTCAAGCACTGCTTGGACATAGTTGGTTTCTGCAAAGAGTAAAGTTGGTACATGGAAGCAAAGGCTATGGATGTATTATTCTGATATTGAGTCAAGGTGGAGAATCGTGAAGATATGCCTCAAATCAGCAACTAATTAAAGTTAATTATTGTTATAGCTAACTATGGTTATAACAAGGTAGTTATAGTTAGTTAAGCTAGCTTGTTATTGCATACTATATATAATTGTATAATGCACTTGTTGTAATTAATTTGATGTTGTGCATGAGAGAGTGATATAGTATCTTAGTCAATCAACCAAGAAAGGATTCATAGAAATCAGAAGAAATGAGATTAAAGGAGAGACAAAAGAGATTATAGAAAAAGCTAGTATTGTTGTGTTCTTAACAGTGAAACATACTAGGAGATTACAATTGAAGAGTCTTTAATTTTGTAATTCGATACTCATAGTGAATTGCTTTGCTTCTTTGCCCGTGACATAAGTCTCAAATAATTGAGACTGAACATGTAAATTATGTCTTTCTTTAATTTCGTTTAACATTGATATTGAAAACTACAGTCCTGTTTTCTGGAGAACGTTCTCCGTTTCAGTTTTCACAAAACCAATAAACTGCAGTCCTGTTTTCTAGAGAACGTTCTCCCTTTCAGTTTTCACAAAACCAATAATGTTCATTGTTTTAGATCTCAATCATTATTTTAACAATGTCAATGATTAGTTTATGGGTAAAGACAAAATAGAGACAAAGAGAGAGAGAGAGAGAGAGAGAGAGAAGTAGTCCAAAAGTATCCTATATGAATGACAACATCTACAGACCTAAAAGAGAGGAGGAAAACCTTATTTTCAAAGTCTTTTAGCAAACTAGCCTCCACCATCACTCCATTATCATCATCTTTCATTTCAACCCCATTTGGAAGCCGTCATAATGGACTTTCTTTCATTACCATGGCATAAGACTGCCTGCTCCACCGTGTACATAAACTCATTATCTCATCATAGACCAAAGCGTGACCTTTTTTCTAGCCAAACTTTGTGACAAGGATATAAAAAAAGGTGCAATTCTGATGTCTTTAAAGCGCGACATTTTTTTTCTGACTATCATGCATTGCTCCAATCTCCTATTGTCAAAGTCTTACAAGCAACCAAGAAATTCAAAATCTCAATATGAAAACACTTCATTCTTTTCTTTAATAATATAAAAAAATTGATGTGCGAATAATATCTCCAAATTGAAAAAACTACATCAAGTTCAAAACTAATTCCAAATTGAGATATATTTCCCGTAATATTATGAAAATTTGATGTAGTGTTTCTAGATATTAAGTTCATTTAAATCAATACAAATAAAGAATTTCTTATAATATAATATACTATAAAATGAAACAAATTAATTGAAACAGTAAATGGAAAAATGTTTCTAAGAATATACATGGTACACTTATGGCCTTTGGGATGGTATCTTATTGTCTTGAAAAGCACAAATGCATAGCTACCAAAGAAGGAGGTGGATGGATTAGGATTTGCCGGAGAAGATGAACATTTGGTCTTTTTTTATATTAATTTGGGATGAATTGATTAATTAATTATTAATAAAGATTAAAGCATAAACGATTAAATTATTAATTTAATTATATTTTAATTTCTCAAAAATGTCACATCAACAAAAAGAGTCATGTGACACTTGCTACATGAACATTAATTAGATATGTATGTTAACAGTATAGACTAAAATTAGTAATGAAAAATGCATAGCAACAAAAGTTTGAAGGAAAATTTTGAAAGGATAAAAATCAAAATAGGTCCCATTATTTGGACAAGATGTGACACCACCGCAGTTTATATCGTTAGCATATATATACACACATGATTAACGACGTGTAAATATTTGGTTACTGATAGTATCAAGTGTGAATTATAAATTCCATTTATAATGAAAAAGTGGATATTAAGTAATATATATGTGAAATGACTTATATATCTATTATTTTAAGATTTTGGATGAAGATATAGTGTTCAACTCACTTGTATAATTGTTTTTAGTCTACTATGATAGTCAATATTTAATAAATTCAACTCGTAACATGGTTAATGAACAATTAAAAAAAATTTACATAAATAATGTCGACAGATTGGCCCGTCAATTGAAAAAATAAATAAACGTATTGATTATTAAGCAAATTGGTTCATAAAAAAAAGTTTAAAAGTAGTCTACTAAATAATAAAATTTAAGTTTATAGAGTTATAACAAAAAAATTGCTCATGACGGTAGAAAAATAACTGAATCATATGACAAGTCAACTTGCCTGCACCCTGCCACCGCATAAAATATTGGGTTAAACAAGTTGGTTCAATAAATTCAACTTATTTGTCAACCTAATTAATTCAATTTATTACGTAATTATTGAGTTATTTTTGTCGTAAATTTTGAAGATATTTAAAAAAATTTAAAAAAATTATTATGTTTTATATTTTGAGTGGACAATGTGAAAAATTATTTTAAATAAAAATATTATTATTTATTATTATTATTATTATTATTATTAGAGTAATAATAATATTTTGATTTGTTCTCTCCATTATTATAATTTAATTATAGATTTAGTCTAACCCCACTATTTTTACTATTCTTTTTCTTTCATAATAAATTAACCACTCTTCTTATTTATTTATTGGGTAATATGATACGTTAAATAAGAACATGAAAAAATCCTACCTTCTTCTTCTTCTCCTTTTTCTTCAGTTTTCTAAGTTTCTACTAGTGCCATTTTTCTGATCTTTTAGATAAAGAATTGTTGTTCTGTTACTTCAGTTTTATCATGGAAGAGCGTGTTGAATCTTGAAGGATTTGCGCTGATGAGACGTATAAATCCTTAAGGACAACGACTTGTGTCACGCCTCAAGTTTGGGTGTTTATTGTTTTCCAGGTTTATTTAGAGTTGTTGATAGAAAATACCCATTAATTTGCTTTGCCGGCCCAATTTTTACAACAATCTTAAAGATTTATCAATGGAGTTTTTATTTCACATAATTCATCGTTGCAAATCTAAATTATGTTCAAGAATTTTTATGGCATCACTTTACACACGTAAAGTGATGCCATTGATTGTGAATTGCATGAGAAAATTTATTATTTTTATATAATGATCGATTAATTCTACAAAAGACTGAACATATATGTTTGTGTGGTTGTGCTATTGAAGGAATGGTATAGATAAACCATTTTACACGTCATCAAAATGTGTGATATTAATATTTTGATATCAATTCTTAACATGTGTATACGACTATACCTACCAGTTTTTGAGATTTGAGAAATTTATCTTATTGAAAAATTTATTTAAATATGTTTTATTGTGGGGCATATAATATGTATAATGTGAGAATTTATTTTGCTATGTGTATACAACAATATATCATAGTTGTGGAATTTTATTTTACTGTAAAAATATTTTACTTGGATTATTTAGGGAATATTTGTGATGATTTTGATTTCTTTTATGAGTATATTTATTTTATAAGAAATTTATTGAAAAATGAAAAATATTTATTGGTATATTAACTATTGATTAGCCATTGTATTACAATGATATTTTGTTTATATGAAATAAATATTTATGTGGATTTAATTTTTCTGTTATAGAGATGTTGTGGCTTAGAATTTATCTAAGTAGACATGAAGAAATATATTATGAAAGTCAATTTGACAATATATGAAAATTGTTTAAAGTGATCAAGTCATTGTATTAGAATAATATAATTATGTTAATTGGATATGAGTCCAATGAGGATAAATCTAAAAGTAGATTTATTTTATTTTCAATGGAAATGTTGTCGCGTAGGAATCATCTAAGCAGACATGTATAATTTGATATGGCTATTTCTTGATTATTAAAAGTTTATTACAATTTGTGAATTTATTGTAATTTTTGGATGACCCCTAATAAATTCGTGAGATACCATTGTGTGGCATATTATGGAATAACAGTTGTATCAGAGTGAGACATGTTACATGGGTTTAATTTATTTATATAAAATTAAATCTGTAAATAGATTTATTTTACCAAATGTGAAGGTGTTTTCGCTTGAAAGACATTGAAAAAGATAATGTGGAGATCGAGTTTATTTTTATAGACTTTGATAAATATGAGAATAAATTGACTAAGAGACGTCTTAGTCAATATCTCATGATGAAAGAAAATTGTATCTTCATCATTTGTGTGTAAAGTATGTACTAAATGAATAGGTTATATCCTCAATTTATGAGAAGTCAAATCAAAAGTGATCTTTGTTGATCCTCTGAAAAAGCCTCGGGAAGAAGTAAATATGTGAACGTCGAGGGAAATGAGACTTAAGTCAATTGAAAAAAATAAAGTGATAGGATCCAACCTTTGTGATTGGACATCCCATGAAGAAGGTTCATATGGGTAAGAACAAGTCACTTATTAGTTCTGCTAGTACCAAAAATTAATTATTTTTTGTTTTTGGTCCATTCTTATGGTGTACTTGAGTAAGTGTTAGATACTGCATTATTGAGAGGGTAAGTTAGAAAGCTTTCAGTGATTTTCATATCTTTTTTGGGTGGTGTATGATTTGCAGCATACACTTGATGAAGTGACCCATATGGGTGTCAAGTGGGGCCGCTTGCATGAGATATTGGCAAAATCTCTAGAGCACTCATGAAAAACCAGGCATGCGCACGGCCTATTAGCGCAACACAGTATCAACAACAAGAATTGTGGAGGTATAATGTGATTGATAGACCGCTAACGTACGTCAAGTGTCATTGGTTCATATAGCTTGCTACACCAATTTCATTGTGTGTTAAATATTATCATTCTAGGACTGGTTCATATAGCTCGCTACACCAGTTTGATGCATTACATCCAGGATGTTACCAGTAAATTTATTTTGAGTCTTCTTTTTGAACTTTTGAAATATGTGAGAGATTGTTGTAAATTTTGAGGATATTTCAAAAGTTTTAAATAAATTATTATGTTTTATATTTTTGAGTGAACAATGTGAAAAATTATTTAGAGTAAATTAATAATAATAATAATAATAATAGTTTTGATTTGTTCTCTCCATTATTATGATTTAGTTATAGACTTAGTCTAACCCCACTACTTCCACTATTTTTTTTCCTTCGTAATAAATTAACCACTATTCCTATTTATCTATTGGGGAACATGATACTGACATGAAAAAATCCTACCTTCTTCTTCTTTAGATTTGGGTGTTTATTGTTTTGCAAGTTTATTCAGAATTGTTGATAGAAAATACTGATCAAGTTGCTTTGACGGTCCAATTTTTACAACAATTTTGACACTTCTATTTTCACAACTCACTAAAAAGTGTATTGTTAATGACTTATAAATACTACGATAATACAATTCATTTCACAATTAATAAGTTTCTATTACACAACATTAACAACTTTTAAATTTCACTAACCATATATTTATACACCATTTAGCATGCATGTGTTTTTTTTTTTACAAAACCATGTAAGTTTTAGTGGGTTGTGAAAAAAGAAAGAAAAAGAAAAAAATTAATTAATTACGGTTATAAAAAAATTAATAACTTATTAACTAACTATTTGTTCGTAATCTTATCATATATGTTTTAGTTGGTTGTGGAAAAAGAAATAATCTTATCATGTTTCAATCAAAATATTACACATTTAACCTTTTAAAAAAAGTCTCTGCTTTTATAAAATAGATATTTCTTCTTTATGTTAAAAAAAGTTTAAATAAATTGAGTTTTGAATGTTATTTAGAGTCGAGGATAGACTCATAATATCGACCTTTCACAAAAGTTATAAAAAAAAATAACAAGTATTTTTATCCCAAAAAATATTAAATATGCAAAATATTTTTATAAATAAGGGTCACTTTCATTAATCTTAGTTCTTGTAAAAAGTTTTTCTTTTAATTTGATCATGAAATTTAAAACACTTTTATTATAGTTCCTCATAATTTTTTTTGCCAAAGTAGCTCAAATTTGATGATATCTCACTGCTGACAAGGTTTAGTATAAGCTAAATGAAAAGGGTGAAGTAGTCAGAAACAAGGCAAGGCTTGTGGCACAAGGTTACAGTCAACAAGAGGGCATTGATTACACTAAGACATTTGCTTCAGTGGCCAGGTTAGAAGCTATTTGTATCTTATTGTCCTTTGCTGCAAATAATAATCTCAACTTATTTCAAATGGATGTTAAAAGTGCTTTTCTCAGTGGTTATTTGAGTGAAGAGGTATATGTTAAACAACCTCCAGGTTTTGAAAATTCTGAATTTCCAAATCATGTCTTTAAACTTAGAAAATCCTTGTATGGGTTAAAACAAGCACCTAGAGCATGGTATGATAGACTCAGTAATTTCTTACTTAAACATAACTTTGAAAGAGGACAAATAGACAATACTTTGTTTAGCCGATCAATAGACAATGATATTCTGATCATTCAAATTTATGTTGATGATATTATTTTTGGATCTACTAATGGCATTCTTTGTCAAGAATTTTCTGAATTAATGCACCATGAATTTCAAATGAGTATGATGGGAGAACTTTAGTTCTTTCTAGGAATACAAATTCAACAAAGTCCAAAAGGTATTTACATTCACTAAACTAAATATACAAAAGAACTTCTTAAGAAGTTTAAGATGAGTGATTGCAAACCTATGGCTACACCAATGCATCCTACTTGTTCACTTGATAAAGATGAATCAGGAACAAAAGTTGACCAAAAAATCTACAGAGGAATGATAGGATCATTACTCTACCTTACTGCTTCTAGACCTGATATCATATTCAGTGTGTGTGTATGTGCTCGATTTCAATATGATTCTAGAGAATCTCATCTAACTGCTGTTAAGAGAATTCTTAGATATATGAAAAGCACTACCAATCTCACCTTGTCTTACAAGAAAATTCCTACATACAAACTGAGTGGATACTGTGATTCTGACTATGCTGGAGATAAACTTGAAAGAAAAAGCACCAGTGGCTATTGTACCTTTTTAGGAGACAATTTAATTTCGTGGTCCAGTAAGAGACAACACACCATTGCCATGTCAACAGCAGAGGCTGAATACATTTCAGCAGCTGGCTACAGCTCTCAACTACTCTGGATGAAGCATCAACTTGAAGACTACAAAATATTAGAATCCAACATACCCATCTATACCATATTATATTTTTTTAATGGAACTTACTAAAAATAACATTTCTGCACAAAAATAATAACATAAGTTAACGTTTGCAATAAAATGTAACTTAAAAAACCAAATTCAAAAAAAAAATTCAAAAATACTCTAAATATTAGTAATTCTACTTTTGCATATCACTTTTGCTACCCACACCCCCCTTATTGCTACCCATACCCACCAAATTTTTTTTAAAATCAATATTCCGAAAATACCCTTATGTTTTTAAACATATTTTTTCCCTTCTTCACCTTCTTCCCGCTGTTCCCGTTCTTCCCCTTCTCCCATAAACCTAATTCCCAAAAATCTTCATCAAAGTCCACACGAAAATCATCAATCATCTTCTTCAATCATCTTCATTTTCTTCAATCATCTTCATTTTCTTCAAACATCTTCATCTTCTTCAAACACCTTCAATCATCCTCCTCATCATCTTCAACATCATCCTCATCATCTTCAACATCATCATATTGAACATCTTCATCTTCAACAACTTCTTCACTATCACATTTTCAACAAGTAAGTACAATGTGTGTTGTTGTTGTTGTTTTTTGTACACTGGTGTTGGTGTTGTTGAGTTTTAAGTAACAAACCCTTGACGTGAGCTGGTTTTCAAAAACTTGACGAACTGATTCTGGATTCTTGACGTGAACACAGTTGACGAACTGATTCTGGATTCTTGAAAACTGGTTCACATACGTGAACTCGGTTCACGTAAGAAATGCTGGAATTCTGGAATTGTTGTAAAATTGTGATTGTTTTGATTTTCATTATGATTTAATTTTGCAGGAATGATGCGCACTATGTTTACTGATAGGGAGGGTCGTGTTGTACTGGATCAGGGTACTTCTAACGTGGAGGGTCGTCGTGTTAGACCAACGGCTTCCGCACGGGCTCACCGTGCTAGACAAGAGCAAAGACGATTACTGCAAGAAGAGGCACAACAGGCACAACAGGTAGAGGCAGAACATGCCCAACAGGAAGAGGCCCAAGAAGCGCAACAAGAAGAACCACATGCTGAAGAGGAAGATGCACATGATGAACCTCCACAGGATGAAGGGTTTCCTGGTGGTCCGGTTGACATGTCTGTCCTTAGGACATTTGGCGATCACATGGCGACTAAACTCTAGGATGGCGTGGTAATTTTGTCAATGAAATGAAATTTTTAATATCTGTTTTGTTAATGTGTTTTAACTTAAATTTGGTTTGCTTAATTTATTTCTGGATCGCGGCGAATTAAGGGTGTTCAGCAACGGTAAAATATTAAGAGAAGCCGTGATTGAACATGAAGAGGTTGAGCAACTTATTAAAAGCTCCGGATTATATTCGTTGCTAACATTCAGCTACATAATGATCGACAAAGGAATCATTTCAGCCTTCGTAGAGAGGTGGCATCGTGACACCAATAGCTTCCATCTTCCAATTGGGGAGATGACCATTACTCTTGACGATGTCTCCTCTCTACTACATATTCCCATCACTGGTGCATTCTTCACTGTTAATATATTTAACAAGGATGAAGGTGCAACCATATTGACTGAGCTTCTCGGAGTCAGTGAGGCTGCTACCTTTGCTAAATTTAATGTCACTCGGATAGCCACTGTTCGATTTAGTTGGTTACTTGAAGTATACCAACAGCGCTGTAGTGACAAGCATTGGGAGATGGCTGCGAGGGCATTTCTTTTATTTTTGGTCGGTTGCACTCTTTTCAGCAACAAGAGTGCCTTCGCAATTAGTGTTGCCTATCTTGACTGTTTCTGAGACCTCAATGCATGTGGGGGATATGCATGGGGTGCTGCTGCTCTTGCTTACCTCTATGATAATCTTCGTGAGGCAAGCATGCATAAAACCAGAACAATTTCTGGGTATCTGACACTGTTGCAGGTAATGGTTGTTTATTGTGTTAATAATTTCTATTATTAATTATAAACTAAAGAAATGTTATTATATATGTGCAGGGATGGGTCTACGAGCATTTCCCAACATTATGTGTAGATTGCCGTAAACTCTCTCCTAGCTATGTTGAGGACTACCCTAGAGCACTTAAATGGAAGCCAAAAAGGGATAATGGTTTGGTTCTTCCATTTAGGAAAGCTCTGGATGAGATTGACGTTCATCAGGTATGCTGGATGCCATATCAGCAGCATCGATTGAAGCGACCGTTTGAACAGGTTTCTTTATTTAGAGGATGGATACGCTGGGGCCCTAAGATGTATGCTCATCTACTAGACAGGGTACTGCGTCAGTACGGTTATGTCCAAACCATTCCTGGCTCACCGTTAGATATAGTGGGTCAGACGACCACATTGGATGAAATGGACATAATGTTTACGCAGTACGCTATGCATGTAGTGGATGTTGGCGCAATTGTACATGGACCTGCAGCTTGCTCAAACGATTACATGAATTGGTTTCGCAGAATTTCTCATCCGTACATAATTCGAAGACAACCAGTTCATGAAGATCCTGTGGTTGTAGAACCTGAACCTAATGATGATGCTGCTATTACTCCTGTTGCTGCTGATGAATCAGTTGTGATAATGGTATATTAATTCCAATTTATTACATAAGATAATTAATTATTCATCAATTATTTTAAATAAATTATTTAATGTATTTTTTAATGCAGCGTCGTGCAGTAGAAATTGCAGAAGAGCTTCTCGGTCAGCAACTTGTATTACCTGATGGCGTCGCACTGGTGAATGAATTAATATTGATGATGCGAAGACAAAGGGGTGGTCGTAGAGATTGGTCTAACGTAGTACCATATCGCCGGAGAAATAGAGGAACTTAGGATTTATTTAGAGATTCAATATGTATTACTTTTTGAATATTTTTGTTATCAATATTAATTATGATACAATATTAAATATTACATTTGTAAATGTCATATATTCTGCCTCTGATTTCGTCTGATATATTCTGCCTCTGATTTCGTCTGATATTTTCTGCCTCTGATTTCTTAAACAACACTTTTGAAGTTATTTCTGTTCCTAAGTTATTTTTGTTCCTAAGTTTTTTCTGATCATAAGTTTTTTCTGTTCCTAAGTTTTTTATGTTCCTAAGTTTTTTCTGTTCCTAAGTTTTTTCTACTTCTGATTTCATCTGATTTTTTCTGCCTATGATTTCCTCTGATTTTTTCTGCTTCTGATTTCCTCTGATTTTTGTTCCTAAGTTTTTTCTGTTCCTCAGTTTTTTCTATTCCTAAGTTTATTTTGTTCCTCTGGTTTATTCTGCTTCTGGTTTCCTCTGGTTTATTCTGCTTCTGGTTTCCTCTAGTTTATTCTGCTTCTGGTTTCCTCTGGTTTTTTCTGCTTCTGATTTCCTCGGATTCCTGTGCCTCTGATTTCCTCCTTCTCATTCTTCTGCCTCTGATTTCCTCCTTTTGATTCTTCTGCCTATGATTTTTCCTCCCTCCGATTATTCTGCTTCTGATGTTCCTGCTTCTGATTGTTCTGCCTCTGATATTTCTTATTCTGATGTTCCTTCTTCTAAATCTTATGCTTCTGATTATTCTGCCTCTGATTATTCTGATTCTAATTATTCTTTCTCTGATTTTTCTACTTCTGATGTTACTACTTCTGATTTTTATGCTTCTGATGTTACTGCTTCTGATTTTTCTGATTCTGATTTTGCTGCTTTTGATTCCTCTGCTTCTGATTTTCCTCCCTCTGATTTTGCTGCTTATGATTTTCCTGCCTCTGATTTTTCTGCTTCTGATTCTTATGCTTCTGAGTTTTCTGATTCTTATGCTTCTGAGTTTTCTGATTCTTCTGCTTCTGATTTTCTCTCTCTCTGATTCTGATTTTCCTGCATCCGATTTTCCTCCCTCTGATTCTTCTGCCTCTGATTATCCTCCCTCTCATTTTTCTGCATCTGATTTTCCCCCCTCTGATTTTCCTCCCTCTGATTCTTCTGCTTCTGATTTTCTCTCTCTCTGATTTTCCTCCCTCTGAGAACAGATTAAATTTGTAAAAAAATGAAAAATCGTACGGATACTCTGATGGTATTTCTGATGATTTTTCCGTCTCTGATGATATTTAAACATTGAAAAATAGACCACCCATCTAAAAAATTGTGCGATATAGTATCAATTAATTTTTTATTTATATGAAATTTTATAAATTTGATCATTTTACTGTGTACAACCTTTTACAGTCACAACTGGGCAAACAAAATCAACGGTCACATTCATTAATTTTTATTCCAACATTATTAAGGTTAGTATAAGCTACGATAACAGAGACCTACAAAATAGACATGATACCCTGTTCACTGTGCTATCAATCCCAAGTCAAACTCACTTGCATCAATATTAAATTTCATACGTCATCAATATTAATTAGTTTACAATAACATTATTTACACTTTATGGAAATATCTACAACCAATGTTACATGCGATCATTGTAAACAAACTCCCATTGTCGTGCTTCTTGAGTGCAATTCTTTTTCCACAAATTACTTGTTGGTGGCATAGGAGAATCACGCTTCAAGTAAACCTGTTGAATTTAATAATTTATTAAACTATTAAAAAAAGTTGACAATTGTTAACTATTGAACTATTTAATAATTTATTAAACTATTAATACCTGCACAAAATGGCAATTGTTAGAAAATGCTATGACAATTATGCAATGATCAGTCGTAGATGTTGGTTGTGGACTTCTAAGAGGAAAAAATGTTTGCAATTGGTTAAGTGATAATGCAACGAAAACCAAGTTAAATTTCGAAGCAATAACATAACCAATTTCTGGAAGTGTCATCCAATTATCCGCAGTTGCAACTTGTTCAACATATACATTATCTATAAGATTTTGAACAAAATTAACTCCACCATATATTGTACTGTAATGAGACATGAACTCTTGAAGCTCTACTATACACTGTTGACGAATGAATGCCCAAGAGTTCTCACCCAATCCAAGTAAAGATGCAACTGCACGATATCCACAATTACCATCTGAACCGACGTCAATAATGTCATCTATGAATTTATGAATTTCAAATGGCAACCATTCATTGAAGAGAAGAACTCTTGGTTGTTGGACTCTAGAGAATGATGGTCGAGGTGTCAGCTTTGTGACTGATGAACGAGGTTGCTGTACTTTAATAGACGACACAATGCTACATGCATTTGTGCCACTGCATCGAACACTTGCATCCACATACTCCCACCAAGAAGGATCACGTTTGGTTGATTTTTCTCTTTTTGATACCTTGCTTTTTCCTTTTTTTGGTGCACCCTTAGTTTTAACCTTGTTAACAGGTGGTCACAACGACATAGTGGATGGATACGTGATCTCTCATAATTTACCTTTAAGTGAAATTTTGCCTGGTACATCAAGTTCTTGAAACCTTTTCACTATGATGTCTATTTCATGTTCCACAGATAACTCTGAAGTGTTATTGGATCCATTATTATGAAAACTTAATTTACTCCACCAAACATGAATAGCTTTTAATGGAATGGAACGTGGGACCATACTATACCTGGCTAGTTCACATGCACAAGGTAGACCATGTGTCATCCTTATCGTGCAACCACATTCAGACTTATCAATACCCACATATTTCACTCGATCATACACTTCGGCAATGTGATCAATTGCATTTTTGGACACAATATCACGCAAATATAAGTACAATCTGTTACTATGTTGGTGCACCTTTTGAATGATGCTCCTTTCAAAGGATGCTATTATCTCGCTGTGCTGTAATATAATCATACTATTGATGTTTTCCCAAACACTGCATATATCACCAACACTATTTTGTAATATTCGTTTCAAACTCCAGTGCGCCGACTTAACCCTTTGTGTTGTGGTATTCCCAAAATGAATAACTCTATTTGTCCACGCCGCAACAAATCTTTCCTTGTGGGGATTTAACCATTGTTCATGTACATAATCAGAAAAAATAGAACAGCTACTACAAATTCCTTCAAACATAGCCAACTTCATGTAGTATTGAGACTCATCATTACTGTATACAAGACCTTCCCATGCCTCCATCACTTGCACCTGCTTCTCTTTTGGAAAGACGGTCATCTTACACTTCGCTTGAACATTTTTGCATACATGAAACAAGCATAATAAATTGACCGCCTTCGGAAAAACATATTCAACTGCATTCATCAAAGCAAGGTCTCTATCAGTTACAATGACTTCAACTTCTCCACTTGTAATCTGTTCTTTCACCATTTGTAGTGCCCACGCAAAATTATTACCACGCTCAGACTGTAGGTATGCAAATCCCACACAAAATGTCATTTCAGTAGATGTAACACCAATAATCTCAAGTAATGGCATTCGATACCTACATGTCTTATATGTGCTATCAATAACCAATATTATGTGAAAATTATTCACAAGAGTGATAGCGTCTGGATGGGCCCAAAAAATGTCCCTCAATTCATCTAAACCATCTACCTTCCTATATCGATAGATGTATTTGTCGCATTCCATCAATGTCAAAACATGTTGCATTTCTGTTCTATTACCTCTAAGTGATGATCGATATACGTGACGTGCATTGTAAACTTGTTTTATTGTCGTCAAACTTTCAACATTATGATCCTTTAGTGTCATCAATATGTTTCTTGGTTTTACCATGTTCTTCGTCATATCACCAAGCAAATTTTTCTCTTCACTAGACAATCGGCCTAAGAAAGAATGACCAGTTAGTTTTTTGGCCAGTTCATGGTTATGGATACCACATTTTACATGCAAATACCATCCCTCACCAACACTTGATGGTGTTCCTCTCAATCTAAATGGGCATTCACATTTTCTAGTCCAAGTACTCCTCATCGGTTTAGGATTTTTCCAACGTCTATATTTACCGCTTCTTTCATAACCAAGAATTAATTGTCTTTGTTCTTGGTCGTGCAGTCGCAGTTTCAGATCTAAAAATGACAACGACCACTCCATTTTCTCTTCCAACATTTCTAGCCCATTTAATAAATCCTCCCTCGTGTCAAACATCATGTCAGTGGTAAACACATCAGTCAAATCATTCATAACCGGTTCAGCTCCTTCATTCATGACGTCTTCAACTACGGGTTCCACACCATCATTCATTGCATCAAAATCACCTTCCAAACCATCTTGAATTTCCTCTAAATGTTCGAAACCCTCATACATTTCGTCACTATGGTATCCCCCTTGATCCATTTACATGTATCCAAAAAATAACATATAAAAATTTCAGTAAAATGCAGTAATTCTACTTGATTTGAGTTCAGGTAAACTTCCGTGAACTGAGCTCACGTAGTTACATGAACTCAGTTCCCGTACTCATAAAATTTTCAAAATCATGTATTGTACGTGAATTAAATTCACGTATCTTGACGTCAACTCACTTCACGTTCACATAGGTTCTTGTGAACTTGGTTCACGTACGTGTTAAATTTGTAAGTAAATCACTCTTCACGCGAACTCAGTTCACGGAAGTGTTAAATTTTTAAATGTATGTATCGTACGTGAACTCAGTTCACATACGTTTACGTAAACTCGGTTCAGGTACTCGTTAAAATTGTAACTTAAATGCATCGTACGTGAACACACTTCACGTACGTTAACCTCCATTGTTTACGCAATCTCAGTTAACGTATGTTTACGCGAACTGAGTTTACGTAATTTCTTCAAATTCGAAATATTTAATACGTTAACTCATTTCACGTACGAACGCAAAACGTACGTTAACTGATTTCACGTAAAATTTCCAGATTTCAGAAAAATTTAACGCAAATACAGAGCAACAACATTATCTTCTTTGCACACTTTAACCACAATGAGAATATCATATTAACGGGTTGTAATCTATGAGTGAATGTTGTGAGTTTTGAATGATAATGAGTTTTTGTGAGCTATAGATGATTTTTAGGTTTTTTGAGTTTTATGTTTACACTGCACTTGAAGAACGGGAAGAAGAGGAAGAAGGAAAAAAAGATGTTTAAAAACAGGAAGGTATTTTCGGAATTTTCATTTTAAAAAAAATTGGTGGGTGTGGGTAGCAATAAGGGGGGTGTGGGTAGCAAAAGTGTTTGCATATTTATGAAGGAAAAAAAAGGTAATCAAACTATTGGAATAAGGAAGGAGAAGAAAGATAAAAAACTTTGAAGAAGAATCAGCACAAGCAGCAATGGCAATGACAGTAACTGTTTATTCAAATTTCAAAGTTTCTTGTTATAGTTACAATAAGGCAGTAACAGTAGCAGTGCAAAAGAATGAGAAGATGGGTGTCCCTTACAATCTGAAAGAGGGGCAATTTCGTATTTTCCATGAACTATCTTCTTCTGGTTTGAAGATGGAAGTAATTGTTCAGAAGAAAAAGAAGAAGAAGAAGGAAAGTAGAAATCCACCTTTGGTTTTTGTTCATGGAAGTTATCATGCTGGTTGGTGTTGGGCTCAAAATTGGTTGCCTTTCTTTTCTGAGTATGGCTTTGATTGCTATGCTCTTTCCTTGCTAGGACAGGTCCATTCTCTCTCTCTCTCTAAACTACTTCTTTCATGATAATGCTTTATCAGGAGTTTGTTTAGAGTTACTTCTAAGCTAGAAAAGTGTGTCATTTGGTCTCCATTAGATAGATGTTTGAAAATTGTTCAAAATCTAACAATGTATTGGTATATCAAGTGTGAGCGAAGAAGTTTCGCATTTAACTAGATTTTGAGTACTTTATAAATGAGATGATTCATATATTTAATGTCTTAGGGTATGTTTGGGAGTTGTGTATTTGAAGGGTAGGGAGAGGAGGACTTGTTTTTGTTTTTCAAAATATTTCTTAAAATAAATTAAGTGGAATTGAGATGTTATTTTTTCCATTTTTTAAAAATCTCAAATATTTAGCAAAATATAGATTTAGCCCGCCAGAATCCTCCCCTCCAAAATCCAACTCCCAAACATATCCTTCAAGTTTTTTGGTGAAGATGTGGTGTCCAATCCACTTGTGTTTGTGTGGTTCTCCAACACAACAATGGTGCCGCATTATCATTAAGTAGAAGTTTAGGGTATTACTTTTCCTGACAACTGAAACGGTGACCCAAAATTTGTGGATTCAGCAAAATACCTTTTAAAATAAAGATTATTGCTCAAAACTAAACTTATATATCTTTTCTCTTTGTTTTTACTGAATCAACACCAATCATGTCACTGTCTCAGACATAAGGACGTAGAAGACCCTGAACTTCTACTTGAAGGTGGCAATGTTAATTATTGTCAAAGTTTTGAGCAACTTTTAAGCACCAGTCCTCCGGATAAGAACACTTCCCCACCCTAGCAATTGTATATCTTTTTATACAAGAGGAGGGGACTAGACCATACATTTCTTTGTGAGATTCAAACTCAATCTCTCTAGGTTACAAAATTAGGCGGTCGCTGAATTTAGTTTGTTTCGTAATAGTTTATGCTCTTGATCAAGCTTTCAAAGATAGATTATTCAATAAGTGTTTGATAAAACAATAGTTCTAGTGTGATGGCGACAGCCACTTCTCTTTGAAATACATGAATAGGTGACTTTTATCTGGAATTTTTGGGGCCTCAAAACGTCATATGCATAAAATGGGGTGATTTGATTTCCTCCAACATGTAAAATGATGTCACACTTCATATTAAGTTCTTCAATGGACATCATTTGATAGGTTCTGAATCCAAATGCAATATTGTGCATGTACATGCCACATACTTCATGTTTGTGTTCAATGTATTGTAATGTGTAGTGCTGTGGGTTACTTGAGGAACTCTTACTTTATAGTCAAAGATCATTATGAAACACTGACACAAACATTGTACACGAAACTGATACATAGACATTTGTAATAATTTAAGAAAGTGGAAGTGTCAGTGCGACATAAAAAGGTCATTTAATTCATGATAGCCAAGTCAAGCGAAGTGTAGTATGTTAGGGTTTAATAAGTACAATGCAATTTGATATTCCGTTAGATTATGGAATTGCTGCCACACCACCTTCATTGTCATCTGCACTTTTAAACATGTGATAACTATATTATACTTTTGGTGATTTCACATTGTTTATTTGATAATCTGCAATTGTTCTGTCATGTATTCTAATTGGGCAGGGAGAAAGTGATCAACCGGCTGATACAGTTGCTGGTACACTTCAGGTACAGTGCTTCTCTCTTTACTAGTTTAGAATTATTCATGTATCAACTTTTCAATTTTTGTGTGTAATAATTTTGACATATTTCATTATTGTGGAGGGTCTATTTGAATTGACTAATTTGAGTTATATACTGGCATAAGCACATGCAAGTTTGTTTGGGAGAGCTTATGTAAACAGTTGATAACATATCCATAAGTTTTTTCCGCTTATTTCGATAAACTCCGTAAGATAGCATATTAAAACAAGTTATAGCTTATATGAACACAATTTGACTCTATTTATCTTTTGTTGTAGAAATGTGATAAGCGTTTGTGTTATAAATGCTTAATTAAGTTGTTTATCGAAACAGGATCATGTTCATATACTCTTATGGTTTCCTGTTTTACCATGTTCTGCAGTAGACACACGCAAGAGATGTTGCAGATTTTATTCATCAAAATATAAGATCACCACCTGTCTTGCTTGGACATTCATTTGGAGGACTTATTATTCAGTATTATATTTCCAATTTAGGAAATGACAAACTCAAAGGTACTTTATGATTCTTGATTCTTCGTAAAATGGTTGAGTTAGAGGATTCTGGATCCAGTATCCTTTAATGGTTAATTGTTTAGAATCATTTACACCAGATGCTATTTCCAGCTCACATGCATGAAAATGAAAACATCATAGTGAATGTGGCCAAATAAAAGGTGTTGCCTTTAAAACACACGCACGCACGTGCATATTTGGAGTTGTATTTAAGAATTGTTTTTGATATAATGTGAATGAATCAATAGCAAAAGAAAATCCCTCACAATACACCAGATCTGGCTCGGAAGTTGTTCATAGTCAGTGGGAGCTTACTAATAGTGAGGAAGCCATAACTTCTCTATGAGATTGCATATTTGTCCATCTGTCTAGGGAGGAGAGAATCATCACCCATCTCATTATTTTTTCAATAATTGAGTTGACTATCTTTGTGGCATTTTTTGTACAAGTTCGCAGAGAGGCTAGACGAGTGGAATGCCACATACACATGCATATGTGCGTGTGCGCACACACTCTTGTACGGTGATTTCTGATATTTGGTTTGCTATGCTAATTCTGTTTGTTTCATTCTATAATAGAAAATTTATACCCGGAGCTTAGAGGAGCTGCCCTTGTTTGTTCTGTACCTCCTTCTGGTAATAGGTAACTAACTAAAATTTCTAGTGTTTTACTATTGTTATTTTTCAAGATAGAAAAAGAATCATTCAATATGACTACACTGGTTGAGAATTTTTCTTTATTTTTATTAGTGGACTAGTGTGGCGATATCTTTTTTCCAAGCCAATAGCTGCCTTCAAGGTATTTGAATTGTCTTTTCTGTATAATGTGACTATTCCTTTATTTTATATGAAGTACTGATACAGACACGGACACCAGACATGACACTGCCACCGATAATAATTTAAAAAATGAAATGATTGAATATAATTATTTGTGCCCATGTCGGTGTTGGACACTGTCACCAAACTGTCAGTGCTACAAAGTTTATTTACCTTCTCATATGCATATATCCACCATTTGGCAGGTGACATACAGCTTGGCAGCAAAAGGTTTTCAAAGCTCTCTTTCTCTTTGCAAAGAGACATTTTTCTCAGCCTCAATGGAGGATCAAGTTGTTAAAAGGTTTATTTTTCAGGAATTAATCATTCTTTCATGAGCACTTCCTATTGCAATTTGACTTGGAAAGATGATGTTTGATGATACATTGACGGTAGTCACTAGATTTACATTGAGAGTTCCACATGATATGGCTTGAAAATGTGGTTATAAGTAGGAGACATCTTTCCCCTTACATGTAGGTTTTGTATGGTTGAGTTAGGTTAGGTCTAATCCAAATTTTTAGATGGTACTAAAGTGTATCTAAGATCCATTTGACTACCCGCTATCAAACCACTTGAGTCACACTCAAAATATCTAGTCTTGAGCTTGTGGGGGTTGTTGACAGTCCACATGATATAGTCTGAAAATGTGTTTATAAGTGGGACACATCCCTCAACTTACAAGCCAACTTTGTTGGTTGAATTAGGCATGGAAATTAAACTATCAATTATGGAAATGAACCTAGTCATTTACCAAAACATTGTCAGTTGTAACTAAATATTATCAGCATCGTGGAGGTGCATAAAGTAAGAATGGAAGATCTTTAGCATGTGGCCAAAATGGATGTTTTTTCTGTCGTGGAATGGTGGTTGACAATAATATGACCATGATATGTCTCAATTATTTTTGTTGGTTTTTGTAAAATAAGTAAATTTTGTGTCTCTAAGAAGATAACACACCTTTTATTTATAATGGTGCTGCAATAATTACATTCAAATGTCTAGGAAGTTGTATTCACTAGGACTACTAACAATTAGCCTAAAATGTTGCACAATCAAGAAATAATAAAAACATACACTGAATTTTAATAGTTTTGAAACTTATTGAAGGCCTAAAGTCTTTGATTTTTTTAATTTAATTTTATTTAATATTTCAGATATCAAGAACTAATGAAAGAAAGTTCAAGGATGCCATTGTTTGATTTAAGAAAGCTAAATGCTTCACTTCCAGTTCCTTCAGTGCCAAACTGTCCTCTTGAAGTTCTTGTTGTGGGTGCAAACAATGACTTCATTGTGGTAAGCTCTATGTCTAATAAATAGTGAAGTAATGTAGTTCGTGGCCTATTAGAACCATAACACACTCCGGTGTGATCCTCACAGGCTAGAATTCAGTTTGATATGATCAAGTGACTTTGCTTCCATGTCAGTATTGTCCTTCATCCAAGCAGGGTCATTGTCTAATTACTCTTAATCATTGAATATTCATTGCCTAACTATCAATATTTCTTCTGCAACATTGGCTTGAGTTTTGTTTGTGTACTTTTTGTTGGTTATAGGATTCAGAGGGACTCAAAGAAACAGCAAAATTTTATGGTGTGTCACCTATATGTGTTGAAGGAGTTGCTCATGACATGATGTTGGATACTTCATGGGACAAAGGTGCAGAAGTTATTCTTTCATGGCTAAATGGTTTACAAAAGTAAGATGGAAAATAGCAGAGGAAATGTTTGGTTCATTTTCTCATTTTGGTAGGAGTGATTGCTTAAACTCATTACAAATGATTGACAAGTTTCACCAAGCTTCAAGCTGAGGCAACAGAGTCACAATGAGATGCAATTTGTGTAAAACTCATTTCCTTAGCAGATATGTTGTGCATTTAGAGTGCTGTGTCAGAGTGATTTTTTGTTTCATTCTTTGGTATTTTTTTTTATTACAAGACAGAAACTTCTGCTAAGCATGTGTTTTGGTTTTAATTTTAGATGTCTCAAAATTGATTAATTGATTTTGTATCTAGAAGTTTGAAGATAGGATTTGTAGCTTTTGCCTCCAAAGTCCCAACACAATTACAGAAATGTATCCAAACGTAAACAAGTTTGGACGTCATCGAGTGAATTTGATTTTACTTCTTAAATTGATTTTAACTTAAAATTAAAATTTGTAACTTTTGATTGCATATGTAATGTCTACACTCAAATTTATTATCCAACTGGTTTATTTTTGTGACAATTATCCAACTTATGTTTAAGTTAACGTATTCAAAAATAACATAATCTTATACACACTAATTATTTCATGGACTGCAATTTGCATTTATAATCTCAATAATTTCTACTAAATATTTACTTGTTTAATATTTTTCCCTGTTTTGTTTCCAAGTAAATTAGTTAAATATATTAAAAATTGAGCTTGTTAATGTTAATCATATCTAAAATCTTCACTTGTATCCAAAAAGTACTACTTCCAGATTTTCTAGCTGGTTAACTTTATCTTCTTGTTTGCTATTGCAATCCATCTTTTCTTTACTTTGCATAATGATATATTTAATAATAATCTCCATAGTTGACCCAAATAAATATTTATTACCGTTGTTTTAAAAAGATTATATTGAAATCAATACTTAAAATATACTTATCAATCAATAGCCCAAATATATATATATATATCAATCTTATACAAGCTTCACATTTAATGTTTATTCATAATATATAGTTTAAATCAACTAGTTCAACCAAAAGCATCATAAACA
The DNA here is from genome assembly GCA_037974295.1 of Cicer cuneatum. NCBI lineage: Eukaryota > Viridiplantae > Streptophyta > Magnoliopsida > Fabales > Fabaceae > Cicer > Cicer cuneatum. Next base: position 58,796,023 of record JBBPBO010001986.1, on the reverse strand, counting down.
CAATATACAATATTTGGAAGCACTTCACTTATTGATATACATAATATAAATAATAAATGATGATTAAGAATACAACTAAAAAGGAATACAACTACAATGAACTTTTATCTCAGCCTCTATGTGATCTTATGAATGTTACATGTATACACTAAACTGCTGCTATTACATATAACAAAACATAATTGCATTATTGGATTCTCATATGACAAAAATAATAAATAATTTAATAAACCACTTGCTAAACTTAAGAATCTTTAAAAAAATTGCTATTAATCCCTGTTCTGTACAGATGCAACTCGGATTCACTCGCGACGCTAATCTCGGTGTAAGCAGCGGCGAAAAGAACATCACCTTCGGTGATTGCATATACTTTAGGCGATCCTGTGTTCATCACTCCTTCTCCGGCCGTGACCAAAAAGATGGAAGGACCCAGAACAGCCGGGAACACAACTCTTTCCCCTTTCGGGAGAATACATCGATCAATTTCGAATTCCTCGAATGGAGGGATGTATTTATTTACGTATGGATTCATAGAAACTCCTCGCAAAATCTCGGGAAAACCCTGTGACAAAATAAAGAATAATAGTGAGTTTAAAATCAAGTCTCGCGTATGCATGCCTGCCATATATTAAGTTTCATTTTCAAAAACTATGTCTTTCCTCAAAATTTTGAGACCATGATAAATGCAAAACGAATCCTCAGTAGTTGGCGTTGTGGTGCACCCGGCTGCAGAGGATCCAAGTTCTTATAATGTACATGCCAAGTAGTATGGTATGCATGCACATGCTCACAATTGAGTTAACATCACACAAAGTTACAAATAAATAACCAAGTAAGCAATCCATGTGACATGAGAAATCCAAGGTGCAAGAAACATAAGAGAATAATGCACCAAAAAGAAATGCAAATGAATTCATGACCAATATGAAATTTAAATGAAAAAATCAGTTGAACCAATAAACAAGTACCGAAAAACTATCCAAAAAAATGAAACAACTTAAGACATATGCATAAGTTGTTTTAAACTTATTTCTATAAACTCTCCAGTATAGCTTACGAAAATAACTTCCAGCTTTTATGAAAACAGTTTGAGTTTGACTTATATAACTAACATTTATAATATAAGCACTTTATTAAGCTGTTAATTCAATCGGTTTCTTAATGTTTGTCAGAAAGTTGCGGTAACAACCTAGATGTATGATTTACCTGCTTGTATGTGAGCATGGAACAAAGAGTCGGGACATCTCTGTGTTTGGGAGTCAGGCCGGCTCGCACAACATTGTCAGAAGTTGCCATGCATTCAACACACTCTCCGGATAAATACGCATGTGGTTCGTTTGCCCCTAGGAACAACGCCTCGCCAGGACTGAGTTTTACATGGTTTAAAAAGAAAGCCGCTATCACACCTATATCAGACGGGTATTGATTTTCCAACCGCAGCACCAGCTGCTCCTTTTCCGTCAACTGCCTCACCTGATGCAAAATGCGAATATACGGTATCGATCAATCATGCTATTGAAAAGAAAAGAAAAAAAACTAACTACGATTATCCTGCCACTTTCACAGAGTGTATGATATCCAACTAACCTCATTTGATTTAGTGTCAGAATCCAAAATTTTAAAACCAAACTGATTAAGTAATCAACTAACCTCACTTTCCCTATGCAATCGATTTTTCAATCTGTTTACTGCATCAGTTACTATCTCTTTACTAGCTGACATGAGGTGTGTGAACACTGCCTGTAGAACAGGTTTAACCTTCACTTCACCATTCAGATCACTAGTTTGTAAGACAAGGTTTGCGTTTGCAGCACCAACCAGTTCGACAACTTCGGGAACAGTATGAAGCACAGCCTTAAGCTCCTAGATACAAAGACAGAAAATTGAACATCAACTCGAAGTAAATAACAATAAAATGAAGCATTAGAATAAATCAGTAAAAAGATTTTTTTACATCTACCATAAGCAAGCAACCATTATAAAGACAGGAAAAAAAGGCAAAAACAGAACCGAAAATAATTCACTGAATTATGAAAAAATTTAAAAGCAAAAATCAATTTGAGTCAAACTACAAAATTATTCTACGAGTAAGATTTCGGTTTTCAAGCAGTCAAAAGCAGTAGTCTTTCTTGACTGAACAAATAGACACTCTAATAAGACTTAAGACGATGCAATTGACAAGAAAACAGAATTAAAATCTCCTCGGGGAGAACGAGAACGACAGAAATAAATCATCGCAAGACCGAAATTTAAACTCTGTGAGCTAATTAAATTGGTTCCCTACATCCATAAATCTAAGCTGGTCACTGTTACGACAATTAATAAATACACTAACATGTAGAGAATAATTGTTAGTTAAGGTATCATGCAGTCACATCATTAAGGAATTATACCTAAGTCCTAACAGATGGAAAGTTACAATCACACTAATGAACACCGAATTTTTTTAAAGAAGTTACTTTAAACTAACAAATCAAATCATTAACTAATTCATAAAAAAACACTAGTTTACTTGTCATCCATAACAGTACTTAACACAGAAAACTATTTTCATCTTATAATAAGGCTCAAATTCACATCAACTATTTTAAAATAGAAAAACAAGACAACACAATCAGTTCCCTTAACATAAACAATGAATCATTCTTGACACAGTCAATGAAAACAAAACCCAGTTATAGCTGTAGCACCGACGCTTCTGATCGAAGGTGTGTCTCGATGTCCAACACATGTCGGACATCAATTAAATCATTTTTTCAAATTATTACTAGTGTCATGTCAGTGTCAATGTGTCCGGTGTCCGCCTCCGTGCTTCATACTTATTACTCTCATAATACTAAAAAAATAAAAAATCAATAAATCAAACTCCAAAGAATAATTGAGTACCTTAAGAGTGATAAATCCACAAAGAGCCTCAAAATGTGTGATAGCAAGAGCCATCTCAGGTTTATGATTCCCATCCTTATAAACATCAGGCAGCAATTTATGCAGTGTCCTAGCCAACTCCTTATCAGGGTGAGCTTGTATAGACAAAGCCTTCCCCACAGACAGTACCTATTACATGAAAAAACAACACAAAAATTCAAACTTTTTCAAAAATCTAAGCACCATATCATAACCCCATATCTGAAAACAACTCGAAATTAAAGCTTTATATGGTACCAAATCTTTGTTAATTCAAACTTTTACTTCAGTTAATGACAAACCATTCAAGAAAACCCGAGTTTGAATCCTATCTTGAAAAATCATTGGTTAGACTTTACTTATCACTGACGAAGCTCCGGATTATCAGATATCTTTAAGGTAGGAAATGATTACCATGACAAAATCACATAGGATATCACTAACACCAGACCACTATTTGCAATTGAACTTTTAATCAGAACCATAACACAGTCCAAATATTGCACAATTATGTAAGTATATCCACACAGCTAATGAAAATTATCAAAAACAAAATGTTGAAAATAAAACAATAATAATCAAAGAATAGAAGAAAGAAACACTTTCTTGTTGAAAAGTAATAAATCAAAAGGGTATTCGCAATCTCACAAAATCTAAACACCATTGCATGACCCCATTTCTAAAACAGCTCAAATTTAAAGCTTTATAGAGCACTAAATCTATGTTAGTTCAAACTTTTACTTCAGTTAATGTCCAATCAACCCAAAGTCGAATCCCAACTTGAAAAATTCTTGAACAAACTTATCTCAACTGAACTACAGATTACCATATAGTCAAGACAAAAAAAACTTTTGCTAAAACAACAGAGTATTTGTGCTTCATAGTCTAAATCCATCTAGAATAGTGTTTACAAATCGTTCCAGAGAATTTGAATTTGAATCATGGCTAGAACAATCTTCGTCAGACTTTACTTAACTCTCAACACTCAACCAAAAGGATTAAGATTAAAAACAACAAAAAATTCAAACATTTTTTAAAATCTCAACATCAATTTGAACAAAAAAAAAAATGAAAAGGGTATTGACAATTTTACATACCTTGAACAAAAAAGGCAGATCAGAGCCCCATTTCTGAACAACTTTATGACCAAGCAAAAAATCAGGGTTATCTGAAATCCAATCCTTAAGAGTAACACTGTTTCCACCATTATCAGAGACAAGAAAAGAAGGACCTGAATCGTGAGTACCAATCCAAAGTTCAGCATAAGGCTTAATTGGATCGAATTGAGAACCAGAATTGAGTTCAGAGAGTCTTGCAACCTGTGAAAGTTGACCTGGTAAACCCCAATCGTAATTCTTCACTGAAAAATGAAGCCTTTGAAGAGAATATTGTTGATTTGAACCATTTGAAATTGAATCTTCCATTTTGTGTTTTTTTATTAGAGAAAGGAAAATGGGTATTGATATTGAGTCATTATTGTGGTATTTGAAGGGTGAGTAAAAAGAGAGAGAAAGGGTTTAGAGAGAGAAAGGGTTTAGAGAGAGAAAGTTTGCGTAAAAGATTCAAAAAGGGAAGAGGTGGATTGTGTCTTCTTCTTCTTCTTCTTCTTGACGGTTAATTATTCTTTGTGATCTTCTTATCTTGTTCTTCACGGTTTGTTAACTGTAAATAGAACACGAAATTTCATGCACGAAGACACAAACGTTAATCTAATTCCACCAAATTTATGAAACTTCTTAGTTCTTAGCATACTTCCAGATTGTTGTCTCAATCTGAGATTGCTGTACCAATATTCTAACTCCTCCGTCACTAATATATATACACACATATAAGATCTGATTAAATCACAAGATTTAAATCTTTATGAATCTCAATTCGAAATTATATTAAAAAAATATTTATATTTAGTGTTTCACGTGTCTTGAATTTGGAATAAAAAAGAAAGAAAAATTAATGTTAGTATTTTTTAGATAATTTAGAATTAAATTTATGGATGCTTTAAATTTTTTAACTAATTTATTTAATTTAATTACTTTAAATTTACTACTTGTTTCACTAATTTAGTACAAAAAGTCTAACATAATCATGATCATGAGTAGAGAATAATTAAACATATGTTTGAACACGTTGTTTAGACACATAAAATATAATAATTAAATAATATATTTAAAAATGATTAAATTATATGTATTTTTTATGTGTTTATGTAAGAATTATTCAATAAATTAGTAAAGAAATAATTAATACTATTAAAAAAAATTGAAATAAGTCTTTTAGAAAAAGGATAAGCAAAAAAGGATAATCAAAGTAAAAGACTTTTTATCTTATTTTTATTTATTAAATGGTGTTTGAAAGTGCAAGTGTAATAGCAATATATAAGTTTTAGCTCTTTTTTAATAAGTTTTACCAATTACTATAACAATGTTGCAATTGTTGTATTGTTTGCATTTTACAGCAATATTAAAATTTATGGTGGAAGAGTATATGGAATCACAATTTGAACAAGCTGTATTCTTTCCTTTTTAATGATTGTTTCAAAGTTATTTATAGGTATAAACAAAAATTAATAAATTTTGTTATTTTGTCTGAAATTGTTTATTTTTTAATACTTTTAACTATTTATTATATTATTCCATTTATTTTTTTCTATGATAAATAGTTGATGATATTATTAACAAATTAATAATCAATGTTTCATTGAAATTTGAAAATTTAGAAAATAAATATCTAATATATTTTTTCTACAAAAGCAACAATGTAAAAGGAATAATATCTACTTATGTCATGATTTTTATTTGGTTTTGCAAATTATTTTAAAAAAATAGGAAAACTAGTGAAACAAAAGATAGGAGGAGATATAATGATGAAGAAGAGAAGACAACTATTAAAATATTTGCAGAATCGTGTTTTACCGTTAATGAATAGTTTTTTATAGAGGTAATTTATAAAACAAGGAAAAAAAATATGTAGAAAAAAGATGTGTTAAATAATACTCACCTAAAAATTAGAAAATCTTTTTAATACATGTAATATTTCTTTTTTTTTTCTTTTCTTCTTTCGGTGTTAGGTTTGTCTTTTTTTCTTTTTTTTTCTTTTCTCTTAACAAATTATTTAGTATAAAATTTGATTTTTATTTGGTTTTAAAGTTTTGAGTTTGCAACTTTTTTTTTCATCGTAAATTTTCTCTATTAGAGTTAATTTTATTTGAAATGTAGTGGACACTAAATATAAATGTTATAAAAGATTCGAACTTAAATTCACCATATTGTCTATCTCCTACCGTAAGACCCAACCTCATTAGATTTTACGTTTACAACCTAAGCTTGATTATTTTCTAAACATAGTTCACGTTGACAAACATTTTACAGAGGCTTACTGATAGGATTGCTAGTCAAGCAGAGGATTGATAGTCGAGCAGAGGATTCCATCAGATGATTGATAGTCAAGTAGAGTGATAAGATTGCTAGTCAAGCAGAGGATTCTGTTAGCTCTGTTATTTTAGTTAGTTCTGTTATTAGTTATGTTATGTTAGTCTGTATGTGCCAGCTGTAAATCCTAACTAAATTAGTTAGGATGGCTAATATAAATAACAGAAAATGGGTCTTCAATAGGTAGGCAGTTAAAGAGAGTTAGTTGGGTGGGACTGAATTGCCGGGCAATTCAGTTAGTTATCTGTAACTGTAATCTCTATTCATTTTTCTCAGTTTCGATAATACAATCTTGAGGTTTCTTCAGCATTTCATTCAATTATAATATACTAGTTATATCATTGGTATCAGAGCATCGATCTGGTGCCCTGTTTTTGCATCCTTCTACTGTGCATTGCATGAAGACAAGAAGCATGGTGAGAGATTTGAGCAATTGGGAGCAGGAGCGCGAGGAATGGCGCACTCGACTAGAGTTGGCGGAGGCGCGCGCCAAACATACAGAGGATCAATTGGCTGCACTCGCAGCCAAGATCGATGCCAACGGCGGCGAGACTGTCCGCAGGGAAGAAGCAGAGACCAGCGGCTGCGGTGGTAGACCCCTGGGTAACTACGTTGAGAGCGACCGGTGGAGGAAGCTAGAGATTCTGATTTTCCCAGGCGACGATGCGTATGGTTGGACGCACCGTTTGGAACGATATTTCGAGTTACGAAGCGTTCCGGATGAGGAGAAGATGCGCGCCACTTTGGTGGCCATGGAGGGCAGAGCACTGGGCTGGTATCACTGGTGAGCTAGGTGCAATCTGGAACCAACTTGGGATTGGTTCAAGCTGGTAGTGGTTCGCAGGTTTCAACCTTCAATGGTACAAAATCCTTTTGAGTTGTTGTTGGCACTCAAACAAACAGGGACAGTGGTAGAATTTGTGGAAGAGTTTGAGAAATATGTTGGAGCTTTGAAGGTCATTGATCAAGAATTTTCATGAATGGCTTGAAAGAGGAAATTCAAGTGGAGGTAAAACTTTATGAATTAAAGTCTTTGTTCGATTTAATTCAAAAGTCTAATATGATTGAGGAGAAGAATCTGGTTTGGACTAAGAAAGGAACCAACTACGATGTCTAAGGCTAGTTCTTACACTAAGACGGTGACGGTAGATACTAAGCCTGGGGTAGATAAGAAAGCCGAGGGTGGTACCTCTGCTACTAATCCAGTGGGTGTTCAGGCTAGAGAAGGAACAAAACTAGCGATGGTGATTTCAAACGGTTGTCCGAGGCCGAGATGAGAGACAAAAGGGAGAACGGACTATGTTTCAGATGTGATGAGCCCTACCATAGAGAACGTAAATGCAAGAATAAGCAGTTTCATATGATCATTTTGGAAGAATATGAGGAGGAAGACAGGGATACTGAGTTGCATGAGGTAGAAACTTTCAATTCTCTGCAATTGTCTCTTTGTTCAATGGTTGGGCTGACTTCCACAAATTCTTGGAAGATACAAGGGGTAGTTCTGAATAATTCTATTTTGGTACTCATAGATTGTGGAGCTTCTCGTAGCTTAATTTCCCAGGAAGTAGTTCAGAAACTGAGCTTGATGGTGGAAGATACTTCTTCTTACATTGTGGAAGTGAGGGATGGTCATAGGGTGAAATGGAAGGGAAAGTGTCCCAAGTTGAGTTTGCATTTGTAAGGAATGGAGATTAAGAAAGACTTTTATTTGTTCACCCTGCAAGGGATGGATTTGGTGTTGGGTTTGGATTGGCTCTCCAGTTTGGGAGAGGTCAAAACCAACTTTGGCAACTTGGAGCTTACCTTGTCTAGAGATGGCAAGTTGATTACTTTGGTTGGAGAAAAACCGTCAAGAAAAAGAGCAGACGAAGACAGATCGAGGGGAAAGGTGACGGAGGTGCCAATGCTGTTAAAGGATGAAAGAAGATCGCAAACGAGGCAAGTGGTGCGCTGTCTGCTGCCGAAACCTCCAGAACTGTCGGTCCTTGGTTCAAGGGCAACGAATTTCCCACAACTACATAAGACATCGACAAAGAGATCTAGACGAGGATGGGATGGGGATTGACGGAGCAAGCACGTTTCAACTTCGCTTCAAATGGGAAAGTTCTAGAGGAAAGAATAGCAGAATGGTGAAGGTGCAAACACGAGAAGGGGGGGTTGAATTGTGTTTGACTTAAAACTTTTCCTGTTTTAATACTTTCAAAACAAAACTTGATGTATAATTAAAACAGAGTTAGCAGCGGATAAAAATAAAAATAAAAACTCACAGATTTTATACTGGTTCACCGTTAACAAGGCTACGTCCAGTCCCTTCGCCTTGAAGGATTTCACTAATTCAAACTTGAATTACAACCTTGCTACTGACCCTCCAAGTCAGTCTTCTCAATAATCTAACAATCCTAGACTTCTTGAGGAAAAACACCTCCTGTTCTTCAGCCAATCTGACACCCCAGATTGTAGAAGAATTCTCAACACTACAAATCTAATTGCCAAGTAAACTGCTACCTCTACTGACTCCCACAGCTTGTAGACTCTACTTCAACAACTTAGATTTGACAAAGTGGAACAAAAACAACAAGAGTACTTGCTTTAAAAACTGAGACTCAACAATTGACTTATATGAAAATTTGAGAGTGTTTGCTTTTGAAGTGTATGACCCTTTTGTGATTTTCGATGCTAAGTAATCTGCCTTGTGCCTCCTTTTATAGATGCTGATTTGGGCCTCTTCCAATCCTTAAATTCGAGCTAAATATTTCTGGATTCTCTGACAAAAATAAATTGACCAATCGGGCTTCAATTAATTCCAAAACATATCTTTTTTAAGCCTTAGATTTCTGTCATAAATTAACTGGCCAATCAGATTTGTTGGTTGTTCCCGCCAATAGCTTCTGACTTCCATGCTCCTTCACTTTAATTAAAACAAATCTTTTTAACATTTTAATTAAAATAACTTGCAATCTCCATCATTGATCAATTCTGGATCATCAGCATTTTCATGCGATAGTCCAGCCTGGACCAGCTGAATTGCTATGCTATGAACCTCTGATTTCGGCCATTCCTGGACCACACTTCATAGCCTTCTGATCTTCTGATTTCAGCCTTCCTGGATGCGCGCCTGATATGCTATGAACTTCTGGATTCGGCCATTTCTGGACTGCACAGTCTGTCCCTCTGATTTCGGCCACTTCTGGGCCATGGTCTGATTTTCTGATCTTGACCATCACTGGACTCAAAAAATTATTTCTGAACCATTGATCTAGATATTTTTACTCTAATCTGGACAGATTCTGGAATTTGGTCTGGAACAAACTGAAATAAACTTGATCAAAAAATATTTCAGTCTGGACATTTTACCTTTAACTTTGGACCAGGTCTGGGTTGATTCTGGAACTCATTTCTTTTGTTCTGGACTTAGTTCCATGCCCTAAATCATGCTATCTTATGGTCTGGGCCAAATCTGGATTGATCTTCATGTTCTGGACTCATAAACATACCTTCTGGTCAAGTCTGGAACAAGTCTGGGCTGTGTAATTTTTACTTCCAGGCCATCTTCTGGTCAGAATAACTTCTGGAATAAAATTGATATTTGATTCCTGTTTGTCTTGATCAACTCTCCTTCTGGCAGGCTTTCCAATGATATGATCCATGTTTCATTCTGAATTTTATTCCTTCTGATATAGGCCTGCAAAATTATCTTCTGGTTCAGTTTTGTCATCCTGAAACATCTTCTGAAAATTCCAGAATTCATTTTCCTTTGATCTTCTGCTTCTGATTTCTTCAGTTTCTGATGACATTTAATTTAATAATTCAAGGTATAAAATAAGTTTACATTGAGTGCTTTTGTAAACATCAAAATCCTAAGTCTTAGAACCAACTTGGTTCCAACAATCTCCCCCTTTTTGATGATATCAAAACCGTAACTTATTTTGCTAATTTATAACTCGAATGACTTGAATTACTCCCCCTCAGACCAATCTCTCCCCCTAAGTCTGATACTCTCCTTTTCAACTCCTTCTTTTCACTTTTTCTTTTCTTTTCTTCTCCTCTCCTTTTCAACTCCTTCTTTTTGCTCTCTTTCTTTTTCTTCACATTTCCTCTCCTTTTCAACTCCTTCTTATTTCACTTTTTCTTTTTCTCTCTCCCTGATTCCTCTCCTTTTCAACTTCTTTTGATTTCACTCTTTCTTTTTCTTTCTCCTTTCTTTTTGTCTCTCCTTTTCTACTTATATCTTCTTTCTTTCTCTCTCTCTTTCTCCCCCTTTTTGTCATCAGCCAAAAAGTGGTCCTGCTGTTTTTGTATTTTTGTTTTTCTCTGTACAAATTTCAGAAGGTAAAAAAAAAACATAAAATAAAAGACAGAAATTAAAATTGCAAGAAATATATATAAAAAAAACTCCTAAGTTGACTACTTGAGCTAGTCAGATATAGAGGTCATGCTGAGATGCTTCTTAATGAACTCGAACCTATCTTCTGGTAATGCCTTGGTGAAGATATCAGCCCATTGATGATCAGTGTCCACAAATTGAATGCTTAAGGTTCCTTTCTGAACATGGTCCCTAATGAAATGGTGTTTTATTTCAATGTGTTTGGCTCTAGAGTGTAAGATAGGGTTCTTGGTGAGGTTTATGGCTGAAGTGTTATCACAGAACAAAGGGATATTGGTTTCAAACATGTTATAATCCTCAAGTTGATGTTTCATCCAAAGTAGTTGTGAACTGCATCCTGCTGCTGATATATATTCAGCTTCTGCTGTTGACATGGCAATGGTGCTTTGTCTTTTGCTTGACCAAGAGATCAAGTTATCACCTAAGAATGTGCAGTTGCCACTGGTACTTTTCCTTTCCAACTTGTCTCCAGCATAGTCAGAATCACAAAAACCTTTAAGTTTGTAGGTGGGGGTTTTCTTGTATAACAAGGTAAGGTTTGTGGTTCCTCTAAGGTATCTTAGAATTCTTTTGACAGCAGTTAAATGGGATTCCCTACGGTCAGCTTGAAATCGGGCACAGACACAAACACTAAACATAATGTTAGGTCTAGAAGCAGTTAAATAGAGAAGGGATCCAATCATACCTCTGTATGTTTTCTGGTCTACCTTTTGGCTGGTTTCATCTTTCTCAAGTGAGCAGGTTGGGTGCATGGGGGTGGTCATAGGCTTACAGTCACTCATTTTGAACTTTTTGAGAAGTTCTTTAGTATATTTTGATTGGTGAATGAGTATACCTGATTTACCTTGGTGAATCTGAATTCCCAGGAAGAACTTAAGTTCTCCCATCATGCTCATTTGAAACTCCTTCTGCATTAGATCAGAAAACTCTTTGCACAAAGTGCCATTAGTGGATCCAAATATAATATCATCAACATACACTTGGATAATCAGAATATCAGTTTTAATAGATTTCCTAAACAATGTATTATCAATCTGACCTCTGTTAAATTCATTCTTAAGCAGAAAGTTACTAAGTCTGTCATACCATGCCCTTGGTGCTTGTTTTAAACCATATAGAGACTTTTTAAGTTTGAAAACATGGTCTGGAAAATCAGAATTTTCAAAACCAGGGGGCTGTTTGACATAGACTTCTTCACTTATGTAGCCATTTAAGAATGCACTTTTGACATCCATTTGATACAGCATTATATCATGATTAGCAGCAAATGATAAGAGAATTCTAATTGCTTCTAACCTGGCCACTGGAGCAAAAGTCTCAGTGTAATCTATACCTTCTTGTTGACTGTATCCTTGAGCTACTAATCTGGCTTTGTTCCTTACCACTTCACCTTTTTCATTGAGTTTATTCCTAAAAACCCACTTGGTTCCAATAATGTTTTTGTTTGGTCTGGGTACCAGATCCCAAACATCATTCCTTTGGAATTCATTCAGCTCTTCTTGCATTGCAAGTATCCAGCCTTCCTCTGTCAATGCCTCATCAATATTGATGGGTTCAATTGTTGAGAGTAAGCCAAACAGACTTGTTTCTCTACTTGATGATCTGGTCTTTAGAGGTTCTTGTGCACTGCCAATAATGAGAGATTCTGGATGTGAAGATTTGTATTTCCATCCATTTTTTCCCTCTGACATGTTTTCAGAGTCAACATGTTCTTCTTCAGCTTGGTCGTTCTCAGATTCTGCTTCTGGTTCAGCTTCTGGTTCCTGTGCCTCTGGTTCACCTGCAGTTTTCTCATCTTGCTTTGACTTTTCAGAGTCAAGCTGTTTATCATCAAACTTAATGTGGATTGATTCTTCCACAGTGTTAGTTTCCTTGTTAAACACTCTATAAGCTTTTGATCTCTCAGAGTAGCCAATAAAGATACACTTTTGAGATCTAGAATCAAACTTAGCTAGATTGTCTTTAGTGTTCAACATAAAACAGATGCAACCAAATTGCTTAAAGTAGGAAATATTTGGTTTCTTACCTTTCCATAGCTCATAGGGAGTTTTATTTAAGATGGACCTGATGTAGACTCGATTCTGAATATAGCAGGCTGTGTTGACAGCTTCTGCCCAGAGGTAGGTGGCAACCTTCATGTCATTCAGCATGGTTCTGGCCATCTCCTGCAGTGATCTGTTCTTCCTTTCTACCACTCTATTCTGTTGAGGTGTTTTGGGGGATGAGAAGTTGTGAGAGATGCCATTCTCATCACAGAATTCTTCAAGGTACTTGTTCTCAAATTCACCTCCATGATCACTTCTGATGGTTATGATGTTAGTGCCCTGTTCATTCATAACTTGTTAACAGAATGAGATAAATACTTTGTGAGATTCATCTTTGTTCTTTAAAAATTTTACCCAAGTCCACCTTGAGTAATCATCAACAATCACAAAGCCATATTTCTTACCACTTAGAGAAGCTGTTTGAACAGGACCAAACAGATCTAAATGAAGCAGTTCAAGTGGTTGAGAGGTAGAAACACATTTTTTAGTTTTAAAAGAGCTTTTAGTTTGTTTACCTCTTTGACATGCTTCACACAGAATCTCAGTTTTGGAACTTACCTTGGGCAACCCTCTTACCAACTGGAGTTTGCTCAACTCTGATATGAGTATGGGGTTTGCATGCCCTAGCCTCTTGTGCCAAATCAAATTCTGCTCACTAATAGATAGTAAGCATTTAACCTGTTGCTTAGCAAGACTAAACAGATCAATTTTATAAACATTATCCTCCCTAGTTCCAGTAAATAAAACAGCTCCATCAATTTGACTAACAGCTTTGCAAGTTTTTGATTAAATATAACATCATATTTGCTGTCACTTAATTGACTTATGCTCAGAAGATTATGTTTTAAACCTTTAACATACAGAACATTTTTAATAGACAAGAGAGAAGAAGTGTTACCAACAGTTCCTGTACCAATAATCTGACCTTTCTGGTTTCCTCCAAAGGAAACTTTTCCTCCATTCTTCATAGTCAGATCCAGAAACATAGATTTATCTCCTGTCATATGTTTGGAGCAGCCACTGTCAAGATACCATGTTTTGTGTTGCTGATCATACCTTGTCTTTTCTCTGTCAGAATCAGAGTTAGAGTCAGACTCAGATTCTGGCTTAACTTTTGTTCGAGCCATTAGAGCCAGTTCTTCTTCTGGCCTGTTTGAGCAGTTTCCTTGATTCTGCTTTGGTTGATAAATCATGTTCCTCTGATGAATCTGGAACATGGTTTGGTTCTGGTAATTCCAGTGATTTGGGTGAGTATGGAAGTTCTGATGAATTTGGTAATTCTGATGGTTCAGGTAACTTCTTATTTGACTCTGGTTCTGGTTCCAGAGTTGATTCTGATTCTGGTACCAGTATTTATTCTGATTCCGGTTCCAGAGTTGATTCTGATTCTGGTTCCAGTATCTGTGCTTCTGATACTTATTCCAGTTCCTGTTTTGATTCCAGTTCCTGTTTTGGTTCTGGTTCCAGTTTTGAGTCTGGTTCCAGTTTTGGTTCTGATTCCGGTTCTGGTTGGTTTTACCAGACCTTCTTCTATCAGACTCAGATTGCCTTTGTCTTGATGTAGCAGGAACATAAACCTTCTTCTGCTTGTGCATTGCCAGCATCCATTGTCTAGGCACCATTGCTGGTGTCTCCTTCTAGTTGCTCAGAACATCTGCAACATAGACAATTTGATCTTTTGGTACCCAAAACTGATTGGGTCCAGGTTTGTTAGTCTTTACAGTTCTCTGATCTTGTTCAGATTTTACCATTGGACAAGATAATTCAGAGTGACCTTTCTTAGCACAGACAATACATAAAACATCAGAATAAGCAGTTTTATTTTCAGTACTTGTTTCTGTAAAACCAAGACCTCTCTTTCCAGAGTTGTTGTTTCCATAAATCATAGATGCATACTTACTTATTTCCATTCCATTTGAAAGAAAGTTTTGAAAAAATTGCTCATGCATATCAGATTTACAAACAGTCTCAGAATTAGAACAATTATTAATTTTCAGAGTTTGGTTTTCAGATTTGAGTCTTGCAACTTCAGTTTTCAAATCTTTGATTTCAGTTGTATACTCAGAAATTCGATTCTTTGAAACTTGGACCTCTTTGGTTAGATTTTTCTTATCTTCCCTAAGAGTTTTCAGTTTTAAAGATATCTTATTATTTGCTTTTAACAAGTCCTTTAAAGTATCAATTAATTCAGGTTTAGAAAGATCAGAAAATACCTCACTGTCTTCATCTTCTGATTCTGTTTCAGAACAGTATTCAGAACCTGAGTTTCTATGAGCCATCAGAGACAGAATTGTTTCCTCTGATGTGCTTCCAGACTTGCCTGAGTGATTGCTTCTATCACTCTTCCTTTTGCCTGTTTTCCCTCTGGAATTCGTGCTTTTATGAAGACCAGAAGCAGACTTGACGTGAGCCATCTTTGCTGTTTCTGCTTCTTCTTCATCAGAAGATTCTTCCTCTGATTCTGATACATCCCAAGCAGCCATCAAACCTTTCTTCCTGTATCTGGAACTTTTCTTGTGCTGTTTTCCTTTTTCCAGATTTGGACATTCTGACTTGATATGTCCAGGTTTATTGCATCCATAACAGACAATATTCTTCTTGTCAGATTCTTCCTTATCCTTGCTGTTATGTTTCCTTCTGAAGTTTCTTTTCTTCCTGCTTTCCCAGATCTTAACCATCTTTTTGGTTAAGTATGCCATATCATCACAATCACTATCACTATCCTCTGATTCTGATTCTGCCTTAGCAGCTTTCTTCTGTTTAGATTTCAGAGCCAGATTTTTCTTCTTCTTAGGTTCATCTTCTTCAAGTTCTATTTCATGAGACCTAAGTGTGCTGATTAGATCTTCCAGCCTCAATGTACTCAGATCCTTAGCTTCCTGAATTGCAGTAACCTTTGGTCTCCACCTTTTTGGTAGACTTCTCAGAATTTTCATGACATGATCTTCAGTGGTATAGCTTTTGTTTAATACTTTCAGTCCTGATACCAAAGTCTGGAATCTGCAGAACATTGTGTCAATGTCTTCATCCTCTTCCATCTTGAACAGCTCATACTTTCTGACCAATATGTTAGCCTTTGTTTGTTGAACCTGCTTGGTTCCTTCATAGGTCAGAACCAGACTATCAAATATACTCTTCGCTGTTTCTTTATTTGTGCATCTATCAAATTCCTTGAATGTGATTGCACTGACCATCATGGTTCTAGACTTGTGATGAAGTCTGTGTAATCTGATCTGATCTGGTTTCATATCAAACATATCCAGTTTCTTAGTTGGATCTTCTGGATCAGTAGGTGCAGTGTATCCTCTGACTATCATCTTCCATAGTTCAGGATCTTGAGATATGACAAAGCTTCTCATTCTGTCCTTCCAATACTCAAACCTTTCTCCATCAAACAGTGGTGGTCTGTTGATGTTGTTTCCCAATTCTTCTGCCATATTGAGCCCCTTGGACCTTTCCTCAAACACGGTTAAGTGCTCAACCTTGAGACCGAGCTCTGATGCCAATTGAAGGTGCAAACATGAGAAGGGGGGTTGAATTGTGTTTGACTTAACTTAAAACATTTCCTGTTTTAATACTTTCAAAACAAAACTTGATGTATAATTAAAATAGAGTTAGCAGCGGATAAAAATAAAAATAAAAACTCACAGATTTTATACTGGTTCACCGTTAACGAGGCTACGTCCAGTCCCTTCGCCTTGAAGGATTTCACTAATTCAAACTTGAATTACAACCTTGCTACTGACCCTCCAAGTCAGTCTTCTCAATAGTCTAACAATCCTAGACTTCTTGAGGAAAAACACCTCCTGTTCTTCAGCCAATCTGACACCCCAGATTGTAGAAGAATTCTCAACACTACAAATCTAATTGCCAAGTAACCTGCTACCTCTACTCACTCCCACAGCTTGTAGACTCTACTTCAACAACTTAGATTTGACAAAGTGGAACGAAAACAACAAGAGTACTTGCTTTAAAAACTGAGACTCAACAATTGACTTATATGAAAATTTGAGAGTGTTTGCTTTTCAAGTGTATGACCCTTTTGTGATTTTCGATGCTAAGTAATCTGCCTTGTGCCTCCTTTTATAGATGCTGATTTGGGCCTCTTCCAATCCTTAAATTCGAGCTAAATATTTCTGGATTCTCTGACAAAAATAAATTGACCAATCGGGCTTCAATTAATTCCAAAACATATCTTTTTTAAGCCTTAGATTTCTTTCATAAATTAACTGGCCAATCAGATTTGTTGGTTGTTCCCGCCAATAGCTTCTGACTTCCATGCTCCTTCACTTTAATTAAAACAAATCTTTTTAACACTTTAATTAAAATAACTTGCAATCTCCATCATTGATCAATTCTGGATCATCAGCATTTTCATGCGATAGTCCAGCCTGGACCAGCTGAATTGCTATGCTATGAACCTCTGATTTCGGCCATTCCTGGACCACACTTCATAGCCTTCTGATCTTCTGATTTCAGCCTTCCTGGATGCGCGCCTGATATGCTATGAACTTCTGGATTCGGCCATTTCTGGACTGCACAGCCTGTGCCTCTGATTTCGGCCACTTCTGGGCCATGGTCTGATTTTCTGATCTTGACCATCACTAGACTCAAAAAATTATTTCTGAACCATTGATCTGGATATTTTTACTCTAATCTGGACAGATTCTGGAATTTGGTCTGGAACAAACTGAAATAAACTTGATCAAAAAATATTTCAGTCTGGACATTTTACCTTTAACTTTGGACCAGGTCTGGGTTGATTCTGGAACTCATTTCTTTTGTTCTGGACTTAGTTCCATGCCCTAAATCATGCTATCTTATGGTCTGGGCCAAATCTGGATTGATCTTCATGTTCTGGACTCATAAACATACCTTCTGGTCAAGTCTGGAACAAGTCTGGGCTGTGTAATTTTTACTTCCAGGCCATCTTCTGGTCAGAATAACTTCTGGAATAAAATTGATATTTGATTCCTGTTTGTCTTGATCAACTCTCCTTCTGGCAGGCTTTCCAATGATATGATCCATGTTTCATTCTGAATTTTATTCCTTCTGATATAGGCCTGCAAAATTATATTCTGGTTCAGTTTTGTCATCCTGAAACATCTTCTGGAAATTCCAGAATTCATTTTCCTTTGATCTTCTGCTTCTGATTTCTTCAGTTTCTGATGACATTTAATTTAATAATTCAAGGTATAAAATAAGTTTACATTGAGTGCTTTTGTAAACATCAAAATCCTAAGTCTTAGAACCAACTTGGTTCCAACAAATGGGAGTTTGGGGCATTGTTAGAAAAGTTAGGCGAGTTTCTTGCCAAGGGAAAGACCACAATCCCATTCAATGCATCAGTTGTGATCATACCATGGGACCCAGGAGAACTATATTTCCATATGACAGCTACAGCTGGTGACTACTGCTAGAGTTTGCTTGTTTTCCCTGGGTTGCTCACCTTTGATAAAGGCAAATTTTTGGTGCGGATGAAAGATTGGCAGTAAGTGATGTCTATTCCAGCCTTGAGGACATGGCTGTTTTTCAAAGAGGGGTTTTTGATAGGATTGCTAGTCAAGCAGATGATTGATAGTCGAGCAAAGGATTCCATCAGAGAATTAATAGTCAAGCAGAGTGATAGGATTGTTAGTCAAGCAGAGGATTTTGTTAGCTTTGTTATTTTAGTTAGTTTTGTTATTAGTTCTATTATGTTAGTCTGTATGTGTCTGCTGTAAATCCTAACTGAATTAGTTAGGATGACTAATATAAATAACAGAAATTGGGTCTTCAATAGGTAAGCAGTTAGAGAGTTAGTTGGGTGGGACTGAATTACAAGGCAATTCAGTTAGTTATCTGTAACTGCAATCTCTATTCATTTTTCTCAGTTTCGATAATACAATCTTGAGGTTTCTTCAGCATTTCATTACCAGTTCTATCACTTACTTACTGCCTTTGAATAATGGTTTTAGGCCAAGAAATCTCACTAATAAGTGAAGAAATGATACTCGTGTTAGAGGCCAATTTAGTTGTTAATTTAACTGATACATACTAAAATAAATTAAATAATTGAATTTAAGTGATTAATGAGTTTCAGTTAAATACGAATAGTTCGGAAGAATCCGAGTTCGATTTATGACTTAAATAATTATTTATCAGACTTTACCTACCTCTATCAAACTCTGAATTACAAGAGTTCTATTCTCTTGAAAACCTGAGAGTTAAATAAAAAAATAAATTGAATTTGATCATATATTTGATATTGACAGAATGTGGCACTATATAACATTTATACTTTAATTTAAACTCAACAAAGTGATTTGGCATTCCGATGCTTATTGGAGCAACTTATAGTTGTCTAGTCCTCTTGTTTATAGAGATACATTTCGAGACAGTTCTGCTACTATTTTGAGTCATGTTTGTTGTGAATTTAAGAATTACAACTGCATTACATGTTGAGCTTACTTGGGGTTATGATTACTATTAAAATAGCCTACAAAAATAGTGGCATTGTCTATGGATTAAATCTGACTTTCAAGAATCATACCCTTGTTCATTGATCTATTAAAAATACGTGACTTAATTGATTAAAATGATGAGATTTATTGTCTTTCATAT
This sequence comes from Cicer cuneatum, assembly GCA_037974295.1. Taxonomy (NCBI): domain Eukaryota; kingdom Viridiplantae; phylum Streptophyta; class Magnoliopsida; order Fabales; family Fabaceae; genus Cicer; species Cicer cuneatum. The sequence continues at coordinate 58,776,659 of JBBPBO010001986.1, read as the reverse complement.
TCTTAAATAAGATAATCAATGTGTTGATAAAGTTGCTAATTTTAGATTTCATATTATCAAGAGTCATTGGTGGGGTATTTTTTTCTCCTAATATTTCGTATGTTTTCAATCTTTCGCGATTACATACAAAAACTGGAATAAAAGATCACATTGTCTCAATCCCATAAATAAGAAAAAATTCATCTTATTAATATTTAAAATCGCAATTTAAAATTGCAATTTAGAACCATACATGGTTTCTTTGCTTGTCAATTTTTCTCTGTACATAATCAACAAATTTTGTTAACTTTTGATAAAATTATTTTTATTTTTTTAAAATATTTTTAACTATTTATTATTATATATATTCGATATTTATTATCAGAAGTAAATAATTGAAAATATTATTATTAAATTGTTAATTGAATATTTTTAACACTTTATTTTTTTTGAAACAACGATTTAAAACGAAATAAGAGTGCCAATTTTTGTCATGTTTTTCATAATTATTATTTTCTAAACATGGTTCACGTTCACATATGTTTTAGTGGGGTCTACTTAGTGACATATTTCTAGAAATGATGCTCGTGTTAAAGGCCAAATGGGTTATTAATTTAATTGAGATATATAATATAATAAATTGAATTTGATATTGCTAAAAAAATAGAATTTGAGCGAAGATTTGATAATGACGGCACTACATATATAACATTTATCATTTTTTATGAACACACTTTTAATCAATAGTATGAACATACTTTTTGTCAAAATATTGGAATCAACACACTTAGGCATAAAAATTAATTTTTTTATAAACATATATACATATTATATATATAATTGATTAAAATCAATAATTTAGTCAAACAATTAATTAATAAATTAGTTAATATAGTATGTATATGAAATAAGATTTTTTATTCACACATGTTACTATCATGTTAATTCTCAAATTTTTATTTATTTATAACAAGAGATATTTTAACCTAGTAAATTTAAAAGATTCTAAAATTACTATATGTTTGTGTGTAAATATATTGATTAAAAAATAACTAAAAATCAAATAGAATAAAGATCAAATTTGAAAAATTTAAAAATAAAATTATATTTTTTATATTCAAAAAATAAAATAAAATAAAATAATTAATTTTTATTGAAAATATTATGTAAAATAAAATTAATAATTAATAATTAAAGAAAAAAAATAGATGTAGATAATTTGTTGGGAAAGTTTTGCTTTAATAAAAAATTGTTTTATAAATAAATAAATAAAAAATGGAGTTTAATGATAAAAATTTACGTTGATAATTTTTGTTATCAATAAGAAAAAAATAAAAATTGAGAATTATTGAGAAAGTGACATGTAAGATAAAAACCTTACTTTATATGTATATACTTTCGATGATTTCATTGAAATTTCATTATTTTAATTCTTATTGGTTAAATAGCATTTGTAGTCCCTTAATTTAATTTCAATTAACATCTTAGTTCTTTATCTTTTTTTTTTGATTTAGTCATTTATTTTAATTTTAAGTAACAATTTGATCTTTTATGTTTTAAAATGTCAACAATGTTATCATTTTTTTTTTACAAAAATTCAAAAAATTCATCAAAATTTTCAACCAAAACCCATAAAATTAATTATATTTTTCAATATAATACAAATTTCATCAAATTCAAAACTCAAATCTTCAAATAAACTCATATCTAACAAGATCAAATAAATAATGAAAATATGAGTTTATTAAAAGATTTGAGTTACGAATTTGATAAAATTTGTCTTATATTAAATAACATAATTAATTTTATGGATTTTGATTGAAAATTTTGATGAATTTTTGTAAAAAAAGGATAATATTGTTGACATTTTAAAACATAAAAGATCAAATTGTCACTTAAAATTAAAATAAATGACTAAATCGAAAAGAAAAAAAAGATAAAGGAATAAAACATTAACTGAAATTAAGCTAATGGACCACGAGTGCTATTTAGTCATTATTATAATATATCAAAAGTTTAATATAGTAAATGAGATTAGACTCTTACAACATGATAAATCACAATTCAAATTATAACTAGAGAAGATGTTTATATTTAATATTTAATATTGAATAATAATTCAAACATAATTTTATCTCTAGTGGAGGAAATTTGTGAAGAAAAAATATATTATTTTTATTTTTTTAGAATAATATTATTTTTGTTTAATTCTAATCTTGATTCTCAATATATTTTTTGTTCCCTCAACTTTTAAATGCATTCAAGTTTTTTAAATCTTGGGCTTAGTCCACCTCTAAAATTAAAGCATAATAAATTTGGTGATTTAACATTGTTTAATACATTATAACTAATAACCTAACTACGTTTATGTCATCATATTTAAACTAAAGATAAAAACTAAAGATAAAATCAGATTTGAATATGAAGTAGAAAATATATTTGTATTTAATGTCTGTCGTGATATATAGTATAAGAAAATCTTAACTAAAAAAAACCTAAAATAATTATTAAAGAAAATAAACTAAAATAAAATAAATTTACTTTAGAAAATGAATAATTTATTTAAAACCAATTTTAAGTTTTGAAACTAAAAAAATAATTAAAATTCAAAGTATGTGATTCATCCCTAGACCACCTCATATCCTTCATTCCTCTTCTCTCTAGCTAGAGAGAGATAAAAAAATGGTGAGGGATAAAAGAACAAAATATGAGAATAATAAACGCTTGTAACTGCAGAGAATGAATGTAAAAATACTGGAAACATATGTTAATTATATTATAATAAAAAAATGTATGATAATAATGAACAATAATCACTATTAGAAATTAATGTTTTACCTGCCGATTTTCCTGCGTATTTAAGTTAAAATTCCGCAGAAAACACCATTACCTGCGGATTTACTGGCGGTAGTATTTCCCCACGTAAAACCTTCGTGGATAATTGTTACATGAGGATTTTTAAAACCGTAGGTAAAGGACCTGCGGATTAATCCGCAGGTAAATCCGAACTAATATTTAACGAACTGTAAATTCAAATGTATTTCCGCAGGTAATGTCGCATTTGATTAAATTCGCATCAAACTGTTTTCGAAGAAAAATCCGCAGGAAATATGGTGCTGTTTTTTTCCATTTTTAAATTTATTTTTGTTTGATATGAAAATTTATATTATTTAATATAAGTTTTAATTAAAATATTATTGCAAATACTCTAAAACAATTTATATCATATTCATAAACTGTAACTAAATAATTAAAGTATGATTCAACTATTGTAATACTCTTAAAACAAAATTTACATATCATCACTAAGTATTAATTAAAGTATAATACAATACACAAGTCTTGTTTTCAAAAAAATCAAGACACTTTAGGATGTAGGTCTTCTAACATTAAAATCAGCAATAAGCAACAAAATGTAATCCAGTAAACTATTAGGCATGTTTGATGTACACTACAGGCTGATAATAGCACCAAGTAACATCAACAAATCTGTAACACAGTGCACACGATATCTAATGATGATCACATCGCAGCCTGCAAGTAGATAGTAACATGTTATAAAATACCATCATCATATCAATAAAACCAATTGCTAACAATTATCAGAGGAAAATACTTCAATTGTTTCTAAGATTAACTAACTACAACTACAACTCATAGTGATAACAGGACACGATGCATCATGAATTCTCAATCTATAACCAATGGGGTCTAGTGCAAGTAGTTGTTGCACAATTTGTGTGTGTGAGTGTTGCAAATCTTGGGGTACTGAGTTCGATTCTTACCCATAAAAATAAATAAATGACATCTATGAGTGAAACACATGTAATACTTAAAAGAACATTGCCGATAGTAGCGGAGAGATATATGCGAGCACCGAATAGGTAGAATGCACCGACATATACATAACTTACAGCATCACTTAGAAAACATTTAAATAGTAGGAATAAATACGTAATTCAAATGATAACAAATTATAAATAATAATCTGAATTACCTTAGTCAATTGCTGGAGCTACCAAGATCAAAGTCCATGGTGTAATTACAGAGGCCATAAATTTCAAGAATAAAAATAGGTACCTACAGGAAAAAAGTTTCTGCAATTATATACCTCATATATAGCAGTTATTAAGAACAGAAATGTACTATAGACTCATAAGCTAGAACATTTTACTTCAGGGGGTGTTCAATATTTAAGAGCATAGTGAAAATAACGGTATATATAATCGCTGTTAGCCAGAACCTGGTTGGTTATCATAAGATTCGATTCGTGGTTCATAAAATAAAACTTCCAATTCACAATTTGAATCTTGATTTGATAACCACGGTTAGAAGAACAATACATATTTTGTATCGCAAAACATTAGCAATTTCTTCAAATTCTGCTACGCTATAGCGCCTCTATTTAAGAACACCAGACAAATTCACGAAAATTAAAGCACAATCAGTGGCATCTAACCTGCATTTGATCAGTTCAGTAGGGCAAGCAAGGAAGGAAACAGAAACTCCAGCTGCATCTCCACAGACAACCTGCTGCTGTACTGTGAGGGGATCACCAGGATGAGAAAATAGCATATTTAAACAATATAGGAGAAAACACTATATATATCTTGAGTTCAAGCCTTATGTTTGCACCATTGCAAAGAGGTTTGTTACTGTTTTGAAAAAACGCAATCCCTTGGTCACTTGTTAAATTTGTTATGTCCCCATACAAAAATGTTGGAACTTCAAGGACTGTGATATTTTCAAAATAAAATTGGTGCCAAGAGAAAAGCTCAACTTCATGACATGAATTAGTGGAATTCTTTAATCAATAATTTCACAAGACTGGCATACAATTTCAGACTCAAAATACACAGAATATTTCACAGTTAGCAATAAAATTCACCGGCTATTACTATTAGCAAACTCCACATCAATGTGGTCAGGATTTATAACATCACCGGCTATTACATCCTGTGTACACAACAAACAGCACAAATTAAACACTAAAATGAAAAATAATACTTATCTAGGTCCAATATTTTTACAGAAATCTAAAAAAATAAATAAAAAAAAAAAAATCCACCTAATAAAAGGAAAGCCACATAGCAGTATAGTAATTCTGTTTAACAAACTAAGGTGCTTCTTTTCTACGTTTAACTGGATATGATTCTACGTTCAAATTAATTTCTTCATTTATCAAAGAAATTAGTCAATATTACGAAATCATATTAAATAAATTCAAAAGGAATTGAGAAATCTCTTTTGAGAATACAGTTAACAAAACCTAAAAATCCATTTTTGCATTGATTATAGAAGTAACACAATAACTTCATCAGTACAGTAGTAGACGAACAACAAAAACAAACCCTAATCCCTCCTAAGAAAACAATAACAATATAACAGTAGTTAGCAATTATATATAAGGTCAAACCTATAACTTAGTTAACCAAGAATAGCATGTCACTTCACCTACTAAAGAATAATAATTCAAATTACATTATCAAATTAAATTTAGTTAAAAAAAAAGTCAGGAATTTGGTACCTCATAAGGGTTTGTTTGAATGAGGGGTCGACCTAGACGTTTTGCAATGGCTTTCTTATGTTCAAGAGCCTTCTTCGATGTCTCGCGGTTAGGGCCGAGATATTGAAACCCCGTGAACAATACCAAGCAACTCAACGCAGCGCTCGCAGCGTATAACAAAAAATCTTGCAGACTCAAATTCAATAGGCAAGACCAATGGTTATTACTATTAGCAATAAAAAGGTTTAGTTTCTATTTAATCTGATATTACTTGAAAACTACATATTACACAGAAGAATCATAATTCAACTTCCAATAATTTACTTCACATGAATTAATTTACTTTAAAGTTTATGGTGAAAGGAGAGGCATTAGATCCAACCTTATCATTATAGAATATAAGAACAAGTGATTTGATCCTATAAATGCAATGTTCTTTATGCAGGAATTTCATCAAGAAACAACTCAAAGGGCCAAGCAGCAATGCAACCACGACTTTGTGTAGTGATGATTAGTGACCAATACATAGAAGTAGCTGTGCAGCTTGGTACTTATACATATAAAGTGATAAAGAGACATAAGAACATGAATTGAAATAAAATGTTATACATGGGTGTTTAGAAAAAATGTAACAAGCTGTCATGGAAATCAATTTTCAATTTACATGAGATGTAGCATGTCAGTTGTAGAGATGAGATACAATTAACTATCTATCATACACGAAAACACATCACTGGTACCCAAAAAACTAACATGGATCAGGATTTTTCATCTTGGAGATTTTAGTTCACTACAAAAGCATGTTTCTTAGATTCATACCTTCGACAGAATCTTTAGCATCTGATCAATGTACCAGAGCTTATCAGAGGAAAATTTGAAGCACAAATAATTAAATGCTAATTAACTAAAACATTTAATAGGGTCAACTGTTGAAAAAACCCCTCAAATTAGTAACTCTAAACTGATAAAGGGGAACGTGCTGATGCAAAATTGCTTCTTTTTTATTTACTAGAGAAAAGAAACAGAGTGAAGAAAGCACAGATCCAGGACTCAGATTTTGCAATCAAATACAGACATGTTTTGCGTTGTTAACCCAAAAATAAATAAAAAAATCCAGTTCATAGAGTTTCTAAGAATTAATCATCAATAATAGTGAAAACTGTTAAACAAATCAAACCATCTGGTATTAACGGAAAGCCATGAATGAAACCCTAACCAATTTTAACCAATTTTAACCAATTTTTGTTTCTGAGTCTTCAACGTCGTAGTCGAATCAGAACCAGTTACATTAGATCGATCATTCTCCGGTGAAGCTACGCGATCAAAATCATCACCAAGCTTCTTCACCAACCTTCTCCCACGAGTTTCAGGAACTGAAACCCTAACCTCTTCTTCATTCTCCTTCTCGAGAAAAGCAATGAGTCTACGGCGCTTGGAAACAATAGGAGCAGGTGGTGGAGAAGGAGAATGCGAAGGGGAGATTTTAGCGAAGGGGAGAATGCGAAGGAGAATGCGGAGGGGCTTCGGCTTTGAAAGTTTTTTCGCGTTGGTTACAGAGTTTTTGTTGTTAATATGTTGTAAGAATCTTAAAAGTTAGTTTTATTTTTCTCTAAAATTAAATTGAATCTCATAGTTTTTCTCTATAATTAAAATGAGTTTTCTCTATTTTAATTTTTTAAGTATTTTTAGAGACTTAAAAATTATTATATTTTTATACTATTAAACTAAATCATCATAGTTAAATAACATGTCAATTAATTCGACTATATTTTAAATTTAATATTATCAAATTTTTAAATATTATCTGTTGATTCTATTTTAAAATAATGGATTTTGTAATATTTTAATTAAAAATAAAATTTTAATTATGAAAATAATTTATTTAATTACCGAGTTCAAAATTAAGTAAATAAATTGATAAAAAAACTCTTAATTTAGTTAATTTAATAGATACTATACTATAAAATTTAAAAATTACAATAATTTTATTATCGTCACAGAGTGAATATCAACATTTAGACCATATTTGCCGCTGAATTTTTTATTTCGAGGAAAACTCACATCCACACTCAATCAAAGTTGATTTTTTCCTCCAAGTCAAAACGGTTTGGGTGGATATTACAGTGAAAATTATATTGTCAACTCTAACTATAAAACTTATCTTATTTTTTTAATTTGTTTAAAAAAACAAATCTACTTTATTTATATAAAAATAAAAACTACTTTATTTAAATAAAAATAAAGTACTTACCTGCGAAATTTGCTGCGGATAGTTAATGCGGAATTTTACCACAGGTAAATCCTAGGGAAAGAAGATGAATTTTGCTGCGGACATATAACCGCATGTAAATCCTAGCAAACGAAAACTTTACCTGCTGATTTACCTGCGGAATATGATACTGCAGAAATATTACTATGTTAGGAGCCGGAGGAAAATCCATGACATGCGGATATGTTTCCGCAGGAAAATCCGCAGCAAAAACGCTGATTTCTAATAGTAAATATTTATGTAAATTTTATGTACTGTAATGATGAACAATAATATTTATATAAATTTTATTTTAAATATTTTTCATCAATCTTCTCTCTTTCTCTGTTTTCTGTCTCTTGCTTCTTTGGTGTTTTTTTCTTTCTCGGTTACATTTATGCTAGAAGTTAGGAAAAAATTATAAGAGAATTTTTTGTAGAAAAATAGTCCACACCAATCTCTCTATGATATTTATTATAAGTATAGATAAATCACCGTTGGATTCACATATTTCACCCAATTTATTTTTATGTATGATATGATAAATTTTATTATATATATATATATGTGTAAAAACAATTTTACACCGACAATATATATCTATTAAACTAAAAATAATAATTAATAATGAACTTTTTAAAAGAACTGAATTCAAATCTTAACTTAAATAACTTTTAAGAAAATTTTATTTGTCTTTAGATCATACTTATAATAAGAGTATAAAGAAGTTCAAAATTTCTTCATATGTTATTAATTAAATTACAAAAATAAATAATTTCATAATTTCAAACTAATATTTTTAGAATGTGTTTTCGCAGTTTTTTATATATTAATAATTTAACAACATTTCTTCATAAATCATCTTATTTAAAATATGTCAAATTACTATTTTTTAGTTAAAAAATAAAAAGTAAAATCAAAGTTGTCGAATTTTAAAAAATAAAAATTAATACTACACACAAATAAAAACAGAAGAATCAAAAATTACAGTTAAATCATCATAAATAAATTACATAACCCATTTGTCTCATTTAAAATATTTTTATTAAATTATTTATTATTTTACAATATCAAAATAACGTTAAAATTAATTTCTTTTTTTTCATGTAAAGTCATTATTAATCTTCATGGCATGAAATGATACATAAAAAACGGCAAATAAATAGCCACGTCTGACGAAGCGGAGGGTCAATGCGCCATAATAACTGATAACGCCATTCAGTGGGTCCCACACACTCATCTATCTTTTGCTTGTGCCAACCATTTTCGCCGATACTATCAATGTCACCAACTCTTGCATAAACAAAATTCTTTAACCCACTATATTTAAAATAATAGAGAATTTAATTAATACGTAATAAATATTTTACACACATATTTTTTATTTGTATTTTATCGATTTAAATTTATTTTAATATTTGTTAATTATTTTTATTTTTTATTTTTTTAATTTTATTTTTTATTTTTACTTTTTTTTGTTAGATAAAAAATTTATATAGTATATTTTAACATGCATATAAAGTTTTACATAAATTTAAAATTATTTAATATAATATTAATATATATATATCTAAAATTAATGTTTAGATATTTTTATTAGTTGAATAATATTATTGTGCGTAAATCTCACCACTAAATTGTTTAGAAAAAAAATTGTATTTTATTATTACATGATTTTATTACATTATATTTTAAATATTTTTATACTATTTTTTGATTTTATTACATTATCTATGTAATCAAATATAATTGGTTGTATGTATAAAATAA
>JBBPBO010001986.1:58739182-58767006 GCA_037974295.1 Cicer cuneatum | reverse complement strand
TATATATATATATATATTTTTAATGTAAAATAATTTCAAATCTACTTCTAATTATATCTTATAATAATTAAATTTTTGTTTAAAAACTATAATATAATATAATATAAAATAATTAATATTTATAATTACATTCAAAAAATATTATTTTAAAAAAATATCTTCGAAATTTGTTTATCTTATTTTTGCTAAAAAAAAGTAACGAGATTGTGCTCCTATTCTAAGTAACATTTAAAAAAGAAAGTTATCTTTATTTTTTCAATGACATTAACGTATAATCTGATTATTATTTTTTTGCCATATTAGACTAAATCATTTTAGTTATCGAAATTCTACTTAATACAATAATATATATAGGGAAAGTCAGTGGATCTTATTCGAGGGGATAAAGATAGGCACTAGCTCAATTTGAGTCAATCATATATATGAAAATGTGAGGTGGAGTGATGTGTACATGTGAGAGAGGGTACCCTAATGGATAATATCTTTAATTAGAATGATATATGATTGTGAATATGAATGTGATTCTGCAACTAGTTTTATAGTATGTACCTTTAACGAAATTTCTCACGTGAATGTGACACCTTATAACTTCATCAATAAGGTTATTCTTGTTCACTTTCTTTAGTCATGCCAAAAATTTATTTGCTTTACAAAAAGCATACTCCACTTTTTGTAAAAAGTGCTTGTTGGATATAAATTATTTATCTTGGAAAGTTTTATTCTATGTCCTATAATTACACTTGTACTTCAATAATTTTTTTAAAATGTTAAATATATTATGTATTTTTTTTATTATTTTACTAAATTAAAATTCACTTTTTTTTTACCTTTCAAAGATTTTTTAAACCCAAGAAAATAAGATTTTCAGTACATAAAATTTTTTTGGTAGTTACCGGAAAACTTTTTTCAAGTTTTTCGGTACAGAAGGCTTCTACCGGAAAATTTGGAAAAAGTTTTTCGGTAAAGAAGCGTGCATTTAACACTACTGGAAAACTTCAAGTTTTCTGGTAGTTTCTTTTTTCCAATTTTTATTTTTTTTTATTTTTTTAAGATTTTGATAGATATGGATAATCCGCTAGTATTATCTGATATAACATGCGTTGATACTACCAACGTTTTTAACACATAACATGTATGAATAATTATAATTACTATCGTAAAAATCTATTATTGTGATTAATTATTATAATTTATTTTATATTTTATTTCAGATATTTGATACACGGGAAGCTGTTGTGAATTCGGCTAGAGAAATCAGTATAAAATACAAAGTGACCGTTATCATCACAAGATCAGATAAAGAGACTGGAGAAAGAGGACGAGAAATAAATTAATATTAGGTTGTGATAAAGGAGGAAAATACAAGGATGTTGATAGTTTAACTCGAAGTACAAAAAAAAAGTGTGGTTGTACTTTCAAGCTTAGATCAAAACCATTAAAAGATGGTTCATGATGAACAATAAAAGTAATTTGTGGAGTTTACAACCATGAATTACCTGATACTTTGGAGGAACATGCATTTGTTGGACGTTTAGATGAAGAAGAGGAAAAACATGTTCACGACTTAACAAAATATAATGTTGCACCGAGACACATATTACTCTCATTGCAAGACTGAGATAAGAACAATGTTACTCAAATATCACAAATATATAAATAGAGGAGTATCATTCGATTGAAGGTGAGAGGTCATAAGATAAAGATGCAACATTTATTCAAGTTAATTGAAGATACAAAATATGTGTGTTAGAATAGAAAGCGGGAAGACTCAGATGTTATGAAAGACATTTTTTGGGCTCATCCAGATTCAGTGAAGTTGTTGAATTTATTTCCTATTGTGTTAATTATAGACAACACCTATAAAACCAATAAATACATAATGCCATTACTTGAAATTGTTGGAATGACCTCAACATAGATGATATTTGTGGTTGGATTTGCTTATTTGGAATGCGAGCGGAAAGAAAACTTTTGTTGGGCATTAGAGAGGCTAAAAAAACTGTTTGTTACACAAAATAATTTTCCTCATGTAATTGTGACAGATAGAGATCTTGCTTTAATGAAAGCAGTTGCTAATGTATTTCCACATGCTGTTAATTTGCTTTATCAATTTCATATCGACAAAAATGTTGGAGAAAAATGCAAGCAACATGTCTTAAAGGATAGACAAGAGTTAATATTGAATATGTGGAAAGACGTTATGTATTCCAGTGATGAAAAAAAGTATATAATGCAGTTGCACATGTTTGAGCAATCATGTGTCGATTGTAAAGTGTTTGTTGATTATGTGAAAGAAACTTGGTTGACTCCTCATAAGCAACGGTTTGTTGAAGCATGGACAAATCGAGTCATGCATTTGGGAAACACAACGACTAACAGGTATGACATCTCACTATAAAACTTTGATTTTGTAATTTTACTATATATTGTTGGATTGCTCCATGGTGACAATTTACATGTAATGATAGGGTTGAGTCAGCTCATTGGAAACTGAAGTTAATGTTGGAAAACAACATGAGTGACATGTGTAGATGTTGGGAGGCTATGAACAACATGATAAGGTTGCAACATAAAAGAATCAGAGCCTCATTTCAGAAAAGATTTTATGGTGAAGCGCACAAACACAATAATCCATTTTATCAGAGATTGAATACATTTGTATCAAAAGAAGCTAAAACACATATTGTTGAAGAATACGAGAAAGTTGAATCGGTGGGTATCGACAAATCTATATGTGGGTGCTCTCTCAAAAGCACATACGGGTTACCATGTGCTTGTGAATTGGCACAATATAAATTGATGGGTAAACCAATTCCTTTAGATTATGTGCATATTCAATGGAGGAAATTAAGCATGGAATGTGAACTCACCCAAGACACAGAAGATGGATCAGAGTTAGATACGTCTGTTGAGATAGATGTCTTGTGGAAACGCTTTCGATCACTTGATGTTATAGGAAAAAGGGTGTTGAATAGTAAGGTGCGTGAACTTGCTTTTTCAACTACAAGTTCAACGTGTCCACCACCTGAAAAGGTTTAGAACAAAGGACGGGTGAAGAAAAGTAAGTCTAAGAAGCCGGATGAATATGATGTATATCGAGACCCTTCTTACTTTGAGCATAATAATGCAACATATTATGAAGATCCTACTTCCCAACTCTCTCAATCATCAATACATTTGTTCTTGAGACAATTTCCTGATGTTATTCAACCATACATTGATGACATATTTAATGTGATAGCAGATGGAAATTGTGTCTATCGCACTATTGCATCACTGCTTGGACATAGTGAGGAATCTTGGTCTTTGGTTCGCCATAGTTTGGACCAAGAGATTTCTTATCATATAAGTCTATATGATAGACTGTTCCCAGGACACATTAGAGAAATCAGAGATTCGTTGAATATAACAAGCTTAGGTGTTCAACCCATAGATAAATGGATGTCCATACCTAATATGGGTTACGTGATAGCGACAACATATAATATTATTCTCGTCACGTTTGGTCAGACATTTTCTATGACTTTCTTTCCTATGAGGGGTTCACATTCAGGATCGACAAAAAATGATCGTATCATATGTATTGGTTTTGTCGATGCAAGTCACTAGGTTCAGGTAAAATTATATTATTTTCTTAAGTAATGCTTTTTTTGAAATAATAAAATTATTTATTATTTCAATGTATTTTGCAGTTAAAGATGAAAGATGGATTTCCAATGCCAAACATTGCACCAGGTTGGAAGCAATATCGCACCGATGAGGCAACTTCTTTGGCAATAGCATATATAGGGCGTCTACAACATTTGGGGTCTTTAATAGGCAATATGTCACGTGTTAGACAAGATCCACTAAAAGAACCCGTAGATGCCATGTCATTAGATGATGATTGATTTTGTATGAACTACAATACTTTAAAAACATATATAAAATCACTTGTTATTAGTTCATTTTAGTTTTCTATCGTTATATTTTATCTTGTATTTTATTTAGTTTACTTTCGTTATAATTCATCATAAATAATATAAAATTAACGACATATAAATAAATAATGCTAAACATAATGAAATAAAAAAAAACTAACATTAATATTTAGAAAAACAATGTTTACAAGTCGTCTACTAATTATTGTGATCACGTGATAAATACAAAGCTTTATAAAAGTAAGAATACAATTCATCATCTGGGTGAGCTTCATGTACCTCCAAGCCCTGTTGTATAAGATCACCGATCTGCTGTATAAGAGCTCCAAGTGGCTATGGTGGAATATGTTGGATATATCCGAAATGTCTCAAACACCTCTCTGGCATGTACACCATAATGTGGTACATAATCGAAGGTGACCGGTGTAGATCATGATATCATAAATTCAGCAAGTGTCAGTACGTCAATCATATGTCTGTACTCAAGGATCTTGTGATGCCTTGTTTGTAGCTTCATCTATTCATCCGAACAAAGCCATCAAGATTAGTACCCTGGTCACATCTATTACAAATATTTGGAAAATATTCATATATCCAGCACTGTTGTAAATAAAATTAAATAAATTAATGATAAACATACAACTTAATAATTTAAAAATAATTAAAATATTTAATACATATAGTAGTGACATATAACCACCTAACTATTTGGTGGCATATCGGCAGACATCTGAGAGGTAGTCATAAAGGACTACGAGTGCACCAGTACCCCAGGCGTATGCATCTGTAGCGTCCAAATCTCTGAATAAAGGGAGGTACTTCGCATCAACAAGAGTATGACTCTTATCTGCAAAAATAGTATTCCCTACTAAATTCAGCAGATACGCCCTAGCAGCACAGTCAAATCTATCTCCTCGACACTGCCTCACGAATACCTCATTTAACCAATTCAATTTGTAGTGCGCCCCTCTAGTCTTTCTGGTGTCCTCCCAGATCTCTTCCGCAGGCACTCTTAATAAAGTAATGGCAAGATGACATGCCATTGCTCTATCTACATCAGGTGGACTGTAGAACTGACCCCTGACAGGCAATCCAAGAAGATTGGCAACATCATCCAAAGTAACTGCCATTTCACCGAATGACATGTGAAATGACGATGTCTCAGAATGTCATCTTTCCACAAATGCGGAAATCAGGTTGTTGTCAATCTTCTTCAAACTACCCCGTTGTAATGGGGCCAATCCCGACAAGTTCACCCAGTTCTCGATGACTCGTGGGAGTACCTGCGGCGTAAATTGTTGCAACTTTTTCCCATGCGCAACAATTTTTAGCATTGGTCGCTCATGTATACAAAGAAAATATATATATGAAATTAAAATTAAATATAGAACAAAAATAATAGTTAATTAAAATATTTTTAATGCACCATAAATAATAATTAATTTAATATATTTGACCAAACCATATTCTAGCTGAAACATGCTGATCGTATCAAGTAAGGACAAACAAATCATATGGTCCTCCAGGATACCGCGTCCCCTGAGGTCCATCATGTCTCTTCTTCATATGCTCTCTCTCCTCCTCCTCATGTACTACAGGAGGGTCCTCTTGCTGATGCATAGTAACTGATAGTGTTTCGGCAAGTGTACTAAATCGTTGCAAGTAATAATTAAAACGTTAGTACCGAGTGTCGAACTTAAGAATTGCGTTTTACTATCGAATTATATTTAATTACTGAAATTGAACAAAAAGTTTTTAGATTGAGTAGAATAATATTTGAAATAACAATAGTAATAAAATTGAACTTTTATAATGAGAAAAATGTCAGGGATGAGTTTCACTACGAGTCCAACCTTGGTCTCTAATTTGATCCTAATTACTGAATTCCTTTATTGAATTATTACTGAATTTTTTTAGTATTCTTGCCCTAATGTCTTAGTGACAGAACCTTTAATTCCAAAATAACCCCTAATTCCTTAGTGGATTTAAAATTATGATTAAGCTTTACAGTACAAAAATTCTCTTTTTAAATTGTTGCCTCTACAACTAATTCAACTGGTTTCATGACATGCATCTATCCCTAGACTACAATCTCATGAATTTCTCATCTCAAGCATTCGTAAAGTCCACTTCCGTTTCAAAATATGAATCATAGAACATTTTAAAGTTGATCAGGCAATAAAAAGCATTAAGCACAGAAATGAGAAAAATAATTCAATAAATTTATTCATATAACTAGGAATCAAATCAGACAAATAAGGGTTTCATCTTGTTTCACTCATTCCTAACAAATAGGATTTAGTTATCAGAGATTTAAGAGATAGAGATTAAAGAAGAATTACAAGAAAGATTCATGAATGATTCTTGATAAAACTCCTTCAATGGTGTAGAACAGCTGTCTCTGAGCTTCTCTGCAAGGGCACAAGTCTCTAAGCTTCCCAATTGACCAAAAGATCCCTAAAAATTTAGAAAAACTCGGTTTTATGCATTCTGCAGCGTGCCAAGCGCCCTTGGCTCAAGACTTGCGCTTTAGGCGCATTCAAACAGAATCAGCAGTGCAGAAATGCGCTTCACGCGCGTGCTTTGCGTTGCAGGCGCACAACATCTGATGTTTGGCATTTATTGCCTTTTTCTCCTCTTTTGAATCCGAATTTGGCTCCGGTGTCTTCATGAAAGTTGTAGCTATGGATCGTAGCTTTCATTTGAACTTGGTTTGATTCCAATTGGACATCTAAAAGTCCAAATATGGTAGAAATACTCCATGTAGGTCATGTTGATTTCTCACCAAAATTCAGCACTGCACTAAAACAAAGAAACGAAGCAAAACTCCAAAAAATCTCTACTTAATCAATGAAATAAGAACATAAGCATTTTATTAAACCCAAGAACTAGAATCAAAAAAATATATCAAATAACTCATTAAATTAAGTAATGATTGAAGATAAATAAGACTAAAAACAATGAAAAATATGCATATGACGAAGAGTTATCAGTAGCATCAGCCTTCGGGATAACCATATGATCCTAGTCTCCCTCGTCATCTTCTTCTACTATCATCCGTCGTCTTCTTCTTGTCGACGCTATCGGTTGAATCCTCTCCGGAGGATGCATCATAGATGATGAAGAAGTACCTTCCTCGCGTGATGTTCAGATGATTTTGCCGTCTCTACCTCGTGCACCAGCGCTCACTAATATTAAAAAATAACAAGAAAATAATCAGTTAAAAAATTATAATTAAATAAATTTACAAAAAAAATAACTACCGGAAAACATGATTTTTAAGTTTTTCGGTAGTTTATTTTTTCCAGAAATCTTTTTTCAAGGTTTCCGGTACCGAAAATCTTTTTTCAAGTTTTCCGGAAATGATATGAACTACCAGAAAACTTGAAAAAAGTTTTCCGGAAAACTTAAAATGATGGAATGGTAAAATTTTCAACTTTTATGCTTTATAGAAGGACAAAAACGTCTTTTCCTTAGGTTTGTGAGGGGGGGGGTTTATAAGTATAATCTGGGGGGTATGGGGTAAAACTTTCTTTATTTCCTGGTGCCTATTGGATGCCAAAATCCACTTGGGCCTGATTCTTGTTTTCGATTTGGCCCAGTTTGGGTCTTGATCTTTCAATATATTGATGTTATTGAAAAAGAAAGTTTCTTTTCCCACATCTAAATCTTCTAAAAAGTCTTAAATTTTATCTAAAATGGTTAAATCAGATATGTATTTTGTACGTCTGGATCGACTAATCCAAACATTTATTTTTGTGTATTTGAGAATAGAAAAAAAAAACACTACTTAAAAAAAGTCACCTTTGACCCCATAAAAGATTACACCTTTTCTTGAGTAAAAAACAATTGGTCAAAAAAACAAAAATACACCTTGACAACTAAAAATACATAAGTCATGTCAGCCTTCTCACCAAACACTTCTTCTTCAACACTTAATCTCAAATCCTTCATCTATTTCCATATTTTTGGAGTTCAAAAAATCCATTCTTCTATCCATTGGCATCATCAACTCAATTTTTCTTCATTGAAAAGGTAATGTAGCTCTAAAATCCTTTTCATTACCATTTTGGTTGTTAAAGTTTTTGAAGTTCTGTACTGAGTGGTACCGAATTCTAGGATTTGGTAGCGTGCTTTGGTAGTATGTTTTTAAAAAATGTAACACTACCAGATTCACACATTCGATATGTGTTAATGCAGTCAATAATTGTCTATTTTATGCATAATTGAGTTTTAATTTGTGTTAAATGTTTGTAGTTAGTTATGGTTGAGCCTGAAGTTGAATTCAAACATTTTTCGGCACCTGATTTGAAACATGAGCCTGTAGCTGAACCAAAACCCGAGCCTGTAGCTGGAGAAATACTTGAGCCCGTACTTGATTTGAAATTGAAGGAAGCAACTGATTTGAAAGTGTATATTGCAGAGCCAATGGTGATTAAAACCATGTACACAAATTTTAGCATTTTACAAGAATATTAGATTAATCAAAATTAAAATGATGTGCTTTTAACCAAAGTATTATAATTAACCAAAATATTCAAACAATGTACATCTAAATCAAATCAAAAGTAATATTGCCTAATACATAAATACTATTGTGTAACTCTATTCATAATGCTACTCTGTCTCCTCTTGCGATATAAAAATACATCATGTGTGTGATCAAAGATCTATTGCACACATTAATTTGCATAAGTTCCCTTTTGCATCATCTCGTGTGCTTCAAGTGCAAGATTTATAATCATCCTACAAATTTGTTGTGTGTTAGCTACATCAGATGTGGACTCTTGTTGTATGACGACCTCCAAGCCTACAGGTCTTGGAGGATTTCCCTTTGGAAACAATTGCATGAAAGGATGAAAAACCCTATAAAACCAAGTTACATATCCAACTACAATTTTCCAACTCTTGTCCACGAATAGTCCCCCACATATCTGGAGTAACTAGATGCAATCTAAAATCCAGATATGCCTGATCATCATCCTACATACTCATGGTAGGATGAACATATATTGTTGGGAAATCAAAAATATATTTCAAAACAATTTTAAAATCATTCTAGTTGACGGCTATAGTGAGAATGACAAGGTTTTATTAAGAGCAGACACAATATATACAAACTCAATTAATTTTATTTAATTAAATTATTAATCAATTAAATCATTATTTAATTAAATTTTTATTTTCCGATTTAACCGTTCTATTATGTAACCCTATATGCTCTCACTTAATTGACAATAATATTAAATATTATAAACAGTGAGTGGCATCTAGCAATGCATTGCTACCCAATTAATGAGAAAATCGGTGATACAATTTTAACCTTACCGTGACCACTATTTATTGTGCAGTAATTATCCCTTCATCCAAATATCTTAATTGAACATGAGGTATAAAGTGTATCATCCTTGTTAGATCCAATAATTTTGTTTCTCAATTCCCGAGTATATGTGCAATCACTAATGTACCCAATATCTTATATTGATTTATTTTGTCATGACCACACACATTTCACATCTCACTCTATCAAGAAACCCAAGACTCAACACCTATTATACAGGAGAGATGAATCATACCTATATCACCCACATCCGTCTACATGGTTTATTGTAGATCCAATAACTACCATTACGATTGTCTTGTTACATATAATATTTGATTGCCTCAAAGTATACAACTCTCTAAGTAGCTATCGTAGTGACTTCTAGTCAAAGGACTACTCAATATGATCACATGAGAATCATTAACGACACTTGCATAATTGTTATGTAACGTTCTCATAGCGGATCAATCTAGTACAAAAATTACTGCTAATATTTATATCTATGTGAAGACTTGATATCTCATATCCGTGATCCGTGAGATGTGACCATCCATCTACTCACATAATAGTCTTTATGTATTATTGTTGTCCCATTTAACAGTAAAACTTAAATACAGATAATTTAATAATAGTGTCATTATGCTTAATGTAGTCTCACAATTAAGTCACACTTAATATTCCATTAAAAAGATTAACTATTATAAGAACTTTATTATGCTTTAAATAAATCCACATAACAAATTAAAATGTCTCATATTACTATATAAATAATAGTAAGTGTCATGATACAAATAATAACCAAGAAAAAATTATTGGCCTCTAGGGTTAACTCTAACAGAAATGTCTGAATATATGGGGATGGTCTGAATATATCCAAATTGCCTAAGCACGCACTCAGACAAGTGAGGACACTTCATCCTAGATCCTCATCTAATCCAGCCAAAGTACCAACATATTTCCTCCAACGAATGAGTCAGACGATGGCCGTCATAGGGAGAAAATCAATAATTTTGGACTTCCAAACAATCCAGTGCATTCTTGTATGTCTCTACTAGTGGACGAACTCGATGTGAAGCGAACATACATGCACGTGGAAGGGACTCATCATATTCATCTTGCAGAGTGTGCATACAGATGTTGGAAAAATGTTGCATGATCCATGTTCGAAGCAAAAAAATATATTAAAATTAATTATAAATAACATTCCAATAAAATTAACTAATATTATAAAAAAAAATTCCAATTGAATTAACTCTTAGTAACCTAGAGGAGGAACAAGTAAACAACTAGTTGTTTTTGTCTAGGACTTGCTTGCATCCCCTAGCAAATGTCCAAGAAAGCAAGAGCAACAACACCCCATGCATACTCTTGGACGCTACCCAAGTCTCTAAAGTATTGAAAGCAACATAACATTGACGTATGTTACACTTTTATCGTTGAATATGGTAGTGCTCATAAGGTAGATAAGATATCATCTAATGTTGTTAAATTGATGATATTCCCTCGCCTTGTCATCGTTAGCAAACTGAATAGATTTCTTCAGATGAATCCAAAATTGGACTTCAAAGGTTGAGAATCAGACACGCGCTCCTCTCATTCTTTCAACCTTTGTCAGCGCATCATCTAAGTCGAACTTAAGATCATTATGCAGCCACTCAACCCCTCATCTTTCACTATCGACGTATGTGCCATGAGGTGTCTGGTGATGAGCAAGTGCAGAAGACATGACACATCGTCTAGAGTCATTGTTATCTCACCAATAAGAAGATGAAATGAGCTAGTCTTGTAATACCTCAATTTTGTTCTCCCAATTAAAAATCAATTCAAAAAATAACTAATAATATTAATAATATGTTAAAAGAAATATATTTCGTAATTATTATTAAATAAAAAAATCATCATTTTATAAAATCTGACCAAATTTTGTGTGCATATTTACCTTGTTCCTAGTGCAAAATATAAAAATAAATAAATAAATGTGTTCTCTTGTCCAGCAATCCTTCTTTCTCTTCAGTCCCTCTTCCCTTTCTTTCAGGTTTCTTGTTTTTACTCATTTGTACTGATAAGGCTAAAATCTTCACTCATAATGCACTCAATCAAAAAGGCGAGCCACTTTTTTCCCTAACTATCTAAGGTTGCTTGAGGATTGCTGCAAAACAATAGAAAAACTAGACATCAATTTATACCGTGGACACAAAGATTCATTCTTGTAGTCTATAAATTGAGACAGAAAAATCAATCAGATGAGCAATTGTTTTTGGTAGAGATCTTATACTAGTTATCATAAAAAGAAACACTAAAAGAGAACAATTTTATTTTTCAAAAGAGAAGTAAAGAAAAAAGAGAGAAATTTTTATTTAAATGAGAGATTCTGAAATAAGAATGAAATTAAGCAGAGAAGAAAGAACAATCTAATTCTATCCTCAAAATCATATATTTCAAAATTAAAAGGAAAATAGAAAATGAGAAACAGAAGGCATTACCGTCATTTCACCCTCCACAAGTAACTGCCGCTAACCACAGTCAACCGTACACCACCGTCTTTGTCTTCATCGGTATTTGAAAAGTCATGTATTTTCTCATTCTCTTCATGTTTGCTCTATTTTTCAAACTCTATATTATTGTATTCGAAACTAAAATTTGAAACTAGAGTTTGAAAGATGAAATTTTGTGATATGTATGGGTGATGTTTTGGTTGATTTTTTTTTTTATATTATGTTTATAAAGTTTAAAATGTTCAACCTGTTTATATTGAAAAGACAACGTGCTTTGCTTTGTTTCTTTTTTACTTCCTGCTATGCGTTGCTTGATACAGGCTGTTTATGTATGGATGTTTGCTTTTTTTACTTCCTGCCATGCGATGATGCTTGCTACAACTGTTTCTGTATGGATGTGATCATCGATGGGTTTGTTTTCGTGCTTGCTACATCTACTTCCTGTTAGCTAATAATGAAAGTTTGCCAATAAATTTTAATCAACAAATATCCTATTATATTTATTACATTTAATATAAATAATTATGGATGTAATTAAATAGCAAGAAACATCATTTATTTCATCGATAAGTAGTGTTAGTCGATTCTTTTTTATTTATTTATTTATTTTTAGCTTTGGGTTGTGCTATTTAATATTAAAATGAGTTTTGTTGCCATCACTTATTTAATAAAAAAACATTTTGAAAGAAGCTCACACTTGTATATAGTATTTTTTGTTCTATTATTAAAATGTGTTTTCGTTTATTTAACTGATCAAGTTACAAGTCCATATATTTCGTAGAATCATTTAAACTTATATCTAGCATCGATTTTTAATTCTAAAAAGAAGAAAAGATAAAATTATAATCAAATATTGAAGGGTTAATTAGATGTCACATTTGTTAACCTTTGAGTTGTTAGGGCACGAGTCGTACAATTTGATAGTTCTAAAACTCATTTTTATAAATAAATTAATTTAAAATCATTTTTTTTAAATCTGATTAATTAAATGTGACATCTTTTTAATCTTTGAGTTGTTAAAACACAAGTTGTACTACCTGGTTTTAAAACTCAATTTAAAAAAAACGAAAATAATATAAAATACTCTTATAAAGGTTAACTAGATGAAACATCTTTTTACTCTTTGAGCTTTTGAGACACGAGTTGTACAACTTGATAGTTTTAAAACTCACATTTCAAAATAATTATTCAAGTCAAAAAAACTCATTTTCTTTCGCCAAAACTTTTTTTTTATTAATAACAAAACACATTTTTTTTTAAAAGTAATCAAGACATCCGCATTTTCTATCTAAGAACTACGTAACTTTGATTTCTCCATCGCACCGGGAGATACGTAGGAGCAAGATTACTCTTGTCAAGCACATTAATAAATTTTTTTTTTCGTCTTTTTTAAGTACATATTTATTTCAAAATCACATTAAAAATAAATAATTGATATTCATATTTAATAATAAGGAGAAATAAATATATTTAAGTTAATATTAATTTTGCACAATTAATTATAGGTAACCGTATTTTAACGGATGTTGTAGGGTGCTAATACATTCCCTACGCATAATCGACTCCCGAACCCAAAATTTGGTTTTAAAAACCATTTTTTCTATAAGGGTTTTCCAATGTTTCCCTATTTTAAATAAACTTTGGTGGCGACTCCATTGAATTCGAGAAACACTCGAAATTTAGGCCGCGACAAGTCTCTATGTGCCACTCCTCAGCAAATGCGAATAATAGATCGACATCTATTAAATTTTAGCTTGTACGTCAAAGATCAGCTAAGTTGGAGGCTTTGATTGGATTCCAAAACCAAGTCACGATAGAAGCTGGAGCCTAAAGTTGACATATCTTTCTACCATTGTTGACGGATTTTAGAAGAATACGTTCATAAAAAATAATCAATTGTTAGTCTTTAGATATTAAATAAATAAATAGTCCATAATTAAATAAATTTAGAATTAAACTTACATCTCCAACCCCTAAACATGTGGTGGTGGTAGGGATAGTGGTCCCTGAAATGTTGCAGGTGGTGATAGTGGTGGCGACGATAGTGCAAGCAGTTCTTCCTATACATATTCAACATCAACATGTGTCTGAGAGCGAGAGCTTTCACCTCTAACCCGATGTCCGTTTACCGGTAGCTTTGGCCTAACGCTCTCTACGTACAAACTCATGTTGGGTTTTCCTATCACGTCGGAATCGAGTAATATCACCATCAGCTTCCATCTCTGAAAGCAAAAAATCAACACTTTGTCACATTTCAACATTTTGACTATATCAAATTTCAACAACATAAACTACTTTAAACTACAACAACAATATAACCTAATTATATCTCACGACCAAATCATTATAAATCAAAAGCATTTTGTCAAACATTTGACAAACAACAACTATAATAACTTATTCGACTTTTTGATATTTTTCAACAACAATGAATTGACATAACAACAACAACAAAATCACTATCAGTCGCTAATATAAACTACTTTAAACTTCAACAACAATATAAACTAGTTATATCTCACTACAAACTCATTACACATTTGGTCAAACACTTGACATACAACAACTATAACAACTTAGAAAACATAAACTCAATTGTAACAACAACGACCAATTGACATAACAACAACACCAACATTAATCCATAACTACCTATTGAAACTACAACAACAACAAAAACATAAATATAAACATAAACACTAAAATAAAAAATATAAAAACAAAAATCTTAGCTTTTGATGATTAAACCGTTTCTGAAAAAGTGTACTACGTACTTTTTTTACATTCATATTGCATACTTAGGATCCGTTTAGTTTGGGGTATTTGGAGGGGAGGGGAGAGGAAGTGAGTTGATATTTTAAGTTTTTGTGTTTGATTCATTTTTTAAGAAGAGAAGGGAGGGAGCCAACATCCCTCGTATAACTCATTTTGCTCTATCTCCATTTTGGAGGGGAGGAAACCAAAACAATCTAAAAAACTAATTAAAATACCTCATCTCCCTTTCAATCAAACACACAAGCATTAACACCATTACTCTATCTTCTTTTGAACCAAACACATCTATATTCCCCTTTTCCCTCCTCCCATCCCATCTATTAAAATCCCTCCTCTCTCCTCTCCTCTATTAAAGTGTGAGCTACATTGTTGCAACTTTTAAGAAAGTATGAAAAAGAAAAATATCTTAAACTAGGGAACATCTTCACCTTTCATAATTTGTATCAATCTTAATTATATATTTTTTTCATTAATTGTTACATGAAAAGTAACGTACAAACTATTTTGTTTTAATATAAATGCTTTTATCAATAATTTTTTTAAGATAATCTATTAATTTTTTTTTAAAACAGGCTAATATCTTAAAATCTTACAGTTTAACAAAATATTTATGTTTATACGTCACTTTCGGTATAACAAAATTGGTCTAGGGAGCTACCCTATATGTTATTTTTGTGAGCTTTATTTGTCAATATTGGGCTATGCCAAAATAATTAGGCTGTTGAACAAAAAGCAAAAAATTAGCCCAATTCATCCTGTGTTGTTTTTGACAAAAGTGCTATCTAGAAAAACCATTATTTTTTTACCATCTAGAAGTATATTTTCAAATAATTTAGTAGCAAGAGAGCATAAATTAGACAAGTTGTGTATGTTGTTTAGACGTAACTTGATCAATTTAATTAGAAGAAAAAAATAACACAATTATAATTTTTTTTTTTAATTATTGGACACTAGTGTGTTTGTCCGTTCGATTTTATCGATAAAAAATATAAAACATACAAAATTTTATTGAATTATTTAAAAAATTCTGTTATTTGATTGGTTTTTTCTTCACGGAAAGTTATTTGATTGATAATGAAGGATCAGATTGTAAATAAAAGTATATAGTTGGAAGAAATAGTTTGAATAAAAGAAAAAATTGGAAGAACAAAGTTACATTAATTACTTAGTATCATTTTATATAAAGGTTTAGATAATTGAAGAATTCAATTATTTAATTAAATAAAAAAGGATAAAATTATAAATAAAATTAAAAATGAAGGACAATATTAGAAGGAAAAAATATACATCATATTTCCTTAAAAAAAATTAGAAGAAAAAAGCTACACAAACTTTATATATAGTATAGATGACATATTCTGTTTTTACTGTTTAATCCAGTGTTTTTATTTTTATTTATATATACAGTTATCCATTAAATTTCATAAAAAGTGATCTACTGAATTTAAAAAAAACTTAGATGAGTCACTAATCATCCTTATTTATTAAAGGGAGCTTATATTTTTATTTTTACTTTTTTGACAAAATTACCATTCTCCAAAAGTTTAGTTTCATAATGGATTTGTCCAACAGTTTACTTCTTGATGAAATTATATTTATATTAGTATATGATATTTAGTATTATATATATATATATGTATATATATATATATATATTATATTTATAAATAGAATAAATTAGATGGAGTAACAATGTTTTTGTTGCTATACACTACCTTACTTATAAATAAGATTAGATAGAGTAATATAAAGCTATGCACGAAAATGTTAACATGACTACCATTTTGATATGCTAAATAAGAAATAAAGACAACTTACACATATATTTAAGTATGTCATGCAGAAGAAAATGTTTAAAGATACAATTATTATACAAGTCATTTGTATTAGCAACCCATATATTTGATTGATTTAATTTCAATTACGTAGGCAACATTTGTTGCTATTTTAGTAGCACATGCTTTAGTAGCACATACATTTAAAATTGGCTAAAAGAACCGTAAAAAGATAAAATGATCATGCCACTTAAAATTGATCGGAACATTTAAAATAACTACATAGATATTATATCTGTATATCGTAAGTTCGATCTCTCTTAATATCATTAGAGGAATGTTGATGTAAATTCTTTAGAAATGCTACGTGACCTCTACTTAGTTCGACAAATTTTTTATACGAGAAAAAAAAAACACTTATTTTTGGAAATTGTTCAAATAGTTAGTGTATCGAATCTAACCAAAAATCAACTAATTGTGCGAAAATCAAACATAATTGATGTATATATATATATGTATGGTTTTTTAGGAAGAATGTGTAACAAGTGAATGAAGAAATGCTATGTTTTGATTTGTAGCCCTTTTTGGTGGTGAAGAGATATATTGATTTAATTAATTATTTATTTTGAGATTGAAAAATAGGAATATGAAAGGGTTGTGAACAACACAGACAGTGAAATATGAATGAGAGAAAACTAACAAAGAGATGGAGGGTGTGAAAAGTAAATTAGAGTGACACATAATATTAGAATTTTGATAATGTAGTATAATAAGTACTAAGATGGTAATAATATAGTTGAGAGGGTTGTTTTAATAAATTATAAATAGATTGGTGAACACTTCATTATTAATCATGTTTGTGTCTAAAAGTGATATTATTTGTGTTTCAATATGTCTTTAATTTTATAATTTATTGCATATTTATTTTATAAATTTAATGCTCGTGATAACCTATTGAAATGAGTTAAAAATGAAGCAATCAAAATAAAGTTTCTTATTGTTATTACAAGGTCATATCATGATAAAAAATAGATGAAAGATGACACTTGTATTGAGATATGAAAGATGTAAGACATACAAAGAACACAATAAATCATTGAAGTGCAAATATTCACAATCCATAAAATATGAGTGCTGGTTTAGATTATGAGGTAGACTTTTGAGCAACAGTGTTTGAAAATACTAAGTATTATTAATATAGTAGTTATTAACATTTGGGGAAACTTTTTCCTAAATGACAAAGAAGTCTCATTTTAGTAGAAGCAATTAAGTTATTATCATTTTAATAGTTTTTTAATTTACTCTTGATCTTTTATTTTAATTTATTCATCTATTGTGAAACGTTCAATGTTTTTTGTTTTTGATCAATAATATCTCAATAAATATTAAATTTATTTATTTTATTATCGATTAAAAAAAATTAAATGAAATCAATTACAATAATTTAATAAATGATTTTACATGAAAAAAAAGTCTAAAAACAATATAGTAGTTTTACTAATACTATTATTAACTTCAAAATACATCATTTTAAAATTTGTCTTAGGCCTTAAGATGTATTGGGTCTTTCTCACCCATACTTGATTCAACTCAATACATATGATCACCCATAGATAAAATTTAACTAGAGCTAAAATAAATAAATTCTTGATATTATAAGCTAAAAAATAAACAATTCCTAGAAATAAAATATAGTATGAAATGATCACATTAGGAAGAAACAAATTACAGTAGTCAAATTAGTGGTTGTTAACAGTAAATTATATCCAAATTAGGTATATACGTGAATTGCTTTTTACACCTCATAAAATACAAATAACAAGCAAAAATGTGAGCCCAAGACAGCAGATATAGGCCCTTAAGGCTCATATATATATAGAGGATAAAAAGCCTCATTTATTTTCTAAGTCATTCTGAATAGTATGCATATTACAAAGTTTTAAAGTCCCAAGATTATTATGCATAAAATTATACATAAATTTAGTTTATTTAAAAGTGTATTGATAAATGTATTTCAGGCACTAATCTTCTCATCTTATTTTAAAATTTGCACATATTTTATTATTTTTCTTCACCTAATTAAGTTATTTGATGGAAAAACACGTCGTATATTAAGTGTAAAATAACATTGTTTGAGTACGTGAATAACTCTAAAGCATCAATTCATAATTTTGTACTAATACATATCACTATTATTTTTCTTCAAATACTTTCTTAAGTATTGAGCTCTTTTCAAATATTTAGCACCTCGTATTTTTTCATATTTTGTAACTAGAACTATTTTATTAATTAATATTTATCTTTATTCTCACGAATAACTTTTTAGTTTGTTCCATAAATTAATTTATCTCTAAAATAACTATAAACTTTAATATTTTATATCCAATTTTATCATTTTATGTTCAATAATATTGAATGGATATGTCTTCTACATATAGAGAGTCTATTTTAAGTCTATCATGTTTCTAAAAAACGACAGCTCATTTCGAGGGTATTAATTCAAAAGCAAAAAAATCGTGTTTTTATTTAGTAGTAAATATTTAGAAAGTAAAAAAAATTATATATTTTTTTTTAAATATGTATTTCTAAAAATATATATGAAGTGAGAAAAAAAAATTTCTTTTATATATATATATATATTATATCAAATTTAAGTGTGCCTCATGGGCTCAACTTGCTATACCATATTTCATTTGTTTTGTTACTGATTTGTAATAATATTAAAAAAAAATAATAATTATAACAATTTAAAATTGGAATAATCGGCTATACCAAGTTCACTCTAGGGTCCACTTTTAATTTTATTTATTCTAAAAGCAATATTTTAAAACAATTATCCTTAAATTTAATCATAAATTAATTTGACCCGTAATTAAAACTTTCTTTTGACCGATATTTTTTCATTAAACTAGATTTCAAGAAAAACCTTCATTTTCTTTTTGTTACCATTATTATATATATATATATATATATATATATATATATATATATATATATATATATATATATATATAATTAAGAATCCCGTACCATTTCATTCTTCACAACACTTTTCTTCAATAGTGAAATTTTTTTTTTATTTCATCACATATATAACTCTTCAATTTCTTCTATAATTTTTCTATCTAAACTTTGTAACCATATTCCAATATTCATCATAATGAGGACCAAAAGAGACCTATGGAAATTGGTGAAAAGTATTTCTGGTGTGAGGACCCGTAAAAAAAAGTCACCAAAACCTTTTGAGGTTCATTACATTGATACATTAATTTCAGGTGAAGTACCACATTTGTATACCAAACAAGAAATTAATCAAGTAAAAGATGTATCTACACAATACAACAAGGCTGTTGAAATAAAAAAAGGGAAGGATATCCTCGCAATGCCCCCACCGCCACCGGTGATCATGAAGAAGAAACCAAGAAATAAATTTTTTTCTAATCTAAAGAAAGGATCAACGTCAAAAAAAGCGTCAATGAAAGCATCAACTTCAAGAAAAGTGTCAATTCCGATGAGGGCATCAACACCACCTCCTCGGCCGGTGTTCCTACCGCCATCAAATCGTCGAGCGTACAGTTTATGATTGTATTGTGGGACCTACACTAAAGAGTAGCTATATTTGGGGTATTAAGGAGAAAATTTGATTTTTTTTTTATTACGTGAAAAAATTTAATGTAAGCATGCAACATGTATTTTTAAAAAAAAAAAAAAAATGTTGGTTGATTTAAGTATGCAATTACTAAAGTCTCATCATTTTTAATGTACTCATTTACTTTGTAATTTGATGAATGTGTTTGACGGTAAATGTGTTATAATAATTATATCTTTTGTTGTATATTTGGTGCATCTATTGAATTATTGAATTAGATGAATTTTGAATTAGAAATATATACCAACTTTTTTTTTATTAGAAATATATCATGTTTGATTACATCTTTAGATACTGCTTGAGTAGATTTTTTTTAGTAGATGTTTAATTATAAGTAATTAATTTGTGGGGTATTAATTAGACAAATTAATACTGCCACAGCTTAATCCTCATTGTGTATTTTTGTAATCAGTTAGTTATGACAGTTAAATCAGTTTTTAATTTCTGTTATGGTAGTTATGTAGCAATTTATTCACACTACTAGAAATTAATGTTTTACCTTCAGATTTTTCTGCGGATTTAAGCTAAAAATCCGCAGAAAACACCATTACCTGCATATTTACCGGCGGTAGTATTTCCTCACGTAAAACCTTCGTGGATAATTGTTTCCTGATGCTTTCTAAAACCGCTGGTACAGTACCTGCGGATTAATCCGTAGGAAAAGTAAATAAAATCCGTAGCTAATATTTAACAAATTTAAGGCATTTTCTTACGCATTTTCATGCGGAACAAATCTGCAATACTATTTATGCGAATTTATTCCAAATGTATTTCCGCAGGTAATGGTGCTTTTTGTTCTTTTTTTTTTATTGATATGAAAATTTATATTATTATCAATACATTTTTGAATTATTTAATATAAGTTTTTAATTAGAATATTATTGCAAATACTCAAACAATTTATATCATTCGAAAATCATAACTAAATATTAAAGCATGATTCAACTATTGCAATACTCTTAAACAAAATTTACATATCATCACTAAGTATTAATTAAAATATAATCCAAAAAAAATACTAAGGATAATCAAGTATAATCCCAAATATTTTGCTGCTGAATCGAAATAGAGCAAAATTCTCCAACCATCAAAAGAGATCAAAATCTTAATCCATAACATTGAATAGTAATACAATCAGAATATCATAGCAGCAACACGTGTCATGTTTCATCATAGATTCATTTTTAATTATTCAAATTACATGTTCATTTTAAATATAGTTTTTTATTCTATATTTTAGCCCCCACTAAATTTCTAGCTAGCCTATGTTTAATGTTTTTTTATTGTCTTCCTTAAAAAAAATCCTCTATGTGTCAAAAATAAAAAATAAAAAATAAAACTTTCTTTAAGTTTTCAAATTGTGTTTATTTCTCTTTTTTTAAATAAAAAAATGTGTTTATTGGTTTTTTAAAAAACTACAAGGAATAAAATGGTGTTTGTTTTGACTCTTGGAAAATGCTCTCCAAAATATGGTTTTTTATCTTATGATCTTACATATTGTACTCCTAAACTACCCCAGGGGCGGATTATATCAGGGACAAAAAAAAAATTAAGTAAAATTATTAAACTGCCCTTAATAAAATTAGAAATTTACATTTGTACCAAAACCTAATTTTTTCCACTTTCTTCCTTCCCCCCCTCTCTGACTTGCAGTTGCAGCGGCCATCTCTTCCTTCCCCCCCTCTCTGACTCGCAACAGCCGACACAGGCACACAGCCTCCTTCCTCATCGTCGATTTGCGTCCCGCCGTCGCGCCTGCCTCCGCCTCCCCTCGGTAGGTTCTGTTGTGATTCGTTTTCCTGTGTTTCCTGTTGGGTTTTCTGTTGGCTTCTCTTGTGTGATCATCTAAGTTACTGCCAGTAGTTTTCTGTTGGGTTATTGTTTCCATTTTATGATGGTTCAGTGGTTTGCATTATTGTTACAATTTTATGCATTATTGTTACCATTTTCTTTACTAACTGCCAGACTGTGTATGTCATGTTTGTATAGAAATTGGAATTTGGTTGTTCTGCCTGTTCAAACTTGATCTCTGTTTTATTGAAGTTGGAATTTGGAATTTGGCTGAAATTGGAATGTTGTATAGAAATTGGAATTTGGTTGAATTTGAAATTGGCTGAATTTGAAATTAGCTGAATTTGAAATTGGAAATTGGCTGAATTTGGAATTTGGTTGAATTTGAAATTGGAATGTTGTATAGAAATTGGAATTTGGAATTTGGCTGTTAAACAAAGTTTGATCTCTGTTTTATTGAAGTTTTCCTTTAATTGATGTTTTTTATAAGTTTTACTTGCGGACACCATAAGGATCACCAACACAAGAAGCAAGTTAAGCTAAATCATTACATGCATAAACAACATAGGTTCAAAAATGCTTATAAATTGATATGTTGAATGAATTGAGTTTTTTTTGTTGCATATAAAATGTTTGATTTTTGTTTCCATTTAATTTTCACTAAAAATATGTTATATGTTTTCTAAATTTGTTGATTTAGAGAAGTATGTGAGAATGAAGAAGAGTAAAAGAATTGATTCTTTTTTCAAGAGGAAAATTTGTGAGAGTGAAAGAGATGAAGAAATTATAACTTCTGCATTTGAAACTATCTCTGAGAATCCAAGGATTGAAGAAAATGAGAATCATCTTTCCAAGGTTCCTAGATTTTTCGAAGATGACTTTGAGAAATGTTTAGAATGTGACCCCGGAAAGCGCCCTCAAATTTGGGAATTTCCACCAAATCAATTGGATGCAATACGTAGAGCCTATCTAAAATTTGGTCCTTATCAAATAAATTTAAAAGAATATCCTTTATCTGGCAACGAGCTTCATCCAAGACGGTTTCAATATGCCTAGTTTAACATCTTTTCTTCATGGCTAGAATATTCACCTTCTAAAGATGCTGCATATTGCTTACCATGATATCTATTTAGCAAAAGACCAAGTGGACGTCCCGGATCAGATGTCTTCATTGGTACGGGTTTTAGAAATTGGAAGAAAATTAAAGATGGAAAACATTGCGCCTTTCTCAAACACATAGGGATGGATCCTTGCTCACCACACAACAATGCAATGAAAGCTTGTCGAGACTTGTTGAATTAGGATGTACATATTATGAATGCTTTTCAAGTGCAAAGCTCAGAACAAATTTTGAAGAATAGAACACGTCTCAAGACATCAATTGACACTGTTCGTTGGTTAACAGTTCAAGCTTGTGCTTTTAGGGGACATGATGAAACTAGCGGGTCAAAAAATCAAGGTAATTTTCTTCAATTGATAAAACTCTTGGCAACTTACAATGATGAAGTTGCAAAAGTTGTGTTGGAAAAGGCTCCATATAATTCCAAGTATACTTCACATCAAATTCAAAAAGAGCTCTTGCATATTCTTTCTAGTAGGGTGAGAAAACATATCTGTGAAGAAATTGGTGATTCTAAATTTTGCATTGTTGTAGATGAAGCTCGTGATGAATCAAAAAAGGAACAAATGTCTCTTGTGTTAAGATTTGTTGACAAAGTTGATTTAATACAAGAGCGATTTTTTTTTGTGGCACATGTTAAAAACACTACAGCTTTAACTCTGAAAGAAGAAGTATGTGATATACTTTCTCGACATAATCTTGATGTTTCTAACATGCGTGGTCAAGGGTATGATGGTGCTAGTAATATGAAAGGAGAATGGAACGGTTTACAAGCATTATTTATGAAAGATTGTCCTCATGCATACTATGTCCATTGTTTTGCTCATCGATTGCAACTTGCTTTGATTACTGCATCAAGAGAAGTTGTTCCAATTCATAAATTTTTTGAGAAGCTAATTTTTGTTATTAATGTTGTTTGTTCTTCTACTAAGCGTCATGATGAGTTACAAGCTGCTCAATTAGACGAAATTGCACATTTATTAGACATTGATGAGATTGTAATTGGTAAAGGTACAAATCAAATTGGCACTTTGAAACGAGCTGGGGATACTCGTTGGGGATCACATTTCTCTTCTATTTGTAACTTGATAAATATGTATGAGGCAACTTGTACTGTTTTAAAAAAAATTACAAATGAAAGAGCAAGTTATTCTACACGTGGGGATGCTGATAGTGCCTATAATTATTTGAAGGCGTTTGATTTTATATTTATCTTGCATTTGATGAAAGAGATTATGGGGATAACCGATATACTTTGTCAAGCCTTACAACAACAATCTCAAGATATAGTTAATGTCATGTGTTTGGTTGGAACAACAAAGTCTCTTATTCAAGCTTTGAGAGAAAATGGTTGGGATGCATTATTTACTGAAGTGAAGACTTTTTGTGAAAAACATGATATTGAGATTTCTGATCTCAACGATGTTCATTCAACAACAAGGTTTGGACGCTCTCGTC
Organism: Cicer cuneatum; assembly: GCA_037974295.1. Lineage (NCBI taxonomy): Eukaryota > Viridiplantae > Streptophyta > Magnoliopsida > Fabales > Fabaceae > Cicer > Cicer cuneatum. The sequence goes on along the minus strand of JBBPBO010001986.1, from coordinate 58,742,700 downwards.
TTCAACAAGGTCAGGTTACAATAGAGCATTATTTTAGAGTTGAAATATTTTTTATTACCATTGATCAACAATTACAAGAGTTGAATAATAGATTTAGTGAGCAAGCAATGGATTTGTTAACTCTAAGTTGTGCTTTGACTCCTAAGGATAATTATAAAGCTTTTAACATTGAAAAAATTTGCACTCTAGTTGAAAAATATTATCCCGTGGATTTCAATATGCAAGAGAAGATTATTTTGAAATTTCAACTCCAACATTTCTTGATTGATGCTCGTCAAGATTTAAATTTGAAGAATTTATCAACTATCCAAGAATTGTGTTCATGTTTGGTTGCAACTGAAAAGGTGCAAAATTTCTACTTGATTGATAGACTACTTCATCTTATCATGACTCTTCCGGTTTCTACTGCTACAACTGAAAGATCTTTTTCAGCAATGAAAATTATTAAGTCTCGATTAAGAAACAAGATGGAAGCTGACTTTTTGGCAGATAACATGGTGGTTTATATTGAAAGAGAAATTGCTGCAACTATCAGTTCTGAGTCTATTATTGATGATTTCAAGTTAATTAAAGAGCGTAGAGCATTACTTTAAGGTATTCTTTAGTCATGTAGTTAAATTATTTGATACTTCACTTTGTGTTTATTACAACTTAATTTTTTTATATATAATATTATTTGCATATTTAATTAATATTTTTTTTTCGGCCACCCCAAATATTTTTGTCAAGCTCCGCCACTGAACTACCCTTAATCGTATTAAACAATCCTTAATCATTACAAGTAATGAGTGAATTTTTGCGTTTTTCAAAACTTTAAAAAAATAGTTTTTCAAAGTAAAAATTACATTTCACAAATCTCAAATTCAAATTCAAAATTTTTAAGTGATGGGATAGTTAACCAAAATTATAAAAAATATACGATATCTTGACAGAAATTTTGTAGAGGTAAGAATATAATTGTAAAAGTATAAAGTAAATTTTTCCAATGTTGACCATTAGGTTCAAGATGAGATTTTGGTCCATTAAACTCTACAAAATAATAATAATAAATCTCATTTTTTTTAAAACAAATGTTAGTGGTTAGTAATTAGTTAAGAGAAGGAGGATTGTTAGGGCTAATGATACTCCTTAAATGTCTCAACCCTTGCTAGTGAGTTACACATTTCAGAGTTTTGTACTTTTCCCGTTTTAGAATACAAATGCATTATTAATAAGAGTATTAATTAATTATATTAATAAGACTACTTTATTAATTGATAATAAAGTATTAATAAGAGATCATAAACTGTATAGCTTATTTAATCATAAAAAATAGTATTATTAATTATTTTCTCAAAAAATGTGTATATTGACTAAAATAATAAAAAGTAGTATGATTAAATAAGCTATATTGACTAAAATACTCAAAAAAAAATACATACTTTGATTAAGGAATGGAATAGCTATAAAATGGTCACCTTAATTCATCTTTCAATATACACACACCTTGTGTTGTTGCTTTCTTGTAAATGCTTGAGTCTTCTAAGCTGAAGAATCCACTTCAAAAGACAATGTTAAAGTTATAAGAGTTGATTAACAAAAATCAATCATGTAGATTTAAGTAAAATTAGTTGTAACTCAATGAAGTACAAGTGATTGGTATACAATGTGTATCAGTATCGTAAAATATGTGATACTAAGTATAATTTTCTACTCATAAAAAACATAAAATAAAACTAATGGTATAGATCAATTGCAAAAGCAACTAATGATATAAATTTTTTAGAATTATTAAACTGAATACTTTTATCGTAGATAGATGTAATATCTCTTATATTGACTTAACAATTAAAATACAAAGAATAAAGTCTTCAGTGAACCCCCTCAGGTCAACCGCTACTTTATATTTCTTCGAATATATATTAAGTTCGATTTGAAATACAAATTAGCGGAAGCCTTTAAGGGTCACAAAAGACATTTTCTCTATTCATTTCAAACTTTAAAACATACCCATTAAAACTATTGATATTTGTTATAGCATACTAGACTGATGAGAACTAAAGTTTGTAGTAAGTTTGTATATATAGTGATCAAGATTTGGCCTTTGACTTCATCCATAAAACAATTGAATAGGAAGAATAAGATTTCATATTCTATATAGTATAGTCCTCTTTGAGTATAGTGATCAAGATTTGCCCTTTGTGTCTAATACTATTGTGAAAAATGTTCCTTATTTGTTACATGTGATTCTTGGAATTAAGTTGGTGGCCCGTTGACATTTTTGAGAAATAGGGAATATGAAAAAAAAGATGCAATCTAGATATGGATTTTGAAAAGTGTTTACTTTATTATAATAGTGTTCTAGAAACTACACTAGATGGTTTGGTTTAATGGGTTCAACTTAGAACCAATGATGCCTCATTTATTTTTAGATTTTATTTTATTTTACTTGAAAGTTAGATATTTTCTAATACATCACCTCACATCATTGGATTTAATTTTTTGTTTTATAAACAAATGTTAAGAAATTAGTAGTAAGGTTAGCTTTTTCAAATTTGAATCCAATATTTCTTTCTTATAACTTATTTGGTGTCCTTTAGTTCACTAATTGAACTGTCTACGTGGAATAATTGGATTTAGTAGTAGTATTATATATATATATATATATATATATATATATATATATATATATATATATATATATATATATATATATATATATGATAAGGTTGGGCAAAATCAACTGAACCCAAGCCATCTGAATGCGCCAATTTGATACGTTGATAGGTTGTAACGGGTCAAAGGTCACTCGAGTTCATAAAGATATTTATGAGTTTGAATTGTCAAGTGCAACTAAGAAAAGTAGATCCAATGTTACTTGAATCCGACCACTTCACTTAAAACTCTAAGTATAAAAACTCAATTTTGTAGGGTGAGTCTCTCTATCTCACTTGATCATCACACCATTAGTTTGATAAATGAGTTGTTTGATAAAAATATATTCAAGTATTGACAAACATATTGAAAGTCCAATATGTTCTTTATTAAAAATAAATTTGCAAATAAAATAAACAAAAAGTCAAAGAAAATGAACAAACCAATAACGAAGTAAAAACCTCATCACCTGAGCCAACCCCACTTGCTTGACCTGCAAACTCAAATTGACCGAAACTTGTCTTAACCAATACAAAATTGGTCAGAATTGGACCTATAAATTGCATAATCAATTTTGAATGATTTGGTAAAATTGAGTCTGAATCCACCCATACTTACTCATTATTCCACCTTAATATATGAATTTTCAAAATACAACGCCAATAGATTATTGTACCTTTTATTTAGAAATACAACGCCATGTTTTCGATAAAAATGTTTATTTACAACATAATGCAAAATACAAGACAAGGATGTAAGCAAAGAAATAGATATTGTGGCTAAATGATATTTAGGTTACAAGTCTTGGTATATAAATGAGATAACAACATAATCCTATAAATAAAAAATCACAACATAATTTGATTAAACTCCTGTTATTTTTT